>JAJTUV010000385.1:600000-1192500 GCA_021653895.1 Mastomys natalensis
GGTTGAAAGACAATTTTATTCAATATTAGAATGGATACTCCAGCTTGTTTCTTGAGATAATTTGCTTGGAAAGTTTTTTCCAGCCCTTTTTTTCTAAGGTAGTATCTGTCTTTGTCACTGAGATGTCTTTCCTGTATGCAGCAAAATTCTGGGTCCTATTTATGTATCCACTCTGTTAGTCTTTTTATTGGGTAATTGAGTCCATTGATGTTAATAGATATTTAGGAATAATGATTGTTGCTTCTTTTTATTTGTGTTGGTGGTGGTTGAATTATGTTTGTGTGGCTATCTATCTTCTTTCAGTTTGTTGAAACAATATTACTTTCTTGCTTTTTCTATTGTATAATTTCCCTCCTTGTATTGGAGTTTTCCATTTATTTTACTTGATAGGGCTGGATTTGTGAAAGATATTGTGTAAATTTGTTTTTTTTCATGGAATATCTTGGTTTCTCCATCTATGTTAATTGAGAGTTTAGCCTGGGCTGGCATTTGTGTTCTCTTAGTGTCTGAATGACATCTGCCCAGGATCTTCTAGCTTTCATAATCTCTGGTGAGAAGTATGGTGTAATTCTGACAGGTCTGCCTGTATGTTACTTGAACTTTTCCCCTCACTGCCTTTAATATATTTTCATTGTTTTGTGCATTTGGGGTTTTAATTATATATTGGGAGGAATTTCCTTTCTGGTGCAGTCTATTAGGAGTTCTCTAGGCTTCTTATATGTTTATATGCATCTCTTTCTTTAGGTTAGGGAAGTTATCTTCTATAATTTTGCTGAAGATATATACTGGCCTTTTAAGTTGAGAAACTTTCCTCTCTTCTATACCTATAATCCTTGGGTTTTGTCTTCTCATTGTGGACAGAAAATCCAGGACACAATGAGAAGACAAAACCTAAGGATAAGAGGTATAAAAGAGAGCGAAGATTACCATGTTATTTGTGTTCTGAATTTTCTAGATGTTTTGGGTTAGGAGATTTTTGAATTTTGCATTTTCTTTGACTGTTGTGTCAATGGTATCTATGGTATCTTCTGCACCTATTAATCTCTCTTTTATCTCTTGTATTTTGTTGGTGATGTTTGCATCTATGATTCCTGATCTCTTTCCTGGGTTTTCTATTCCCAGGGTTGTCTCCATTTGTGATTTCTTTATTGTTTTATTTCAATTTTTAGATCCTATATACTTTTGTTCATTTCCTTCACCAGTTTGGTTTTGTTTCTTGTAATTCTTTAAGGCATCTTTTTTTCCTCTTTAAGGGCTTCTAGCTGTTTACTGGTTTTCTCCTGTATTTCTTTAAGGGGTTTATTTATGTCCTTCTTAAAGTCCTCTATTATCACCATGAGATGTAATTTTTATATTAGAGTCTTGCCTTTCTACTTTGTTGGGGTATCTAGGCCTCTTTGTGGTTGGATTCTGTTGATGTCAAGTAGCCTTGATTTCTGTTGCTTATCTCCTTGCCCTTTCCTCTTGCCATCTGGATATCTCTGGTGTTAGCTGATATTGCTGTCTCTGACTGTGGCTTGTCCCTTCTGCAAACCTATGTGTCATTCTGGGAGACCAGTTCTTTCCAGGAGGAATTTGAGTATGAAGATCTGTAGCATAAGGTCAGCTCTGTGGTACAGATGGAAACCAGAAGTATCCTGTCTAACGCTGATCCTCAGTTCCTGTATCCTGAAGGCTCCAGGCTGGTCCCTCCGAGCAGTAGTTTTCGTCTTACCTGTGCTCACAGGTGTGCCAGCACAACTGGGAGACCAGCTCTCTCTCTCTCGGTGGTATTTGGGTATGAAGAGTTGTGGCACAGGATCAGCTATGGGTGCAGACGAAAACTGGAAGTGTATTATGTGATTATAACAAGACAGATAACTGTAAGGATATCCATGCTTGGGTTTCTCTGAAATGTCCTCAGCCCATCTGTGGTAAAATACAAAAGCAAGAAGACGGAGCTATAAAAGCAGGACTAGATTACTAACATTTATCATATTAATTATTTAAAGCAGAATGAACATGAATTAAAAGAAAATAATATTGCAAACAGTGCTGAATTTGTTTACTATTTTTTTTCTTCCAACATTATGGTAGAGTTGTTTCAATTCCCATCAAAGTAGAATCATCTATGAGCTTTGTGGTCTTGAAGGAAACACAGTCATTTGCTTCATGTGAAAGTGCATAGATAAATAAGATAGATTATTGCTTAAGTGGGTTTAGGAAACAGTAATTCATAATTTAGTACTTTTTACAGGATTTTACAGAAAGAACACAATTGCAATTTTCTAGCTTTAAAATGTCTGTCAAAAAAGACAAAAACAAAAAACAAAAAAGAATCTTGAAAACAATTAATTTTAATGCAAATGTTAAATGATTTGAATAATTTACTCTCATTTCAGACAAAAACTTAACAACAGTAAATATGCATCTGATAGGACTTGACATTTGCAGATAGTGTAATTTGTTGTAAGGAAAGGTTTCTTTAATTAGATGTTACAGTTACACTTATATATGAGTATAAAGTTACAATTTAGAATTTATTAAGTGTTATACTAGATATTTTTTAAGGTCTATTACAATGCCAGCCCTAGGAACCTAGATGTTTCAATCACAAACATTATTTCCATCTTTTGAGTGGATCTTATTTCTATTTGACAGCTATTGATTATCATCAACATGTTTGTTCAGTTATCTTGCCATGACACACATTGCCATTGTCCTTAGGTTTTGCTATGTGGAGTATTAACTACTCTTTCCTTATCAGCTCACATAGTGGTTTTGTTACCATGAAAGCTAAAGTTCATACAAGAGTTTCAAGTCAGGTCTTCCTCAAGTCATCCTAGTCCTGGATCCTAATTGTGCAGAATTGACAGCAATATTTCCTACCCTAAACCTCTTGGAATTTACATATTTGGAATCACTTTTATTACCTGAACAACCACTGGAAAAGAGACAATTTTGTGCTGATACTGTGATCTTATGTATCTTATGTATCTTATGGATCTTTTGGAATGGTTCTTATGGAAAATATTATCAGTCTAAATAGTTTAATTTCCTTTATAATATATACATATATAATATATGTATTTAAAATTTATATTATATATACACATATTTGCCTTTTTGTATATATATAATGGCATAATTTTAGGTAAATATAAATTAATACCTAAGGCTTTATCAAAATCCTTAATGCTATTTGTCCCTTCTTCCTCCTTCTTCAATATTGACCTCAAACTCTTCCCTTCACCCATTTGAGATCCCCCCCCATTTTTCCATTTTCCACTTTATATTCCTTATTGCTATTTCCCTCCCAACACTCCACCTATGATTTCTTTATAGTCTTTTGGTCTCTAGGGTTACTTCATGTAGTATATTCAAATCTTAGAATTAGAGGCTAGGAATACAGATGAGATGAAACATAAAAGTTTTGCATCTCTGTGACTGGAATACATCATTCAATATAAGTTTCCTTGATCTGTTCATTTACCTGAAAATTTCATTGTTCTTTACATATGAATTATATTTCTGTGTATATGGGCCACATTTTCATTTTCCATTCATCTGTTTAAGGACATTTTGGTTGTTTTATTTGTTGTTGTTGTTTTTGTTTTGTGCGTGTATATGTGTGTGTGTGCGTGCGTGCGTGTGTGTGTGTGTGTGTGTGTGTGTGTGTGTGTGTGTGAAATTTTGATTGGATGGTGTTTTTCTGGGACAAACACATAGGGAAGTGTTTTCTTGAAGTAAACACAGATGAAAGACTAAAGCAGATCCTAGAAGAAACATTTAGCTGAAGCAGACTCAGGAGAAAAGATGCTCTGCCAAAGCAAGCACATGAAAGAACACCTTATGAAAGAGTCTTTGCTAAAAACACACATGTACTGGTCTACCTTACAATGTAAAATTGAGCTGCATTTGTTGGGACTCTATAGAAAGAAATGCACAAAAAAAACTTCCACTGGTGTGCTAGAGTTTCTTGCTGCTTCCATAATCTCAGGCTGATTGGCAGAGTGATGTCAGCTGATACAGTTGCACATGCTGAGGCAAGACCTGTGGAGGACACTTGAGGTTTGGAGGATATAAAGAAGGAATTGATGGACAGTGATGGAGGCTCACTTAAGCTTGTTTATAGAGTTAGTTGTGCAATTTTTGTGGGTCTCTTGTTTTGCTGATATTCTTTTCTCTAAAAAAAAGCACAGCCTAGAACTTCTCTGGTGTTCTTCCTGATTTCTCCTGCTCACTCAAGCCAAGGCTGAGGCATTAGTGTCTCTGCTAAGTAGTGCTACCACTGCTGATGCATGTTTCCTATCCCGCTTCTACGGCACTGGACTACTGATGTATCCATAAAGTGTTTGCAAGTATATCATTCTGCCACTGCTGCCCTGTGAACTGACCTGACAATTTCCAGACAATACAGATGAGAATTGTCCCAAAGAACCTTTCCAAACATGCCCTCTTCCTCTGTATCCTTTCTTTCTCACTACCATGGGGGGGGTGGCTAAAAGGGATGTGAACATATTTAAGAATCATCATGAAAAATAAAATTTGAAAAAACTGAAGTTACAAAACCTTTTAAGCCTATGATTGTAGTATACTCAATAAGTGGACCTTTAGAAAACAAAATGGGATTATTAAACTAGAAATGGACAAATTTGGACATCTAGATAAAGTTAAGTTCTTTGACATTTTAATTTCCGTTAGTTTTCTGTTGATTTGCACTAAATATTTACATCTATGATATAAGATACTTTTACCATTAGAATAACATTCTTGTCATTATAATGATATAAGCATTTCTCTATGCTCCCACAACTTCCTTACTAATATTTTTATCAGAAGACTTACCAACCTTTTCTGAGAGAAAATAAATTAAAGTTGTAGACAATTGTCTATTCAGTGGCTGTTTAGCAAGGTTCTCAGAAATAAAAATGAATTTTAAGAGAATTCATAAACTGAAAACAAAGTGTAAGATTGTTTATGGCTAATGGAAATAATATAGATTTGCTACAAATTATATTGACAATGCAAATTTTATAGAAATGAGAAGAATGTGAACGGTTCGCCAGAGTAACTAAACCTTGTATGATAGAATTTTATCACTTTATTTTGTCCTATGTATGATTAGAGAATGGTTTGAAAGCATAGACTATGAGCTTCAGGATAAGACTACATCCCACCTGTGTGTGATATTTAGTTGCTTTTTGTATTTAAATAAGATATCAAGACTTTGTGTTAATTTTTACTGAGGGTAGAAATGTTTCTTATTAAAGTGGGTAGTGAGTAGTGCAGATGATCATACATATTCTAGTTGCTAAGAATAAGTGACCATAATCCTCAGATATAGAATAGATATCTTTACCACCTTTCAAATATGGCTCAGGTAACATCAATAAAAAAGTGATTCGAAATATTATGAGGCATAGGATGGGGAGAAGTGTTCTTTTTTAACATGATATTGTTGTTATGCACACAAAACACAACATATACAGGTTCCTCTACAAAAATAAGCCAGATAAAGATTTATGCATGTAGTGGATAAGGACTTTGTAGGTTGCACTCCTCAATGATTGAGGACTGTAGGGATCCTGAGAGGCATGTGTATGTGTGTGTGTGTGTGTGTGTGTGTGGCCACTGTACATGACTGAAATGATTGTTCTTAAAAACAAATTGGCTGTCTACAACATCTACAATTCAGTTGTTTCAAGTCAATAGGTAGTCAAATAACTTACATTTTATGATATAGCAATGTTTACTGATAATTTTTCACACTTCTTTTAGCATGTTGCAGAACAATTAAATAAATCATTTTTTATGAGAAATAATGGATAGAACTACCTGTAGATATAAGACTAAGTTTACCTATACAATTAGAAATTTTACTTGTTTAGGATGTTAATAAAAAATAAGTTTTTCTCTATTGTTCATGAGATCTCTAGCCGAAGGTAGTTAGCAAGGTTTATAATACATGGCATTGCTTTCCTCTCATTAAACAAAACTTAAGTTTAATTATATTGATATTAGTTATCCCCAATTATAAATGTAATGATGGGACTCTTGAGAAATCTTATAGTGCAGGTCATTGTCAGCCTTTTGATTTTATGATGCATAGACCTCTTATTTACTACTACCCACTGTTGTCACAGTACCTTAGATATTGTGAAAGCTTCCATCAGGGAGAAGGCTTTAAAGTTAATTCTACATTGGTTTACTGCAAGTTCTGTGTTCAGTGATCATTAGCTACGAGGTGATTACATACACCGGGTGGTCACAAGAGATCTCAAAATATTGTCAACTATAAAAGAACTACACAATAACAACACTATTATGGACAGGGAAAGTCCCACACAGCCCTACTTCTAGAAAAAGAGCTACAGGCAACTAACGGCTGCTAGAGACATGATCATTCCTCTTCAGTTATGAGCCCCTGATAGGTTAGCCATTCCCAAGCAGTAAGCCATAAACTTATGGACTCAACAGACTCTGTGTGTGAGTGTGTGTGTGTGTGTGTGTGTGTGTGAAGCAATATTAATTAAAGAAGAATAGAACAACAATTTGAGAGGAAGATAAGGAGCAGAAGATGTGTTGAGAGGAGCAGAGTAAGGAAAGGGAAAAAAGATTTAAGTATAGTACTACTGAGTGAAATTCTTTGAAAGTAATAAATTAAAATAAACCAATAAAATTGTATTTTACAGTTTGTATTTTGTAAATTTGTAGTAGATATCTGTCACTAAATCATAAGCTATTAAAAGAGATGCTTTTAAATGACCATTGAAGCCTCATTAGAAGATTCTGTAATTAATTTATCCATCTTGCCTGAAACCTAAAATTGAGTTTCCTCCTGAAACGCACAGCTAATATCAATATATTTCTCATATATAGCTCCTGATTGCATTTTCCTTGTTGATTTCTTTTCTTTTTTATTCACTTTCTTGAAGGAGACATGGATATATGATGTACAACCTTACATATATACATAGCTTTAAAATATGTTGTATATCATAAATAATAAACATGTTAAATTTTTAATTTCACTAATACATTTTACCTTGTTTTTCAAAGTAATGGGCTTTATAGGACATGCAGCAAATCTAAAATCCACAAATATATCAACTTAAAATTTTAATTTATATATACATCTTTCTATGATGGAAGTCCAGATAATTTGAGGAAATAAAACTATGTAAGAAGAATATGTAATTATTTACAATACATACAATTTTGCCTAAGGAAGTGACAAATATTTCTCATTGAAAAATGTGATTCACCAGAGTGAGAAAAAGTGATATTTCAGAGCATGTTTATATTAAGCATGTTCCTTAATTTCATGTGATTCTAGAGAAACTTTCAAACACAGAAATATAAAGCTCATATTACTACAGATACTTTGGATATTTAAGTCAGAAAATATACTACAATGTATAGAAAGTAACTACTATTCTATATGATTGTATATTGTTTATGGAAGAAACTTTCTCTTATTTACTGAGTCCTTAGACTGAGTAGCTGCCAGTGTCTCAAGTCTTCATTAAAATTTCATGAGGCTGCTGGGCAGTGGTGGCACACGTCTTTAATCCCAGCACTTGGGAGGCAGAGGCAGGCGGATTTCTGAGTTCGAAGCCAGCCTGGTCTAGAGAGTGAGTTCCAGGACAGCCAGGGCTACATAGAGAAACCCTGTCTCAAAAAACCAAAAAAAAAAAAAAAAAAAAATTCATGAGGCTGGCTTTAAAGATGATAGCTCTGTTCTCTATGCTCACTAAAATGCTACATTTTGATAACTTCTAAAATTTTCCTTACTTATCATTCATTTCATTCACTGGGATTTCATTAATAGGTCCATGGATATGAATACATTCCGAGCTTATATCCTTGATCCAATAAATAACTTAATTTTAGGTTCCTCGTTTCAAATTTACTAAGACCTAACAATAATTGATATTACTTATGTAAGCATGATCCCTTCTGTCCTCTAATGTCACTGGTGTTTCATGTATGTAATCTAATATCAAGCAAATATTTGTAACACTGACCTTTCTGTCTATGCTTAAATGAGATGTGTTACAGACTAAAATGTGTCTTTCTTCACTCAGTTCCTTCATTTTAAATGTCTCCCATTGCTCAGTTTACCAATGTATTCATCAGTTTCCCAGAAATGTTTTCAATTGTGTTAAACTCATTTCAAAATATTGAGAGAGACAACAAAAGAACAAGGGACAGTTATTTCAACTGTAAAAGCATTTTTAAAAAGAAAACAAGATTTATATTCAGATGTAAAAATAATGTGTTAATAAACTATGTAATTTATCTTTTGAATACATTTATCAAGTGACACAAATAATAATTAGATTTTAAACAATTCTTCATTATGCTGCTATCTACTAAAAATATTACTGTGTATTTTAAAAACATTTGGCACCAAAAACTGATTGATGTACTTCTCCCTGGGCATTTTAGAATTGGGTTTTGTGTCATTCACCTCCATATAAATCTTTTCACAGAGCTGCTTCCGAATACACTATTAAGTACATTATAAAAGATTAGAATGTAATTTCTTTTGGCACCCTATTTATGTTTACTACTGACTTCAAAGGACGTTCAGGATGTAGAAAGAGTTATTTTCCCAAGGGTGTGAATGAAAAATAATCCTGTCAGCAATTCCCACAGACAAGTGATACAGTGGCAATTCTAGCAAAGACATACTCTCCTTTTAGCTAGAAATGATTTGTGTTTTCTTGAGGCAGTGTCTATTCATGGCTGTGTTAACATGGATGTCAGTAACTGTAAAATGACAGCATAAGACAAATGTGTCTTAGGTGTGAAAAGCAGTTAAGTGAGAGACTTGGCCTTTGGGAAAATATCAGGATGACCCCAGTAAATTCAGATCACAGAAGGGCTACAAACTGAAATTTTTGATTGAATGAAAAGTCATATTCCTACATTGAACTCTGTAACTTCTAAGTATGGCAATGTCATTAAGCATGCATATAAAGATGAGCCAAAGAGAGTACAAAATTGGTATTTCATAAGGTACAGAGAAAACTCTCTCTTTCTCACTGGTTTCCTTCTCTCCTTTATCCCTCCCTTTCTTTCTTCCTCCCTCCATCCCTTTTTGCTTATAGTTAACATTGGCCATCAATTTGGCAAGATTCACCTAGACTCTAGCTTCTGGACATGCATATGAGTGACATTATATAGATTAGGACAATGGAAGTGAGCACAAACACTATGAGTGTATAAAGACTCACAATGAAATTGGACAGCAACACTTCTTGGGTTAGCTTATACTTCCAACATTATTTACAACCTGTACTGCAGTCCCCAACAGCACCCACTATCCCAGGCTCCATATCCTGGCCCACAACTCCCGCAGAATTAACCCTGCTCTACTAGGGGCCACATCAATACTAGGAACCCTAGGTAAGACTTCGCCCACAGTCTACTAATACTTCTTAGAGAGCATCTAGTTATCCTCAAATATAACCCCTATCCTCAGTTGCTGATCCTAACCAACAACTCAAAGAAAGCCCTTTTATTCTTCCAGAGGCCAAGCTGGCAATAAAAAACCCAAAGACCAACCTGATACTTATAATTCCAGAGACCACACAAGTAACTGGAAGCCCAGAGGCAACATGAGCATCCAAAACCCTATAGAATAACCAGTCACCAAAAACCCCCATGGAGACACACTACAGTACCTGAAAACTTCCTGGTCACCAGAAACTCAGGCAGGAGATTAGGGTGGGGAACAAAAATCAAGGAAAAACTATTCCTCCAATAAAGATTAACTCACTAATACACCAAAATCTATAACTACAAACCTACATGGCTAGAAGTCATCATAAAAACAAAATGAAAAACAGCCAGAGTAACATGACACAACTGGAAACCACCTATACTAAACCCAAAAAAATCCCTGGATAAGACACATAAAATGACTTTAAATCTAATCTTATAAAGATAATAGAGGTTTTAAATAGGAAATGAAAAAATCCTTTCACGAACTCCAGGAAAGCACAAATCAGTTTTAAGAAAATGAATAAAACTATTTAAGACTTGAATCTGTTAACTGAAGCAATATATAAAACACAAACTAGGAGAATCTTGGAGATAAAAATCTAGAGAAGTGGATAGCAAGAACAGATGCAAGCATCACCAACAGAACAGAAAAGACGGAAAACAAGTCCTCATACTAGAAGACACAATAGAAGAAATTGAAACATCAGTCAAAGAATGTTAAATCTAAAAAGTTCTGGCACAAAACATACAGGAAACTGGTACAATATGAAAAGATCAAAAATAGGAATTACAGAAAAAGGAGAAGATTCTCAGTTCAAGGACCAGAAAATCTTGTCAACAACATCATAGAATAATATTTTGCAAACTAAAGTAGGAATTGCTTATAAAAGTAAAAGAAGCTTACCAAAATCAGATAGATTAGACCAGAAAAAAGTTCCCTTGCCATATAATAATAATAACAGTAAACAGATATTGTATTAGTTATCCAATTATAAATGAATGATGGACTCTTTTGAGAAAAGGTTATAATGCAGGTTATTGTCAGCCTTTTGATTTATGATGCAAGACCTTTAATTTATACTACCCACTATGTACGTACCTAGAATTGTGAAAGTTGCAATAGGAGAAGGCTTTAAAGTTAATTCTACATGGTTTACTGCAAGTTCGTGATAAGTGATCATTAGCTACGAGGTGATTACAACAACCAGGTGGTCCCAGAGATCTCAGAAATATTTCAACTATAAAGGAACTACACAACCATAACACTATTACGGATAGGGAAAATCCTATTCACAGCCCTACTTCTAGAAAAAGAGCTCAGGCAACTAACGGCTCTAGAGATCATGATCATTCTCTTCATTATGGAGCCCTGAATAGGTTAGCCATTCCAAGCGTAAGCATAAACTTATGGACTCAACTGACTCTTGTGTGAGCTGTATGCCTATGTCAGGTACTTTCTAAGGTCCTGTTAAAGAAACAATATTAATTAAAGAAAATAGAACAACAATTTGAGAGGAAGATAGCGGAGCCAAAGATGTGTTGAGAGGAGCAGAGTAAGGAATGGAAAAAAGATTTAAGTATAGTACTACTGAGTGAAATTTTTGAAAGTAATAAATTATAATAAACCAATTTAAAATTATAATTTACAGTTTGTATTTTTAAATTTGTACAATTGTCACTATCATAAGATATAAAAGAGATGCTTTTAAATGACCTAAGCCATTAGAAATTCGTAATTCAATTTATCCATCTTGTCCCTGAAACTAAATTGGTTATTTCAACCTGAAACGCACAAGCTAATATCCACATAATGGCATATATCAGCTCAATTTAGCATTTTACTTGTTGAAATTCATTTACCTCTTTTATTCACTTTCTGAAGTACATGGATAATGAGACCACCTTAATTTATATACATAGCTTTAAAATAGTTGTACCAGTAAATAATAAACATGTAAATTTAACTTTACAAACATTTTACCTGTTTTTCAAAGTAATGGGCTTTATAGGACATGCACCAATCTAAAATCGCAAAATTTATCAAAGTTAAATTTAATTATATATACATCTTTCTATGATGGAAGTCCAGATTTTGAGGAAATAAAACTATTAGAAGAAATGTAAATTTTTAAATACAAAATTCTCCTAAGGAAGTGACAAATATTTTTTGAAAAAGTGAAAAGAAAAAAGTTTTGGGATTTTAAAACGCCAGATTTAAAAATTTAAAAAAAATAAAATATATTTCAGATCTTTTTATTTAAGGAAAAAAATTTTTTTTTAAAAAAAATTTTGTGCATGTAGTCATGTGGGTTTTTGACCTTAGAGTAGAAGGTGGAAAATCAATTTTAAGCAAATGTCAGGAAACAGCTGGAGTACAATTAATATCAATAAAATTACTTAAATTTAAGTATAAAAGGAAAGGGTTCAATTTATTGCAAGGAAAAGTCCAAATAAAATTGAAATAACCATCTATAAAATGCAAACCCTTTTAGAAAAAGCTATAAAGCCAACAAATATCACCGACATCTATTAAATTTGGAACTTTACTACAATTCTACCCCTGGACCTGACAGGAAAGGAAATTTGGTGTACTAACTAACAAAGTTTTAACAAATAGATTAAATATCTATAGAATTTCACCAAAACAAGAATTACCTTTTTATGACAACATGTACCATTCACCAAAATAGACTAATAGTTTCAAAAATGATCAACAATATAAAAACATGTTAAATTTAAATTCTACTATAATACCATGTTAAACTAGGGCTTATAAACAAAGACAATTAAAACCACATAAGAAACTGAAGATGTCTAATTTTAACATTTAACATCAAATCCAATGAAGCCATAGTTAAAGGAAATAAAATTAAACACATGAATCCACATTAATTGTAGGTCTTCATAATATTCAAAATTACATGACAATGAAATAACAAGAAAAATGTTAACTAGACTTTATACATCAATGGACCTTCTAATGTCTTAGACTATTTAAAACAAAAGATAATTTTCTTCACAAGCTCTTAAATCCACCATATATTAAGTCAAAAATTCATTTAAAATGAAGAAAATTTAAAGTGAATTTTATAAGAACTCTCTATTATTATGAATCTTATTGTCAACAACACAGGAAAATCAGTCCTTGAAAATTCATGGGAAAGAAGTGTCAGACCTTTTAAAAAGGCATAATAAGCAAAATAAAGAATTTCAAAACAATGAAAATGAAGGTAATACACAGTTGGAAAAAAAAGTTCTGAAAATTTCAAAAATTCATAGATTTTAGAGAATCTTCTCTTACTTAACTTGTACATTTATTTCTAAATTCTAAGCAAAATTTCAAGAGGAGACTGTAGGAAAATAATAAATGGGAGGTAAGCAGCTAAATAATAGAGAACAAGGGAACATTAAAATTCAAAACCAGCAATAATGATCTTCTAAAAATCAAGATAAAAAAACTTATCCAATTTTAAAATGTAATTAATAAAACCCAAATTTTGCAAAATCAAAAACAATTTAATTAAAGAATTATTCAAGACTATTATTATATCAATACTTCTCAAAATTTCAAATAATTAATGAGTCAATTTCTCAATGGACTCAATTTTGTTAAACTATCTGAAATATTCTTAAATCAACATAAACCTAAGGAAATAAATCATTAAAATTTTCTAACTAAAGAAAAGCAGGCCAGATATGTTTAGAAAATTAATCTAATTCTTAAGAACACCTTATCAATGCTTCAAAAAATTTAAAAATAAAACAAAAAATTTGCATTATATATTACTGTGTAAAAAAATTACCAAAAATATTGATTTTTTCTCCGGGCATTTTATTGGATTTAAAAAAAAAAAAAAAAGGAAAAAAAAAAAAAACTCTTCTTTTTCGATCCCTTTTGGGGAAATTTTAGTCCCATTTTTTAAAAAATTCTCCCAAATTTAAAAAAAAATTTTTTTTTTTTTATGAGGGCCTTGCTGGGCCCCAGGGGTTTTTTTTTGGGGGGCCCAACACGTTTTTAAACCCCAGCATTGGGGGGACAGAGGCAGGGGATTTGAGTCAAACCCCAGCCGGGTCTAAGAGTGAGTTGGACAGCCAGGGCTAATAGAAAAACCTGTCTGAAAAACCAAAAAAAAAAAAAAATTCATGGGTGGCTTTAAAGTGATAGCTTGTTCTCTTGCTACAAAAATGCTACTTTTGATAACTTCAAAAAATTTTCCTTACTTATATTCTTTTCATTCACGGGGTTTTTTTTAAATAGGTATGGTATGAAAATTTCCGAGCTTATACCCTTAAAACAATAATAACTTAATTATAGGTTCCCGTTTAAAATTTATAGACCTAAAAAAATTTGATTTACTTATGTAAGCATGATCCTTCTGCCCTTTAATGTCACTGGTGTTTCATGTATGTAATCTAATATCAAGCAACTATTTGTAAACACTGACCTTTCTGTCTATGCTTAAATGAGATGTGTTACAGACTAAAATGTGTCTTTCTTCACTCAGTTCCTTCATTTTAAATGTCTCCCATTGCTCAGTTTACCAATGTATCATCAGTTTCCCAGAAATGTTTCAAGTGTGTTAAACTCATTTCAAAATATTGAGAGAGACAACAAAAGAACAAGGGACAGTTATTTCAACTGTAAAAGCATTTTTAAAAAGAAAACAAGATTTTATTCAGATGTAAAGATAATGTGTTAATAAACTATGTAATTTATCTTTTGAATACATTTATCAAGTGACACAAATAATAATTAGATTTTAAACAATTCTTCATTATGCTGCTATCTACTAAAAATATTACTGTGTATTTTAAAAACATTTGGCACCAAAAACTGATTGATGTACTTCTCCCTGGGCATTTTAGAATTGGGTTTTGTGTCATTCACCTCCATATAAATCTTTTCACAGAGCTGCTTCCGAATACACTATTAATGTACATTATAAAAGATTAGAATGTAATTTCTTTTGGCACCCTATTTATGTTTACTACTGACTTCAAAGGACATTCAGGATGTAGAAGAGTTATTTTCCCAAGGGTGTGATGAAAAATAATCCTGTCAGCAATTCCCACAGACAAGTGATACAGTGGCAATTCTAGCAAAAGACATACTCTCCTTTTAGCTAGAAATGATTTGTGTTTTTCTTGAGGCAGTGTCTATTCATGGCTGTGTTAACATGGATGTCAGTAATTGTAAAATGACAGCATAAGACAAATGTGTCTTAGGTGTGAAAAGCAGTTAAGTGAGAGACTTGGCCTTTGGGAAAATATCAGGATGACCCAGTAAATTCAGATCACAGAAGGGCTACAAACTGAAATTTTTGATTGAATGAAAAGTCATATTCCTACATTGAACTCTGTAACTTCTAAGTATGGCAATGTCATTAAGCATGCATATAAAGATGAGCCAAAGAGAGTACAAAATTGGTATTCATAAGTACAGAGAAAACTCTCTCTTTCTCACTGGTTTCCTTCTCTCCTTTATCCCTCCCTTTCTTTCTTCCTCCCTCCATCCCTTTTTGCTTATAGTTAACATTGGCCATCAATTTGGACACAAATTGTAGAAGTGGCCAACCAAAAATTGGTCTAGCTTGAAACACTTGCCAGTAGAGGGAAGCCCCTCTGTCACTGCCAGGAGGGTCAGGACCTAAAAGCTGAATAACCTAGGAACGTTGGATAGAAGAAAACATGACTGACCAAAAATTGTTCATTGTAGTAAATTACAATAATATTCAGCTGTATACATAGATTGGTGCCTAGCCCAATTGTCAACAGAGTGGCTTCATGCAACAACTGATACAAATAGATGTATAGACCTACAGTCAAATATTTGGTACAGCTGTGAGAATCCTCTGTAAGCTGGAAATGAAGGACTTTAGGAGCCACATTGGATCAAGGACACCACAAGATAACAGACAATATCAACTAACCTGGGCTCATAGGACCCACAGGGAATGAACCAATCAGGGAACCTGTATGTGACTAACCTGGGCACTCTGATATATGTTCCAGTTATGTAACTTGGTCTTCTTGTGGGATTCCTGACAGTAGGAGCAAGGGTTGTCACTGATTCTTTTGCCTACTAACTGTTTCCTTATACTGGGTTGACGTGTCCAGCCTTAATAATAGAGGAAGTGTCTAGTCTTATTGCAATTTGACATACCATGTTTTGTTAATAAGCTGGGAGTCTGACCACACATAGTTATCTCTGGCTGGGATTGGAGGAGTGAACAGCATGTTGTCTGGAGATCCTTTACTGAAGAGAAACAGAGGAATTGGTTTGATGGAGGCCAGGAGGGGTTGGAGGTAAGGGACTGGAAGAAATGAAAGGAGGAGAAACTGTTCACGATGGAAAAAATTAATAATTAAAACAAGTAAAAAAAAAAGAAAATCTCTTGTCAGAATTTAAATATAGTCAACAAGGTGTAATATGAAAAATAAGGAAACATATTTAACATAGCTTTTTAATATATAATATATTATACTGAATACATATATTTAATGATCCAAGAACTTCATTTTATATTTGAATAGTTATTTTATTCACTTTTTTAGCATATGTATTTAATAATACCTTACTACATAGAACCTCTGATAGTC
Organism: Mastomys natalensis; assembly: GCA_021653895.1. Lineage (NCBI taxonomy): Eukaryota > Metazoa > Chordata > Mammalia > Rodentia > Muridae > Mastomys > Mastomys natalensis. Next base: position 616,096 of record JAJTUV010000385.1, read on the forward strand.
ACAGCTAATGTTTCAAACAGCCAAGAAGTCTCAGAAGGTCAAACATTCTTTGAAATCATGTCTTATTAACATCTCATGTCATGCAATTAAAATGTGAAGTGGCTAATGATTGTGATGAAAGACAAAAGGCTTAAGAGTAGAACAACATTACTGAAACAATTTGAATTCAAAGGTGAAAGCCCCAGTGAACTGTTATGAATTTATATGATAGTTTTGTACTCCATGTCATCATAAAGGGTTACAAAATATCCAATAAACTGCTTGCCTTTACTGCAGAAAAATAAGATGTAGATTTGAGTTTTAGAAGAATCAAAAATTCCTACCTCTAAATTATTGTTTGGCTATATCATTTATTTGGAATTCAAACCCAAAATTGCTTATTCTTAGGGAGAATGTGTGGAAAAGAATTTTGCACTTATACGTAATCAATATATTGTTGTGATAAGAAAACCTGACCTCCTCACATATTTTTCTCTTCATCAAGATATTGTTAATTTCCACACAAATTCACTATAAGTTAGTACTGGGATCAGTCCCTATATCTCAGTGGAAGGCAATTTGAGGAATAGCGGTGAATCAAACTAAACTGCCTGTGTCCTAACAGTGTATGTATAAAATGATGAAAATTATTAACTGTGACAAGAGACATTGTAAAGGTTTTGGTCAGAACTACCGTGAATTATCTTCTTTATTTTTCTGGATTCTTCATATATATTATTTTATATGTATATATGTATGTATGTATGTTTATTTCATTTTCTTTAATGGAGAACATCTGATTTGCATTTTGAATCTGACAGTTGATATGATTTCTGGTTTTCAGTCATCTATACCATGATAATTAATTAGTGCACGATTTATTGTAATATACTGCATAACATATTAAGAAACAACAGTATGTTGAGCTTGTTCTATACAGTGCACTTAATTTTCACTAATAGTTAATGTGTAACTGGATCTTTAAAAGAATTTGGCTATATGTAATATGCCATGATGTAACTGGCAATGCAAAGTTTAGCAGCATTCTAATCCATAAGTAAGAAATTCTCAGATGTTTCCTACAAATACTCAGGGTAGTCAATGAAGAAAAAAACAAAGGGCATATTTGTTTTCCTACTGTATTTTCTAGAAACAAATTATCAATTTTGTTTTGAAATTTGTCTAAAAATAATAATCCAGAAAAACTTAAAGTTTGCATAACAAATATATAAAATAAATTTTAGATCTTTCCAAAGTTGTCATCTGACATAAGATTAATCAATCTATCAGGCACACATAAAAAAGCATTGTAAAGTGAATGGCTTATATACTTATCTTTTAAAAGCAATTACTCTCTTTTCCTAGGTGCAATTTGTACAGTAAACTACACACTCAAGAGACCAGTTTGCTCTGTCTTTGATGAGGACTTTCAACTTTCTTATAGTAGGCTCTCATACATAGTTACCTCTGACTGGGATTGGAAGGGTGGGTAAAACATGTTCTCTGGAGAATCTTCTGATAATAGTACTAAGCTTGTGATGCAGCCCTATCTTTATAAATTTATCTAACCCAGATGTTCTCCTAAAAGTTGCTTCTCTGTCTGTATGGAAGGAACAATAAAATCTTTAGCAGAATCAGAAGTAAAGAGTCACCTGATCCCTATTACCAGGATCTTCCCATAACATGTGGCACATATAAGCCAGTAGAAGTATTAATTTTCAAAGATGTACATGAATTCCTCAAACTCAATTTGCTAATGTCAATATGACACAGTGGCTAGGAATTCATAGTCTGAAACCCAACAAAAGTCTACCACATATTTGAATTTGTAACTTTAGTGAATTATTTGCTTCAACTTTTTAATTTACAAAAGTGCCATTAGCCATAGTATGCTAAAGCAGAATAATTTTAGAATTCCCTCATCAGCTTTGCTTCATTACTGAGAGCATTTGATGCTATTATTTTCAAAAATAAAATCATTCCTTCTCTTCTATTGTTCCCATTTGTTAATTGCACCCCATTCACTTCTTCATTCAAGCCATAACAATACTTCTGCTCTGTTGCCGTTTTCAGAATTTCATGTACATCAAAATTTATTACTTCTTTAAGCTAAAGGTCAGAATTTCTATCTCTTTCTACTAAACCACCTCTTAAAATTCTATACTTTTGTATGTATCTATTGTCACCCTAGAACTGTTCATTGTATCACTTACTTACTAATAAACATATATTATAAAGATAACACATATTTCATAAGTATGTATTCTGTAATTTGGAAGTAAAACACATAATATACGGAAACACTGGTCATCAAAATATAAGCTCTGCATATGCTGAGGTTAGTAGATAAGAAACTTTTACAAAATTGGAAAGTTACGCATGTAAGGAAAGTTTGATGTGGTTAATACTCTATTTGGATTTATCGTTATCATGTCTATGATATTTCCTAAAAGTGTCATCAAAGATTAATTTTTTTTCAGAAATAAGGCCCTCTAGCCACTCACAAGCCTCACAGTTACTATAAGCTCTATTAAGTGGCAAGCGTGTTCTCTTTGATGTTGTTCATTGTTTCCCCAGAGCTCCATAGGAGGTTAATGATTTCTAAAGTGTTCCTGTGGTCAGAGAGAAGAGAAAAGCTTAAAACCCATACATAATACAGTGTTAATAATTTCACATGAGTAATATTTAAGAATTATCAAAGTTTTATGCATTTTGTTCTGTAAACTGTAAGCAAGAAATGAACAGTCAATATGTTTCTTTTCATGTAAATAGTGGGAACAGTAATATGGACCATATCTCTTAAAAGCTGTCTAAAAAAATATATGCATGGAAACTAAAACTATTAGCTACATTGACTATGATAATTACACAAATTGTGTTGGTTGGTTGTCAATGTCACAAGCTAGGGTCACTTTGGAAGAGGAAACATCAGTTGAGAAAATATCTCTATAACATAGACTGTTGCTGAGTCTGAGTCTGTGGATATATTCTTGGTCCAAGATTGATGTGTCAGAGTTCAGAACAATTGGATTGTTCATCTCCCGGGCAGATGAATATCAGTTGTATAAGAAAGTTTGCTGAACAAGACATCCATAGTAATACTCTGAGCTGTGTTCCTCTGTGCTTTCTACTCAAGAACAAGACTTTAGATTCCTGCTTAGGTTGCAGCCCTGATTTACCTGGGTGATGAAGTATGGTAGATGCTTGTAACCCAAATAAACCCTTGCTAGACAGGTTGTTTTCAGTCATGATCTTACGACAGAAAGAATAAACAATTTAGAGTTAAAATTATGTATAGATTCTTTGCCATTGTATACATGTTATTTGAATAGGAATTTTGTTTAGAGATAATGATAATTGTTTCTTCAGCACCATTTCTTATTTCTTGAAATTAGCTAAAACATTTATCAATCTGTAAGCACTGCTTTATCTAATTAATTACATATTTAATAGGTTAGAAATTTAAACATACATTACATTTTGCTATATGAAATATAAGGCTATTTACAATTATATTTAGTTTCTGATTTTTAGAAGGAAGCTAATACATTACCGAAATTTATTGCGAATACAAACCAGACTTTATCCTTTGATCTTTTTTATACAGAAGAGATTTAAAATAACTTTTGTGTTGCTCTTTGAAGACACATCATGGCTAAGAATCAAATTTGGAGAATTTACTAATCACATGCAATTTCACTTCTTTCAACATAAAACTAACATCTATTCTTAAACCACTGAAGAGTTTATATTGGCAAAATACTTTAGCATATTTCTGCTTGAAGTTGTGCCTTTGTGATCAATTGATCATAATCTATTTAATAAGATTAACCACCCTGAAAAACTTCTACTCTAAAGAACTTTCTCACTTCGGCCTTTGATCCTTCTTTTACCTCAGTTAGTTGATTTCTCTCTTTGTTGAAGATGGAAACAAAAATAGCTCTTTAAGAGTTCCTATAAAAAACAAGCAACAGTTGTGAATTTCGTACCTTAAGTGAAACGGAATGCTTAACATTTTGGATTATATGAACATAAATATAAATATATATGTATAAAATGTAAATATAAGTTCTTCTTTCTTTTTATTTGTTCAACCTTTGAGCTTCTATGATAGTTGCGATACAAATATATATAAGCTATGTGCACAGGGACTACAGACCTTTGAGTCCTCAGTTCTTACACTGTGACTTGGCCTGTATATAGGGGCTTTTCTGCCAACAGCTACTTTTCTGAATGCATCACCAAAATGAAGATGTCAATGACCTGTAAGTTACAGGTGAAGTGTTTAGGCAATTTTTTAAGAGATAAATATTTTTTGATTATAGTTTACAATACCAAGAGTTCAATTTCTGTTAAAGTACCAATCTCACATTTCTCGTTAAAGGTTTTATATGAACTCCTAAAGTCTGGGCTTTTTTACTTTTATCTTCAAAATAGAAAGAAATCAACCAACTAAGAAATAAAATAAAAAGATCAAGGGCAGATACAAGAAACACCCTTTGAGTAATAGTTTTTCATGCTGACTTATCTGAATAATTAGACTGTGATCGATGGACACATGAGGACAACAGCAGGTAGTGATATGCTCTGACTTACTAAGTCCATCATTACATCATATTTTAAACCACCATGAGCCACTTTTTTTTTGTTTTATTGGGTTACTACATTGCCATCTAGCAGCCACAGTGTGGGGAGACTTACTTAGGTAAAATGTTAGCAGAAATTTTAAGATCTCAGATATTAATTATTGCCTACTAGTCTAATAACTAATGTCTATAATCCAATATGAAAAGCATCCATTTAAAGCAGCAACAACTCAAAGTAAACAAAAGAGAAAACCCATTTCAATACAATATCATGTTGTTTATGGAATAATTATTATGCCATTTTTCATTCATTTGAATTTCTCAGAACCTTATTAAAAACAGCATAAGAAACACATTAAGCCAAGTGAAATCTTATTAGATGTCTGAGTCATTAATATCATTTTAGAAAAGATTCTGTTTCTCTGAATAGTGTGCTAACTCAGTCCTCCTATATTCCAACAACATGAAAAGTACTGGCAGGACTGACCATTCATATCTACCCTCTATTATGTAATGAATTCAGGCTCAACTTGGCAGGGATATACAAGGACATTTCTAAAAACCTAACAAAAATTATGTCTATCCAATATTCATTCATTGTATTTGTATTAATTTATTTGGCTGATTTTTAATAAAAACACAAAGAAAGGTATAAAATATAGTATATAGTATAAAATACTGAGACATAATGATCTATTTATGAACAGATAGGATTTTGAACAAAAGGAGCACTTTGTTTTATCTTATTCTGCATAATTGTCTTATGTTCTACTATCATGTTTAACTTCTTGAGGCAAGCCTCATTAAGCTTGAACTCACTCTGCAGCACAGCATGGCCGTGCAATTACATTAATTCCTCAGCCTCCCAAGTAGCTAAAATTTCAGACTTGCACCACCAGAACTAACTACTGATTCTTACCAAATCTCTTTCAGCATAATATTACTGAAAGATGAATACTGTAAGATAATATATGGTTTTCTCCATACCAGTTGACAAGATTACATTAACATTGAATAATGTATTTTGAGTACCAAAATTTCTTTTAAAAGGCTGAGTACAACAACATGGGCCAGTAATCTTAATACTCACCAAGTTGAGCCAGGAAAAGATCTGGTTTGAGGCTAACCAGAATAATGAGACTACAATTTTATACATAGACACATGCATAGAAGTTGTTAGTGTTCCATCTATACAACATGCCAATATCAACTATTTTATCTTATGACATCTACAAGTGTAGTCATGGTAACTCATGTTTATTTTAGAATAACCCAGATTGATGCTGTAATCTCTCTCACTCTCTTTCTCTCTCTTTTTGTTTTTCTTCCCTCCCTTTTTTTATATGGACACACAACATAGAGACAAGCACTCAGAAAGCTAGAACTTGAAGCAATGTTATGTATAGATCAAATCAAGAACAGGAACTGGAGAAGGTCACAAGATTCTTTGTTGTTTACGCTAATTTAAAACAGTGTTTTCTTACTAAGTGACAAAGTAATAAAGCTCATCAACGATGGTACAGGAGGGAAGACGGTACACAAAATATTTGGAAAACAATGTATGAGTATAGAAGACTTTTCTGTACTCAAATGGGTAAGGAATGAAAATATAGATTTGACTTAAAACTCAATTAAAATTATTATTTTAAACACTAGCCTAAGACTATGTCTTTATCATGTTTTTACAAGACTGTGAAGTGGAAAATGGGTATTGAAACAATCTTAACATTAGGCAGCAAAATATTAAAGTGATTAAGCTTATCCTTGACTACTTAAAACATACTGAAAGTATTCTACTTGTAGGACAACAGAGATTGAAGGCAGGGGAAATAGGTGATGAAATGACAAAAAATTTCTTAGAGAACTTATAAAACTCCATAACAGTGTAAAACACACACACACACACACACACACACACACACACACACACACAAACACACACACACATATGTGGCAGAAAAGAAAGTCTACTTATCAGGGCAGTGCAGAGCAGAGGGGAAGGGTGCGGGCAGAGCAGTTCACTTCAGTTTCAGTTCAGGCCCTGAAGTGAAGTACAGTTGAATCAATTCAGTCAGTTCCGTTCCTGCAGTGCAGTTGAAATGATTCATAAGCTCTGTTCAGTTCCTGCAGTCAGTGAAATCAGTGCAGTTCAGTTCATGGAATTCATGGGCTGTCTCACAAGGAGGGCAATTCACTGAGAAGGTAAGAGAGCCAGTTTGAATCAGTCAGGTTGCAGAGGCTTGTGAGATAGATCATCTGAGTTGAATCAGCCAGCCAGAATTCAGAAAAAAATTAAAAGGGTGAGTTCATTCAATAGTATGCCTCTGAGACAACAATTATGTTGTTCAACAATTCAATCATGTGAATAAGATACATTTACAGAGATAATATTCTCTCCCTTCTGATATTTGAAATCCATACAGACTTGTCTTATAGACCAGTTTATGAACTGATTTAATGTATTTTTCTTGTGTGCTTATTGAATATGTGTACATCCTCCACTGTGTCCAATGTTCTTGAGGAAAATGTGAGTTAGGTGAGTTGACAGTTTACATTGTACTTAGAAACTTGTTCTTTTGTTGTATAAACTTAAAAGACAGTGTTAACAGTTTGAATTCAAAAGATAAAAAAACATATTTTCTTTTTTTGCATTAATGTTTTGTAACTTCAAACTCTTTTGAAAATTATTTTCAGTCTGCATATGTTTAAATGAAATATTGCTATAGCATCTTAATGAATGCACTATTTTTCTACTTATAAAATATAATCATTTCTGCTCATAGTGTCTTGGAACTGTGATTTCATAAAAGCAATCTAAATTCCAAAGTATTTGTTATTTCATAATGGTTATAATACAGTCTACTTTAATTCTGATAGTTCATTTATTTTAATAGGACATAATTTAGTCTCTTATAATTACAATTGCATGATATTTTATAACAACTCATTTACACTTAAATATTAAAGTAATTTTTAGGTAATCATGTCTGTTGCTGCTCTTGTTGGTGACAAAAACCTGGGAAAGTGCAGCCTAAAAATGAGGCAGACTAATGTCTCATGCAATATTCAAATTTATTCAGCGAACCAGATTGAAGATATTCTGAATGTTAAGCAAAGTCAAAGAAACAAAGGTGACATGATTTTAGACTGTTTACAGTCAAGTGGGAAACCCTTAGTTGGAAACACTTTTGAATAAGAAAATATGACAGAGTAAGAAATCAAACCCTTTCGTATTTACTAGATTTTAGAGGGCAAAAAAGCACATTCCAAAAACAAATCCAAATATTGAACTACTAAAGTTACAAGACTATTTTCTTATTGGAGTTTTCTCACTTCTGAGTAATCTTCTCACACAGCCTCATTTATGAACTGTGTTTAAAAATATGTCTTTTTAACATGTAAGCACACGCACTCACGCATACACACATGCACACACACACACATGCACACACAATTATACAGTGAACACAATGCTTAAGATTAAAATCACAAATGTGTTTGGAGTATATATAATACTATCCTGAATGGACTTCTCTTCGCCAATGGTGACCACTTGAGCATTAAGTATGTTTTATTTTTCACTCTTGCAAACTGTGCCATCATAGACATTTATTGCACTCTGAGTCATTAAAATAGATCCGTGGGAAAAAAAATAATAATTGCTTTTGATCTAGCCTTTTCCATATTCCAGTCTCCTCTTTTCCATGTTAATGATGTAAATTTTTAGTATTTCCCACTCCATTTTATTATTTCTATTATAATTTTAGCTGAAATTCTTTTTAACTTTTAATGCTTTCTTTCAGGGATACACTATAAATAATTATCTTCCCCAGTAAAATATGAAAAAATTATGATTCCTTCAATTTAATATTTTCCATGTGTGTATCATACCTCTACAAATGTATGACTATTAGAAATCAATAATTATATCCTTTGATGAAAAGGACATGATTTTTGCATATCACTATAAATATCTGCAATTAGCATAGCTCTTTAGTCTGTATAAATATGTCAATTCTAATATTCTATGTTTGTTTGTATAATCTAAAAATGAATGATAAAGATCTACTTCTATTAGAATGATACTACTTATTTCCAATAGCTTCTTTTACACTTTTCTTGGCATGGTAAGACTTTACTGGAGATAACTTTCTAAGTCATTTTTATCAAACCACTCCCTAATTTCCCATCCTTTTGAATGATTCCATACAATTTTTTAAAATTAAATTTTGATAACTTTCACTCATTATTCATTTTATATACTTCTTTAATATTTCCAGCTTTGCCTTTTCATTTTTCAAGTATAAAAGTTTAAATCTCAAGATTGCTATACATGATTTTTGTTATTTTTCTCATTAACTAAATTTATTCTTTTAGCTGGGCAATGGGGACACGTGCCTTTAATCACAGCACACAGGAGGCAGAAGAAGGCAGATTAAGGTAGGAGTTTAAGGCCAGCTTGGTATACAGAGTGAGTTCTAAGAATGCAAATAATATAGAGAAGGCCTTGCCTCTAATAATCAAAATAAATAAGTAGAAGTATTTGTTCACAATACTATACATGTTAGTGTGCAGTATGTGTCTTTCTGACTGTATTACTTGCTTTTTTCATTGAAGATGAGTCCAGGGTTACAAATCTTAAGGCTTTTACTTAAATTCATACTATGTGTTTTTTTTTAATGTAAAGTCTAAATAATATTATATACGAATACCTGGATATTAGATAGATAGATAGATAGATAGATAGATAGATAGATAGATAGATAGAGATAGATAGAGATAGATAATAACATTTAATTTTTATTGTTTTCACCTCCTGATAGACATATGAAATAAATATTTACACATAACCTATTTTTATTGAGAAATATATTTTGACAATTTTTTTTCTTATACTTACTACAAGTATCAATTAAGTTAAATGAAGTGTATAAAATAACAGTTCTCAACATCTTGTCATTTTTAATAAGAACTCTGTACTATATTTGCTGGAAATTATGTGTTATTAGAACAGCTATCTATAACATCAGAAAGAAACTATATTTCATAGAAAATAAGTCTCAGCCTGACAATTTTGCAATTAATTTAGCATTGTTTTTCTAAAGAGAGTTAGGTAGAGTGCCTTGATGTAATAGAATGTGTGACACAACAGTGTCAGTCTATGAATGACAAAGGCTTCACAGATTTTTCAGATTACAGATTGAGGGTTGAAAGACAGCTCAGAGTTTGTATTCTTTCAGAATACAAAGGTTCAATCTCAGTTTTTACATGGTGGCCAATAAATCTTCTTGGGGTTCTTAATACACTAAATTTGAAAATCATGTTGAAAATCCACCACAAGTTACCATAAATAACTCAGTTCTCTTAGTCATCACCTTGTTTGTGATAGCCAAAATATAGAAACAACCCATTTGTTCCATGACAGAAGAATGGATACAGAAAATGTGGTTCATTTTCACAATAGACTACTACTCAGCTATTGAGAACGAAGACATTTTGAGTTATGCAGGTAAATGGATAGAACTAGAAAATATCATCCTGAGGGAGGTAACTCAGACCCAAAAGGACATGAATGGTATGTATTCACTAATAAGTAGATCTTAGCCAAAAAAAAAAAAAAAAAAAAATACGGAATACCCAAGATACAGTCCAAAGAACTCCAAATGGTCAATAAGCTGAAGGGCCCAAGTGAGGATATCTTAGTCTAACTTTGGAGGGAGAAGAAAGCAATCACAAGTGGGGAGAGTGTGTAGAAAGTGAACAGGGAGGGAGGGGGAAGAGGGGAACCTGATCTGGTAGTGGTAAGTGAATAGGACTGAAGCCCTGAGGGCCAGCAGAAAGAATGGAAACAGGCAACCTCAAGATGTAGGAGGTTGGGGGACCCTCCAGAGTGCACCAGAGACCTGGGAAGTGAGTGACTCTCAAGACTCAAAGGGAGGGACCTCAGATGAAATGTCTAACAATAGGGAGAGGAACTTATAGAGCCTACATCCAGCAAAAAGACAGGGCATCAAGTGCGGGACGGGGTTGCCATCCCACAGTCAAAATTCTGATCCATAATTGTTCCTGTCTGAAAGAACTACAGAAATTGAAATGAAGAGGAGCCTGAGGAAAAGGATGTCCAGCAACAGGCCCAAAGTTGGATCCAGCTCAAGGGGAGGTCCCAAAGCCTGACACTGTTGGCTATGGAGCATTCATAAAAAGGGACTTATCATGACTGCCCTCCAAACACTCCAACAACCAGCTGAGTCAGATGTAAGTATTTGCACCCAACCAATGGACAGATGTTGCTGACCCTATTGGTTGAATTAGGAAAAAGCTGGAAGAAACTGATGAAGAGGGTGACCCTGTAGGAGGACCAGCAGTCTCAATTAACCTGGACCCTGGAAATCTCTCCAACACTGGACCACCAACCAGGTAGCATACACCAGCTGATATGGGGCCTCCAACACATATAGAGCAGAGGAAAACCAGTTCTGAGATTAGTCAGAGAAGATACACCTAATCCTCCAAAGATTGGAGGCCCCAGAGACTTTAGAGGTCTGAGAGAGTTGAGGTAGGGGGGTGAGGACAACCTTGTGGAAACAGAGGTGTGGGGAGGAGGTTTGAGATGTGTAACAATTGGAGGGTGGACCAGAAGGGGAATAATGACTGGAGTAAAAATGAATACATAAATAAATAAATGAATAAGTAAGTAAATAAATAAGTGTTCATCCTATTGGTTGCAATACTCCTTATAATATTAAAAATTCCAACATGTTCAAAAGCCCAAATTTAAAGAAACTAATAAGAAAATTGAAAAGAACATAATGATGACAAAGTTCAATTTCATGTGAATAATCAAAGTAGCTTACTGCAATCTGTTTCTATCTTATTTTTACTGCTTTCAATATTCTATGATTTTCTAACTGACACATGAATAGAAACTTCTGTTTCAATTTCTAAAAGCCATTTTAAGACCTTTTCTAATTTGAGCCTGTAAAAGGATTAATGAGCATTGCATTAACTTTAGCATTAACTTTAACTTAACATTAAATTTAGCATTAACTTTTAGCATTGCATTAACTTTAGCATTGTCATATAAAGGATAGCTAGAATTCTCAGTAATTTCAAATATTCTTATTTTTTAAATAAAATTTATATCAGGTTTCTATGCTCAAGCTCTACCCAGTGTGGAAAGAGGGTCTGGCAACCTGGGGAAGAGACCCTCATCCTGGCTGCATAAGTAAGACTGTCCCGTTCAGTTGTCTATGAATCAACATGTAGGTCTCTCAGCTACTCCAACACCATGTCTACCTGTATGCTACCATGCTTCTTGTCATGATAATAATGGACTAAACCTCTGAAACTTTAAGCCATCCCCAATCAAACATTTACCTTTATGCAGATTGCTCTGATCAAGGTGTCTTTTCACAGCAATAAAACTTCTAAGACAAAAAAAAATTATATTAAATTGTATATAGCACTGATATTTTATTGTTTTCTTAAAAGTATCTGACATTTGTAAAAACAAAAACTTGTATCTTGACATCTTGTCAATATTTATACATAAAGATTATTTTTAGTGAAGTCCATATTTAAATTCTATTCAAGACTCTGAGCAAGCTTTAAAATGTAGAATCTAAAACAAGTCAAATATTCACAAATTACAACACTATACAGTGTATCTTGATTGTGTTTCCTCTTGCTCTACTGCTACCAGTTCTTCTCTACTTTGTTTCTGTCTTTTATTAGAAAAGAAACAGGTTTCTGGCAGGTAAAAATCAAACTTGAATCAGTAAAACATAATAAGATGAAGTATAAACTTTAGCAATATTAGACACAGCAATCAAACAAGGGGAAAAAAGTGTTTCTATACACTATAAGCAGGCATAAGAGTCAGAGACCCACTCATCCTCATAGTCAGAAAACCCATAAAAATTCTAAGGTGTTAGCTTAAATGTATATGTGGAGGACCTGGTAAAGACCCATGTAGACACTTTTTATGCTGCTTCAGTATCTGTGTGCTCATATGCACCTTTCCTAGTTTCTTCAGATGTCCTTGTTACCCAGGTGTCCTTCATCCCTTCTGGTGCTTTTATTTACTGCCTACTCTTTTGCTGGGTTCCTTGAACTCTTCCATGAGGGATTTTATAGAGACATCCTATGTAGATTGTCTATTTTCTGGATGTAGGTCACTTGAATCTGTTCAATTTGATAAAACCTAGTCCCAGCACCAGAAGCTTCATTTGGTGACAAGAGATCACCAGTATGTCTTCTGTCTCCCTCGTTGTTTGTAGACTTGGTCAGGTTTGCTTTCATACATCATAGGAAGTTTCCAATGTACTAGGGTTCTGTGCCCTCCCCCAGCCTTGAGCAGGCTGAAAGACCTTGTTTACCACAATAGACCTATTTTAATAGGAACTAGGTGGAGTCATTGATGCTGAGCTTGCCTTGTGTAATCCAGCTGAAACAAAGGCTGGGGTCAGTGGGGCTTTCCTTATATATAAGTGATGAATATTAAACTTTGAGCCTTGATCAGAAAACTTTATCTTGGCTTCATGTTTTTCTTTTCCCTCCTTCATTTTTTCATTTCCAGCCCTCCTTTCAGGTGAAACCAGTTTGTCCATGACAGCTGGGTGGCTACAGGGTTCCATAAGACTCTTCAAATGTTTCTCAAATGCTCTTCAATTCTACCAGTCTCTTTTGCCATTCCTTCCTTCAATGCCACCTAATATCCCATCTCTTACATGATCCTCGAATTCTTGCCAGCCATCCTGTCCCCCCACTCCATTCCACCCATAAAATCTATTTTGTTTCTTTGGGATTTTTGTTTGTTTGTTTGTTTTTCCGGAAATTTTATATATAGTCCCTAGTCCCTTGTTCTATGACTTATCTGAATCTACAGATTATAGCTTGGTTATCATTTATTTACTGCCTGATATCCAGATATAAGAAAATACATACCAAAATTATGTTGTAAGGGCTGGGTTATCATACATGGGATGATTTCTTCTAGAATCATCCATTTGCTTGAAAATTTCATAATGTCTTTCTTTTTTCTTTTTCTTTTTTTTTCCTTTTAAGGCCCGAGTAATATTTCATTATGGAAATGTACCATGTTTTCATTGTACATCCTTCTATTGAGTGACACCCTGGTTGTTTCTGATTTCTAGCTTTTATAAATAAACCAGCAATAAATATGTTTGAACGAGTGTGCTTGAGGTAGAATAGAGAATATTTTGAGTATATATGACTAAGAGTGGCAGTATTAAGTACATGCTCAAGAGTATTATTGAGTTAGATTTCTTATTTCCTGAGGAACGATATTATTGATTTATATAGTTGATATACAGGTTTATATTCCTGCCAGCAATGGAACATCCTGACCAGCATGAGCTGGCAATTTCATTATTGAACTTAGCCATTCTGTCAGGTGTATGATGGAATTTCAAAGTAGTCTTGATTTGCATTTCCCTAATGGCTAAAGATCAGGACCATGGCTTTAAATGATTTTAGGCCCTTTGAATTTTCTCTACTAGAATACTGTTTTTAGATTTGTACACCATTTTTAACTGGGTTACTTAGTTATCTTATATCAATCATCTTAGTTTTTTATATAATTCAGTATTAACACTCTATCAGATGTGGAGTTGTTAAAAAAAATCATTTTCCTTTCTGTATCCATTCTGTAGATTGTTCTTTTGCCCAAATGAGTGTTCTGCCAAGCCCTGCATGGCTTTGAAGGCACTACTTGACATAGTCCCTGCCCCTGGATCTGAAGTTATAAGGTTTGTTTTTTATAATAATGTATGTATTCTACTTTATGTTCCTCCTTTGGGGAATGTCATTCCTGCCAAGTTTACTGACTCCATGATAATTCGAACAACATGATTCCAGAAAGTAAGAATGTGTCTAATATTCCTCAGCAAAATGATAAACACTGGGACCTTGAGAACAGCCCTTAAGGTGGTGGGAAAAACTCTAAAAACATGAGTTCAGAATATGTAAATAGGATTTCTCAACTATACAAAATATAAGGATGCAATATGAAATGTATGAGGGGCTTCCTGGACCTAAAAGAACAGAGACAGTTGATGTAATGATGAAACTACTGTTAATCAAACAGATGGATTTTATTGTATTTTTCTGTTTCAATTTTATTTATTTATTGCCATCTATTCTTCTTGTATGTAATTACTTATTTTTCTTGTAGAGTTTTCACTATGCTATTAAACTGCTAGTATGGATTCTCTCCACGTTTTAAATGTGGGCAATTAATGTTATTATCTATCCTCATAGAAATACTTTTGTTCTGTTCCATAAATTTGGGTATGCCATGTATTTCATTGAATTCTAGAAAGTCACTAACATCTTTCTGTCCTGACGTATTTTTTATTCAGAAGAGGGTTTTTTATTTTTCATGATGTGTAATACCTATTGTTTCTTTTGTCCTTGTTATCCACACTTAATACATGGCAGTCTAATAAAATACCAAGGATTATATCAAATTTTTATATCTGTTGTGACTTTGTTTATGTCAGAGTATGTGGCATATTTTACAAAATAGTTCGGAAGGTGCATAGAACATATTTTTTGGAGTGTTGATTACCATGTTCTATAAATACCTATTAGTTCTATTTGATTTCTAATGTCTATGAGCTCATATAAATCTGTGTTTGTGTGTATTTTTTGAATATTGTTTTGTTATTATTGTTTGCTTGTTTGTTTGGTTGGTTTTGTTCTTATTCTGGTCATTCTGGAAAATCTGTCCATTAGTCAGAGTCAGGTATTAAAGACAACCTCTATTAGTATCTGAAGGTCAGTATGGGATTTAAGCTATGGAAATATTTCTTTTACAAATTTGGGTTTTCTTGGTTTGGGGGTATAGAATTTAACTTAATGTAACTTAAGAAATTTTAAATATCATCTTGGTAGATTTTTCTCCTTTGATGATGTATCTTTCCAATCTCTTTTGATTAAATTTTGTTAGAAGTCAATTTTGTTAGATATTAGAATGACTAGACCACCTTGCTTCTTAGGTCCAATTCCTTACCTTTTTTTCCTCAAATCTTTATCCTGAGCTAATGTTAATCTTTGATGTTAAAGAATGCTTAGATGTTTTAGAATGATAGATTCTGTGTTTTACATCCATTCTGTTAAATTATCTTTTTACTGAAAATTTGAGAGACTTGATATTAATATTATTGACTAATGCTTATTGATTCCTGCTGTTGTGTTGTTGTTGTTGTTGTTGTTTTCAGTGTTGATGATGTGTGTGTGTTTGTGTGTGTGTGTATGCATGTCCTTCCACTGTTTTGATTTTGTTTGTGTGAGACTATCCTTTTGTGTGTTTTCATGGGTGTAATTAATCTCCTTAGGTTTTATTTTCAGGTTCTTAATGTTCCTTCCCTTCTGAAGGACAGAATTTGTTGGTAGATGTTTCAATTTGAGTTTATCATGGGCTACTTTATTTTCTCCACCTATGGAGGTTGAAAGTTTTGCTATGTATTGTAGGGTAGATTGGTTCCTTTTAAGAATATGAAATACATTTGTCTAGGTACTTTAGGCTTTTAAGAATTACCATAAACCAGTTAGGTCAAATTCTAATAGGTTTGCCTTTATATGTAATTTCATCTATTTCTATTACAGCTTTTAATATTCTTTCTTGATTCTATACTTTAATTTTTTTATTATTATATATTAAAGAGATATTTCTTGTCTATTTTCTTTTATTGGTTCTCTTTCCAATTTCAGATCTTGAACATTTATTTATTTTCTTATACTGTGCGTTTTGGTTTTGGGGTGTGTGTGTGTGTATGTGTGTGTTTTGCTATATTTTAAGTGTCTATTCATTTTCTCTTTAAGGAACTCTATCAGGCACATAAAAAGTCAAATGGTATTTATCTTGTGCTTCTGCTATGTTTCAGGAGCATTCATGACCTTTTCTCTTATAATAGACAAGCTCTAGTAGAAACATATTACTCAGAAAGTTATTGATTGTGTTTTTACACTGGCATCTGTATTTGGGATGATTAAAGATATAGGTAATGCTGTATATGTGTTGGGGGTCTCACATAAGATACTGTATGCTGCCTGGTTGGTGGCTCAGTATCTGGGCAATTTCAGGGTTCCAGGTTAGTTGAGACTGCTGGTCTTCCTATGAGGTATACCTCCTCCTCAGCTTCTTCCAGCTTTCCCCTAATTCAAATACAGGATTCCCAGGCTTCTGTTCATTGGTTTGGTGTAAGTATCTTCATTTGACTCTTTCAACTACTTGATGGACCTCTCAGAGACATCCTCTATTGTGTTGAAGATTGGGGAGGAAGAATGGGATGAGAACAGTCGAAGGGCAGACCAGGAGAGGAGAAGAATAAATGAATAAAAGCTGGACTATAAAAAAAAAAGAAAAAGGAAAAAAAAGAAAGATATAAGCTCTGATTTCTGTTTGTCTGTTGGATAGATCTTTTGATCCTTGTTTTCTGTTTCCTTTCTGGATTTTCATACTATGACACTTGTGATTTGCCTTTTTTCCTGGAATGTTTCAGCTAGCATATTCACAGGTTGTGTCTGTTGGTGTTAAAAGCTAGATAGTCAGGGTAAGCATGGGAAAAGAAGGTTAGAAAAGGCCGAGGTGATCCCTTGGTCATGTGATTAGAGAGAAAAAGTAGACAGCATCAAGTTACCATCTAAAGAGCTGGAAATAAGACTGGGTGAATTGGATATCAGGAGGAGTAGGAGAGGTATGGTTCTCACTTCAATCTGTTAGTTTCCTGGAAGGAGTAGCCTTCAGCTTAGCAGGGGTTGCCTGCCTGTCTGTGGCAAAGCAATAAGTGAGAAGAGGGAAGCTAGGAGATAGTTTGTGGGATCCTGAGATGTGGTTAGGCGTGAGAAGTGAAAGGATCGCTTCTGCTTTGGTAGCACTAGTGACTAGAATATTGTATTGCATCTAGGGGAACAGAGATAGACAGTGGAGAATAAGCAGCCTATTTGATTTTCTGGCAAATGTGGCCTATGAATTAGCAGAATGTCCCTGTTGTAGTTCAGGAATGTTCAGGAATGGGGTACAGCTATGATTAGGGGAAGAAAAGGCTGCAAATGAGGTGGTGTTGCAGCATTAAAGAAGAGACTTAGGAATTGAGTCTGGGGCAACCAAGAGAGACAGAGAAGTTCTGTGGGCAACCTATAAGGTTTTCTGGCAGCTATCGCTGTCACTTTCCTTACTCCTAACACAGAATATGTGAGCCAAATTCTTCAAGGGAGGACAGATTTACTTTGTTTATGTTTTTCAAAAATTGCAAGTTCTAGTTAGACTTATGTTGTTGGTAATAAACAACATATCAAAAAAAATTGGGGAGGGTATACTTTAGCTTACACATTAAAATCTGTCATCATTAGCCGGGCAGTGGTGGCGCACGCCTTTAATCCCAGCACTTGGGAGGCAGAGACAGGCGGATTTCTGAGTTCGAGGCCAGCCTGGTCTACAGAGTGAGTTCCAGGATAGCCAGAGCTACACAGAGAAACCCTGTCTCGAAAAAAAAAAAAAAAAATCTGTCATCAAGGGACACTAAGGTATTAAGGCAGATACTATGGAGAAACATTGGCTGATTTCCTGTTTGGTTTACATACCTTTCTTAGACAACCAGGTCCACCTACCTGAACAAACCATGACTTATAGTGAATTAAGCTTTCATAAATCAATTATTAATCAAAGAATTTACTCAGAAAACAATGTACATAGAAATATATAATGCTGTATTTCATCAAGTGATATATCATCTTACTAACCATTTCTATGTGTGTGTCAAGTTTATAAAAACTATGGAAAGCAGTCTGGAGGTACCTCAGAAAATTGAACATAGTGTTACCTGAGGACCCAGCTATACCACTCCTGGGCATATACCCAGAAGATACTTCAACATACAACAGGGCCACATGCTCCACTATGTTCATAGCGGCCTTATTTATAATAGCCAGGAGCTGGAAAGAACCCAGATGTCCTTCAACAGAAGAATGGATACAGAAAATGTGGTACATTTACACAATGGAGTACTACTCAGCTATTAAAAACAATGAGTTCATGAAATTCTTAGACAAATGGATGGACCTAGAAAATATCATCCTGAGTGAGATGACCCAATCACAAAAGAACACACATGGTAAGCGGATATTAGCCCAAAAGCACACAATACCTAAGACGCAATGCATAGACCTCATGAAACTCAAGAAGAAGGAGGAAGACCAAAGTGTGGGTGCTTTTGTCCTTTTTAGAATGAGTATCAAAAGATTCAGCCAGAGCTCCCAGGGTCTAAACCTCCAGCCTGAGAACAGGTAAAAAGGAAACACCCGTGATGCCTGCTGGTAGAAGCTCTAATCCTGATGCTGGCCTCTGGACTTATACTACTCAGACCTTTGATGAGCCATTGACAAGGACACCAAACAGCTAGAGATTGACATCACTAATCTGAAAAAATCCCTCGTTTCAATGTCTGAATTGATCTCCAAAAATTGCAAAGGACTTTATTGGACTTGATTTATTCTTCTACAATAGAAAAGACTGTGTACAGCTCTTGACTGTGTACAGCCCTTACAGAAGAGTGTTGTCCTTACATAGACAAGACAGGGATGGTTAAAGAGAGCATGAAAAAGGTCAGAGAAGGCCCAGAGAAATGACAGAGAGAGAAAGAGAAAGAGGAATATGAGAGCTGGTACAAGGACTGGTTTTCAACCTCTCTATGGTTGTCAACCCCACTTCCTCCCATCTTGCGACCATTAACTGGGTTATCTCTGCTGATTTCTTTTAGTCCCGGGCCTTAAATAGGCTGACTAACTTTGTGATACAACAGATAGATAATTTAGTAGCAAAACCTATTCAGATACATTATCATAAGTTAGCTATGGAGGACCATGAGACTCAAGATGAGGTTGTTACTTTATCCAGGGTGTTCCTCAAACCCATCTCCACCCAATCTAAAAGAAGAGACTTCCACCCCTAGACCAAGCAGAGAGGGCTACCCAGAACCCTCTCTGTCTGGTGATCTGAATTCTTGCTTAGGCTGTGAGGCTAAGCACTGCAAGGGAATATAAATAAAAGTTTAAAATATCTATCTGGGTTCCCTGAGGGACAAGCCTAACTGCATAGGGGTTGATGTCAAAAGTATCCCCTCTCCAGGAAAAAGACATTGGGATGGGTATGGCCCTCATGCCTCACTAGACAACGACAGGAGAACCTGAGTCATTACAAGGTCCCCTTCAATTATTGGAGGTCAGGCCTCTATCCCCACCTTCGCAAGAATAGAATCGCCAAGGCCCTTCTATACTTAGAGAAGGGAGGAGATGTCAGGAGCAGCCCTACATATACACTAAAGGCCTAAAATCAGCCATAGGCCTAAAGTCAGCAATAGTCCTGACATATATGCATGCTAACACAAAGTCTTGGGCTCTGTGGAAAAACACTGAAACAGAAGGCTATAAGCTATTGTAAACAGGCAGCTGGCGGCTTCTGTGGAAATTTACCAGCCCAGGTAGTCATAGGTCTTATAAATAGGCAGCCTCGGTGGACAGTACCAACTTAGATAAGGACAAGTGAATCATAGGCAGAGTCATAGTGACCTGTCTCCTGAACCCACACCCAGCTGATACCCTGTTCTGAAAGGTATCTGTACTCCCCTGAACACCTATTCTCCGGTGCCATTCCCTTCTCCACATCCTGTCTTTTTGTGTTTATAACCCCTGTGTAAATAAGTAAATTATGATGTGATTTAAATATCTAAATGAATTAAAAAAATTGTAAAAAAA
This sequence comes from Mastomys natalensis, assembly GCA_021653895.1. NCBI lineage: Eukaryota > Metazoa > Chordata > Mammalia > Rodentia > Muridae > Mastomys > Mastomys natalensis. The sequence goes on from JAJTUV010000385.1 coordinate 636,438, forward strand.
AAAATAGCTATGGCAGCATGGATAAGTAGATATCCATCAAGGAAGCACAGAGAAAAGAAATACTTACTCTCAACGCCTTTCTTCTTTACCCCATTTTTATTATTTGTAAGTCCCATTTTACGCTATCTAGAAATATCTACGAAATACATTAATCACATACTAAATGTGGTCTCATCTTATCAGTTAATATTGACATGAAATACAATCAAAGACAAACTTATATGCATACTTTACTATTACAGTAGGTATTCTTAATCTAATCAAGAATACAAGAATTACTATTAGAAGAAACAAACAATATAGAAATTACTGTACTTTCAATTTTTAAAACAGTTTTAGGGGTCAAATCAATTGCTTCACACATGCCAGACAAATGAAGGCTTTACTTTCTTGTATATAGCAAACAGATACCTAGTTTGACAATTATTTGATTTCAGTGTTACAAGTATGTACAAATATAAACATAAGATAAACTGCTGTTGAATATATATATATATATATATATATATTATATATATTATATTCATAATTTCTATGGTAACTTTGAAAATTACTGCCAAATTAAATTTCCAGAATGATAGAGTAAAACAAATAGCTTTTATAATGTAGATGACTTAGCAGCTGTCAGCTTTTGCAAGGAATGGCAGTGTACCAATTCCCTTGGCATCAATGAAGCTGTTACTACTGCTGTTGTTTCTTCTGTCTTTGCTGAGGTTAACTGCAATCATAAAACATTTTTTTGGTTCATTTACTCACACTGTTAATTATCACAGATGCCAAGACAGAACTCCATTAAAGTCAGCTATACTGTCACCTAGACATTAACTTTATTGAAGACATTGAGAAACTCTTGTAACATTGCACACAGCTTCAACATAATTCTGTTTATTCTTGAAAGTGTGTGTGTGTGTGTGTGTGTGTGAGTGTGTGTCTATGCTGTTTATATATATGTGTCTATAATTTGGCTTTAGTATTTTATTTACATTTCAGATGTGATCCCCTTTCCCCCGTTCCCCCACACACACCTAAGAACCCCCATTCCATCCCCCTCCTCCTGCTTCTATGAGAATGTACACCCACACACCCACTCCCACCTCCTCACCCTAGAATTCCCCCACACTGGGGCATCCAGCCTTCATGGGACCAAGAACCTCCTCTCCCACCTATGTCAAGCAAGGCCATCCTCCCCTACATGTACAGCTGGAGCCATTGGTCCCTCCCTCTGTGCTCCCAGGCTGGTGGTTTAGACCCTGGAAGCTCTGATTGGTTGGTATTGTTGCTCTCCCCATGGGGCCTCATACCCTTTCAGCTCCTTCAGTCTTCTTCTCACTCCTCCATTGGGAACTCCGTGATCAGTTCAATGGTTAACTGTGAACATCCGCCTATGTATATTTCTGGCTCTGGCCGACTTCTAAGGAGACAGCTATATCAGGCTCCTGTCAGCATGAACTTCCTGGCATCCACATCAGCATCTACCTTTGGCGACTGCACATGGGATGGTTAATCAGGTGGAACAATCTCCAGACGGCCCCTCCTTCAGTTTCTGTCACACACTTTGTCTCCATATTTGCTCCCAGTAATATTTTGTTACTCTTCTAAGTAGAACCGAAGCACCCACACTTTGGTCTTCCTTATTCATGAGATTCATGAGGACACTGTTTTTATTCTATTGGTTTCAATTTGATTAATTTTATGGTCCATGTATATATGTTACTTTATGAGTATATGTATCTTGTATGAGTTTTACATACAATTTAGTAGAAATTGATGTTATATTTACAGACTATCTAGAATTAAAATCCCTTTTAAAGAAGACACATATACATGAATTATATTAATATGTTTCAATGTATTGAGTAAGTAGTTTCATATGTTTATATATCCAAGTGAGTTTCGAAACTCTCCTATGGCAGTTATTTTATTTGAAAATTGCATCAATAAAACAAAAAGACAGAAACAAATCAGGTACTGTTATAAAAAATTTAGAGATAAAATAAATGAGGCTACACAGATGAAGTGATTATTCAATAGGATATTTAAATCAAATGCATGGTAACATATCTGCATATTTCTAGCAGTCATTTTATTTATTGCAGAATCCAATTTAATGTCAGTGTTATAATAGAGAAGTTTTATTATTTATTGGATTCAACAATACCTTTTTCTCACTCCAAAAAAATTCTTTTTTTTTTTTGTAAATGGTCTTTTGTAAAAACATAGAAAATACTTCAACATGATATTCATTGTATTCTTTATCTTTTAATTTGTTCATATTTAAAGATATCATATCTTTTCTCAAATGTCTGACAACATTGTTTCATCAAAAATGAAAACTACAAATTCATAGAAATATTTGTATTGTAAGTTTTCTTGATGAATTTCATTCTAACTGCCTGAAATGTAATTTCAGTGTGGTTTATATTTTCGTTTGTCTAATTGTTACGAAAATTGGCTATATTTCTATATATTAAATGGCCTTTTGCACTTCTTCATTTGAAAGTGCCTGCTCATGACCATTGCTCATTTGTTCTCTTAGTTCTTTGTTCTTGATACTTAAGTAGGAGTTCCTTATCTATCCCACCATCATTTGGTGTTTGATGCTCTGCTGGAAAGTATTTTCTTTTTTTCTTTGTAGATTGTTGTTTTAATTCATTACAATTTTTTTTGGATGTGAACATTAAATTTGAACAATGATGGTATAGGTTAAGTACAAGTTTTGCTGTAGATAAGCAGGGACTAAGATGGCAAAATAAAGAAAGATCAGCAGAAGAAATAAAGACATTATTTGAAAATTAGTGTGTAATAATTGTAAATAATTAGATTTGTATATAATTTTAGAATTTATAACTGGTACATTGCTCATTATTCATTAACACATGCCCTTAATTTTTCCCTTTTCTTCTAGATAAGACCATTTTTTCCTCTCTCTTCTATTTCCATGCTTTATACGTGTGAATTTTGTCTGTGTGAGTCATCTTTTTCTGAGACTGTGTACTTGCATAACTGCAACAATATTAAAACATGTTTCCAGCACTCCTCCCCTGCTGGTGGTATTGCAAACTGGAGCAACCACTAAAGAAATTTATCTGGAGGCTCCTCACAAAGTTGGAAATAGATCTACAGGAAGACCCAGCAATACCACTCTTGGGAATATACTCAAAAGATGTTCCACCTTGCCAGGGGCATATGCTCCATTATGTTCATAGTGGCATTGTTTGTGATAGCCAGAAGCTGGAAACAACCCAGATGTCCCACAATGGAAGAATGGAAACAGAAAATGTGGCTCATTTATACAATGAAATTCTACTCAGATATTAAGAACAAGAACATCCTGACATTTGCAGGCAAATGGATGGCATTAGAAAATACACTGAGTGAAGTAACTCAGACCCAAAAGGACATGCATGGTATGTCACTAATAAGTGGGTATTAGGTAAAAATAAAAGTACAGAATACCCAAGTTACAGTCCAGAGAACTCCAAAAGGTCAACAAGCTGAAGGGCCCAATTGAGGGCACCTCAGTTTCACTTGGTAGGGAAAAGAAAGCAATCACAAGGGAACAGATTTGAAGGGACGCGAGTGGAAAGTGGACAGGGGAGAGGGGGAAGAGCGGAATCTGATCTGGTATTGGGAAAGGGAATAGGACTGAAGTCCTGAGGGCTAGCAGAAAGAATGGAAACAGGCAATCTTGAGAGGTAGGAGGTTGGGAGGACCCTCCAGAGTACACCTGAGACCTGGGAAGTAAGACATTCTCAGGACTCAAAGGGAGGGACTTTAGATAAAATGCCCAACCATAGGGAGAGGGAACTTATAGAGCCCACTTCCAGCAAGTGAGGGATGGGGTTGCCCTCCTACAGTCAAAATTCTGATCCATAATAGTTTGTCTGAAAGAACTACAAGGATGGAAATGGAGAGAAGCCTGAGGAAAGAAGGTTCAGTGACAAGCCCAAATTGGGATCCAGCTTAACGGGAGGTCCCAAGGCCTGACACTATTTCTAAGGCTATGGAGCATTCACAAAAAGGGACCTCACATGACTGTCTTACAAAAACCAAAACCAACTGAAAGAGTCAGACGCAGATATTTGCACCCAACCAATGGACAGAAGTCGCTGGGCCCTGTAGTTGAATTAGGGAAAAGCTGGAAGAAGCTGAGGATGATGGGGACCCCATAGAAGGAGCAACAGTCTCAATTAATCTGGACTCTGGAGATCTCTCAAACACTGGACCACCAACCAAGCAGTATATGAGGGGAATAAAATCCGGAATGTAAATTAATTAATTAACTAATTAATTAATAAAAGATAATAAAGCATGGTTCCACAAAAGAAAAAACATAGAACATTTTTTATTGCTTTATTTTACTTAAGAAATTATCTTAGTCTATTTTCCTAAAAATCATAATTATTATAATCTTTATATTTGAAATAAATTCCACTGTGTGTGTGTCTGTGTGTGTGTGTTTATGTGTGTATGATTGGATTAATTCTTTCTTCTGATAGACACTTTAGGATTTGTTAATTAGACAATTTTGAATAGCTTAACAATAATCCAATTTCTGGCATCAACACACACACACACAAATATGCTGGATAGGTAACTGAAAGTACTACATCTGGATTGGCATGTAGTCAGAAAATGACACTGTTTCTGAATTAGATAGACAAAGATACAGATAATAGAGCTAGAGATTGAGATAGAGATATATTAATTTGCATCCTCAAAGAATCTATATAACATGATTTCACCTCTTATTTGGTGTTATGTCATGGCTTACAGATAGAAATGTCTATATTTCATTTTCCAACAATACTGTGTCATCATTCACATAATTTTTTGTTGGCCCTTGTGTGTCCTCCTTACAATTATTTCTACTGATGATTGTCTGATGAATGATTACTCTTTGAAAGAGTGAGAAAGTTAATAATAGATTTTCTAGAAGTTTCATCTGTCCTGGCTGTTAATCTGTACCTCTTCAATTTAGCCTCAGGCAAAATTTTTGTACAAGAGTGGAATCAAACATACTTCATCAGAATATTCCTAGAATGGTCCCTAGGCCACTTAATAATATTCTTCTCCTCTGAAACATTTTGACACACCATGTTCCTAATAGTATGAGTTACTAATGTCCATTTAAAATATTCTGCTGCTTTTCAAATCCAACACCCACGTTCCTCAGAACAAAGGTGTGGTCTGGCCTATCAGCAAACCAGTATCCTGTGCAACTTGTCTTAGTCAGGGCTTCTATTGCTGTGAAGAGACACAATGGCTATAGAAATTCTTATGAAGGAAAACATGTAATTGAGTCTGGCTTAAAATTCTAATGATTAGTCCATTATCATCATGGTGGAAACATGGCGATATTCATCAACTATAGTGCTGGAAAGGTAACTGAGAGTTCCACATCTGATTTGGCAGGCTTCAGGAGAGAGAGAGAGACTCTGGGTCTGGCATGAGCATCTGAAACCTCAAAGCCCACACTCAGTGCCATCTTTCCTCCAACAATGCCATATCTATTCAAACAAGGCCACACTTTCTAATAGTGCCAGTGTTTATAGGCCACTGTGGGCTCCTTTCATTAAACTCCCATATTTGTTACACAAACCATAATTAAAAGAATGATCCACGCCGAGAAGTAGATGACCAACTCAAAACATACTTAATGGTGTTTTGTGAGGTTTTTTTTTTTTTGGTTTGTGTGTCACAATGCTTTATCTTAGTATTATTTAACTTACTCATCTTTTGCTTTTATATTATGGTTTACAATGTTCTGTTTTTATAAATTTTCTTTGTGAGTGTATGTCTTTGTATGTGCATTGTGTCTTGTGTATTTTTTTCATTTCTTTCTTTTTCAGCTTGATTTCTAGAAAGAGAGAGAAATAAGAGTTGGAATTGGATGACAGGAATGTGAGGAACATGTGAAAGGAAGATGAGGGGAATACAAGCATGAGCAAAATATATTATATGATTATTTTAAATTTGTTATTAAAATAGGGATCTTATGGAAGCATTTCTGAAAACCGTTGATGAAAAGTTGTATATTCATTGGTTGTGGGAATCTTGCTAATGGTTGTTACAATAAATGTCTAGGAGTTCTACTCTCTAGCATGTTTCTAAGTATCCTAAAACCATAAAAGTATTTAATAAGTCTGCAACTAATTGCAGTAGTGATGTTTATTAGTACCTAATGTTCTGCACCTTTCCAAGTACTGTTTCACTCCATTACTTTTAATAGAACTAATTTCTTCTTTTCTGCATTAGCACACAAATGCAGCTTTAATTAATAGGGCTTACATCAGTGCAATGATGTGTATTAGAGAAAAAATGAAGGTCAAACACGAAAATCTTTACAGTATTTTAAATAATTCATATAATATTTTAAAATACTCTTTGATTAATGCCATATAAACATTATGTCCTAAAGGAAAATATTTAGTATTTCTATCCCAGTACCCAGAGTATTTATTCTGGGCACATATTTCACCCAGTGATATGCAATCAAGTACAGAAACCTCAAGTAAATGATTACAACAATTCTTTTGAATTATCTTATCTGGTATCCAGTGCAAGAATGAGAAATTCTTCAGATAACTGGACATCTGTTCTGCTTCTTTCTAGACACTAATATCACCAGACATTATGAAAACCCTCCTTTGAAGCATCATAAATTGAAGTCATTAGTTCTGAATAATATTTAAAAAGTAATGTTAAAACTCTTTTCAAACAGCTGTGTTTTTATCAAAACATATATAAAGATGAGTTTTCTAAATAGTTTAATGACATAGTATTTCATTGATTACACTAAAATACGTTTGTGTGAGCATAATATTTTCTATTAATTAATTTATTTTGGTGACATTTATATTGGCCTGGTTGCATGAATGAAACAGAGAGACTATCAGACACAGGGATAAGTTAAACTCTTCAAGGACCATTCCCCTTTGATCCAATTGTTTCTGCTAGTCCACAAGTCTGTATCATCCCATAAACTCACAAATAACATTCTCTAGGGACCTTGTAGTTACAGAACACAGGTAATAGTGTATATTTTACAAACAAACAGGTATTATTGATACTAATTTTTCACTCAAAGTGGATTATTCTTACCTCTTTTAAGCAAAGAAATTAAGTAACATAAGTGGCATTGTTTAAAACAAATAATCACATTTATGTGAAAAAGAATCCACACTATTATTCCTATGACAACAAATAAAATATTTGAATTGGAAAACTCTCGTACATAAATGTGTTAATAAAGTTAATCACACTGTAAGCTAAAATGGATAACGGGTTCAATTTAAAACTAATAGTGAAATGCTTTCAATTCAATATCTCTGTAATAAATATGCAACATTTAGGAAAACTTACATATAGGAGAAAATAAAGTAATATGAATCCCTCAGCAACATGTGAATTTTTCTCTAAGCTATGACAGACCATTTCTGAATTAAAAGAAAAGACTTTGATAATTACTGTCAGTTTATTTAATTATGCAATGTATTGGTGATATTCTATATATAGATATAATATTGGATTTATTTATGTTTTATCTGTAAACTTTTCTCCTCAAAAAGGCAATTAGGTTTCACTATTTGAGGTATTTTCCAACCTGATAACAAAAGTTCATTTCAAATGTGTCATGTAGAAGGAAGCTAAATAAACAGGGCATTGAAATGACACGGACAGTCAAAACAGTCAAAATAGAAAAATAGGAAATAAAAGGGAGGCTAGATATATTTTAAAATATAGGATCGATGTAGAGGGCACAGAAAAGGCTACAGAAAAAATAATATGATCAAGCAGAGTTAGGACATAATAGGGACGAGCAGAGAAGACCATAACCTGGTGCTAACAGCTGGGCACTGAGATATTTGCAAAGGGAGTCCATAATCCACTAATGAACAGGATAGAGCAGTAAATAAGAGAGCAGTTCAGCAGATGAGATCAATAGTGCTATGCTGGGACATATTACAAAGGACAAAACAGAGACTGTGGACATGAAAGACAAGTTTACCTGACTCTGGACATTGCTCTACTGCCAAACCCTGTAGAGAATAGGATCAGGCCTCTAACAACTAGTATTGACATACATGACTTACAAACACTGTGGTTTAAATATGCTCTTCAATAATGTCATAAACGCTTCACTAACTTAAAAAATTATTTAAATCAAAATTCTCTACATTTCAGAAACTGACATCATCAGAATATATCATGTAGACAGGACATAATATAATTTATTTTGGGGGGATCTTTTTATTGTATATTTTATTTATTTACATTTTAGATGTTATCCCCTTTCTCCATTCCCCCAGAAAGCCTTATCCTATCCCCCCTCCTCCTTTTTGCTTTTATATCATTTTATTTACATGCAAGTATTAAAGTCAGTTCTAGGTTGAGGAATTAGCAATACAATAGAGGCAAATAATCAAGGAACCTTGATGACTGCAGAACATTTTAATCTTATCACTTGGTTCAGGTCACAACATAATAACTACTTTCAAACCCTTAGTAAATATTTCAGTAATGTTTTATAAATATTTATTTGAACATTTGATCACACATTTTATGTTAGTTTTTATTATGTATAAAACCTACAGAAAAACATAGTTGTCTATATTATTTATATAATAGTATTTGCAGTTATTAAAACGGATAGTAAGGAAACCTAAGAAATTTTCTAGTTTACTCTATCCTGAAAATGCTAGGTTGATAAGGTATTTTTCCTGTTATGTATATTGTTTTGAACAAAGAAAAAATTTTAATATGTAATGATGAAAATTATATTAAAAAGTCATTAAATATTTTTATTTTCTTGAAAAATACAGTTTTTATATATTTACCATATATATGTATATTGCTATCAATTTATATGTACATATGTATGTATATATGTGTGAGTATGTCATCTGCCATTTTATTTTGTATTTACCTGTATGTATATGTATGTGTGTTTGTTTGTGTGTGTCGAGCTGCCACATTATTTTAAACTCACCAGTATGTGTATGTAGGTATAAATGTGTGACCAACCAAAGTATTATATACATACATGCATCTGTGTGTGTATATATATGCATGGTATGGCTGTTGCTTACATTTTGTCTTTCAATTTTGATATGAGATTTTATATTAATCACTTTTTAATATTTGTACTCTATATGTGATGTACATTTTTATGGCATTTAGTGTGATATTTCTATACAGTCAATCATATTGAACCTCCCTAATTCTACCTTGGCTTACCACCAACATCATTTTTAGTCTTGGATTGTCATTATTTTCTTGAGTTTTAGTGTGTTGTGTGTGTGTGTATGTGTGCATACGTGTTTGCTCAAGCATGCGTGTATGAACATGCTTCCACATATGAGCAGGAATACGTAGTACTTGATTTTCTCCATCTGAATCATTGTACTTAACAGAAGGATGTTTGGTTTCATCCATTTTGAAACAACTGACAAGAGCTTATTTTAATTATAAGTGAAGATAACCCTTACATGTTTATATGTTATTTGGTGCCTGTGTTGATATGTTAATTGATTACTAGTCTAATGCCTCACTTAAGCTCTTTGACTGGTGTTTCAATGAACATTTCTACATGAGTTTTTCTCTAGTATTGTACTTTCATTTCCTTTGGTTGTACAACAAAGAACTTAACTAGATGTTGAATGCTTCATTTTCTTATCTTCTGAATTAATTAAGAATTTCACAAACATGTATACTCTGTTTAGATTATGTTTATATCCATTTGTTCTTTCAATTTTCTCCTCTCTCTAAAGTATTATTTTCTAATTTTTCTGTCTCCCTGACATCATATCCCTTCATAATTTCATATTCTCTTTTCATTTTAATATTTAAATACACAGAGACAATTTAATGCTAACATAAGCATGAGTACAGAGCCATTTACAGGATATTCTGTCACTGGGCACATCCCTGAAGGACACTGACTCACTATCCTCAAAAAAAATACCACGTGAATAACTCATCAACTGAGGATGCCCACTTCTCCCACTCCCTGCAGAGATCTTATCTTCCTGCAGAGATTAGGAGGTCTTCTGCATGCTGTCACAATCAATGTAAGTTCACATATTCATTTTTCTTAATTTTTTTCTGGAAATAATATTTTTATAGTCATGCTAACACCCATGCCTATTCATTATACAAAATAGTATATTTTGTTATGAGACATTTTACATTTACTCAGCAATATTTGCAGTCATTCCAAACAATTTTGCCTGTATTTTACTCACACAAATAACTATTTCTACTGTGTCCCACAAATAATATAAAACTTATTGTTTTTCTGAGTCAGGATTATTGATCTTATCTTAATGGCATCTCCTTGTATTCATATTGATGTGTATGCCATAATGATTTTCTTAAGGGAAAAAGAATAACTGGTTGAGTCTAAATCCCATATATATTTTTAATTCTTTTTTTTTTTTTTTTTTTTTTTTGGTTTTTCGAGACAGGGTTTCTCTGTGTAGCCCTGGCTGTCCTGGAACTCACTCTGTAGACCAGGCTGGCCTCGAACTCAGAAATCCGCCTGCCTCTGCCTCCCACGTGCTGGGATTAAAGGCATGCGCCACCACCGCCCAGCTTTTTAATTCTTTTATTGGATATTTTTGTTATTTACATTTCAAATGTTATCCCCTTTCCCGCTTTCACCTCTGGAAATCTAATATCCTATCCACCCTCCCCCTGCTTCTATGAGGGTGCTACCCTACACATCCACCCACTCCCTCCTCCCCACACTGGCATTCCCCTACACTGAATCATCAAGCCTTCACAAGAGCAAGGGTCTCTCCTCCCATTCATGTCCAAGGCCATCTTCTACTATAAATGCAGCTGGAGCCATGGGTCACTCCATGTGTACTCATTGGTTGGTGCTTTAGTCCCAGGGAGCTCTGGAGGAGTCTGGTTATTTGATATTGTTGTTCTTACTATGGAGTTGCAAATCCCTTCAGGTCCTTCAGTCCTTCCTCTAACTCCTCCACTGGGGACCCTGTGCTCAATCCAACGGTTGTCTGTGAACATCTGCTTCTGTATTTGTTAGGCTCTGGCAGAGCCTTTCAGGAGATAGCTATACCAGATTCCTGTCAGCATACACATTTTGGGATCCTCAATATAGTGTCTGGGTTTGGTGACTGTATATAGGATGGATCCCCAGATGGGGAAGTCCTCCAGTCTCTGTTCCACACTTTGTCTCCATATTTGCTCCCATGAGTATTTTGTTACCCCTTCTAAGAAGGACTGAACCATCCATACTTTGATCTTCTTTACCCACTCAACAAGGTAGATAACATTGGCTGATCCCAAGACTTCTCTTATAAACAGTTCTATTGTATATCTTTGTATGTGATATATTTTCTGAGGTATGTTGCCTTTAATTCTTTCAGTTATATATACCTAGGAGTGACAATGCTACAACATATTGTAGTTCTAGCTTTAAATTTGTGAAGAAGTATCAGACTTCTTCCATAGTATTTGGACTAATATACAAAAATATTGCATAAGTTTCCCTTTTATTGTATTCATAAGCTTTTACAGATTTTCTTTTATTTATATGACTTATGTAAATATTGCCATATATTTTAATCAAAATATAACTATATCATTTCCACCTTCCCGTTCTTCTCTTTAGCCTCTCTTATGTTCCCTTTCTCCAATCCTTCCAGTCTTAATTTTGAATTGCCATGAAGAGATACCATGACCAATGTCACCTATAATGCAGTGACTTGTGAATGTACTCTGTAGTCTCTCAAAAGAGAAACATAAACACCAAGCCAAACACAAGCCATTTATTTACAATGATATATTGTCTGCAAAATATGCTAAGGCAATGGTGGTGCAAAGTATAGGAGTAACTAACCAATAACCTATTTGACTTAAAGCCTACTCCACAAAATGGAAACCATTCTAACAATGCTAGATTAACCAACCACCTCAGACTAGCTAATTGCTCAGGCATATAATATAAAACTAAATTATACTAATCGAAGAAAAGAAAAACAAAGAAATGATAAAATGACTCCTAATGATATTCTCCTATACTCATGGGTCAGTGCCTTGGTCAGGTATTATCAGAGAAACTTCCACCTGAAGAAAATGGGAACAAATATAGAGATTCACTGCCAAACATTATGCCAAGAGTGAAAAGAACTTAAAACACTCAACCTTAACCTTAAATGAGATGTCTCCTTCAAATCTCTACACTCAGAATACTCTCATGGTACCCTTGCTGAAAGAATAAGTGAAAACATAAAAATATAGGATCCAGAGGAGAAGAATGTCAACAAGAAAACAAGGCCTAGAACTGGGTAGTGGTGGCGCACCCCTTTAATCCTACCACTTGGGAGGCAGCGGCAGGCAGATTTCTGAGTTCAAGGCCAGCCTGTTCTACAAATTGAGTTTCAGGACAGCCTGGGCTATACAGAGAAACCCTGCCTCAAAAAAACAAAACAAAAGAAAAGAAAGAGAAAACAAGGCCTTCAAAGTCAACATGAACAATGCTCATGTGGATTTACAGAGACTGAAGAAGCACTTGTGCAGTACTGAGTGTTCAGATGTGTGATCCTCTGATTCATGTGCCTTTTTGTGTGTGTGTGTGTGTTCTTTATTTTGTTTTGTTTGTCTGACTTTGATATAATGGTTTTTTTTATCTTGTTATGTTTTATTTTTTTTCATAAGAAATAAATGAATGAATGAAAACATAGCCAAATGTGTAAATGTTAACAACTAAATTGCACTTTATACTTGCTGAGAGAAGGAGGAGAATCACTTTTCTCCAACAGAGTGACACTGGGTATATCAGTGGATTCTTCATATTAGGAATAGTTGATCAATATATAAATGGACCCTACAGGTAGTTCTGTGTGTGTGTGTGTGTGTGTGTGTGTGTGTTTATACTTTTATCTGTTTACAGTTTGGTATGGTTTTGTTTGTTTGCTTGCTTGTTTATGGGTGTGGTTTTAGTTTGTTTACTTGGTTTAGAGGGGATTTGATGTTGTATTGAGGTTTTGTTTGTTTTTTTGTTTGTTTGCTGGAGAAAACACTGAAAGTCGTGTGGGTAGGGAAGGGAAGAACCTGGAGAAAAGAAAAATATTATCAAAATACTTTTAATTTAGAATTTGTTTTTAAAACATGGGTGTGAATTCCTGAGAACTCATGACAATCTCCACTGCTGACTTAGACATTTCTGAGAAAATAACATGTGGCCAGGCATATTTTATAATTAAGGCAGAGAGTAAATGGGCATATGGATCACTCCCATTGCAAGCACTAGACTCCAAAAATATAATATTCATGACTCCAGCAATTTGCAATTATTAAATTAGATTTAAAATGCTTTCAAATAATGCAACAAACTACAGTAAAACATTGTCTGCCTCAAAAAACAAACAATAAAAATAATAGCAAAAATACATGATATTGGTCTTAGTCTCAAAAAAAAAAAATAAAGGGAAACATTTAAAAAGAAATTTGCTTAGAGCGTTAGAGAGTGAGTCCATTACTATAATAGCAGAGAGCATGGCAACAGACACGAAGGCATGATGTTGGAGCAGTAGATAACATCATATGTCTTTTCTGCCTGATATAGGTATAAATAAAGAGACAGCCAACAAGAATGTTATGAATCCTCAAAGACTACCTTCAGTAATTTACTCATCCAACAAGGCCATATCTCCTGCAAAACGGGTATATTTCCTAATTCATACCAAAAAAGTCTAACAGCTGGGAACCAAGTATTCAAATGTAAGAGTCTCTGGGTTACCCAGTCATTCCAAACACTACCTTCATGTCTATCTCTCAAGTTGAAAGCCACTTTTTCTTTGATTAGTGTGTCTGTGTGTGTTGGGGGAAGAGGATGCAAAGGAGGGAGAGACAGAGAAACAGACAGAGAGACAGAGAAGAGAGAATATATGGGCACAAATATACAAATATAACCTACTGAGTCTATTTTCATTGTTTGGTTATTTGTGCTTATCTGGTTTCAACTCTGACGGCTTAGTATTGAAAAACCGAATTTGGGGCATCAGCCTTTAAGAAGCTAATGAATCCTTCCTCTGAAGACATTACCTCTCTGTTGCTTTTTGACTGTGGTTGGACTTCTTGAAATTTCCTCTGTAATTTTAGCATGTCTATTGATATTGTCATTGTCAGTCACTTTATCTCAGGTAAGATGAAATAAGAATTTAGTTTTGAGTTGAATTTTTCTCAAAGATAAAGAGGAAAGATTTGAAAAAAATCAAAGTACTTCTCTGACATTTATGTTTGATCACTTGTAAACTTAGCTTCAGAATTTGTTAATTCTATTACTTGCTTCTTTAATTATTTATTTTATTTTTTGAAATTATAATAGCATCATTTTATAGTCTTTTTCTTTACTACATACTCTATAATATACTTTTTATCTTCAAATCTATGACATCTTTTTCATTAACATGTATGTTTCTAAATATATAAATTCAGCCTACTCAGTCTGCATATTTTTAGATGCACATATGTTTTCAAAGAAGACCATTTCATGCTTTATTTATTGTTTGAACATTTCATACTTTTTAACAATATATTCAAGTTATATATTCCTTTTGCCTTTGTACAACTTTTCCAAATGTGTTCATCCTTTCTTCATTCCAATGTCTTGGCCTCTATTATCTTTCTATTATTGATAATACCCTGAATCCAATCCATGTTTTTACTGTATGCATGGGTGTGGGGTCAATTACTGAGGTATGAAGCAACGACCAGAAACTCATTTCCAAACATTCTCTCTATTAACAGCCATACTCTATCAATCACCCATTTGCCATGGATGGTGTCTTGTGGTTTCCTTCTCCCACCCATGCTAGAGCTTTGGCTGGATTGATAATGTGTAGGTAACCCTCTGTGTACTCATGTGTGTAGTAGCTATATCATGTCCAACAGTCTCAATCACAGTTCCTCTTCTCATAGACCAGCTCTACATTATTTTTTTCACTCCTTTATAATGTTTACTTATGTGAATATTGAACACACATGAAACAACTCAAATCTATGGTTATAAACAAAAATATTTAGAAAGGTGTTTGACAGGATGACCAAAATGAAATTTTCTTTTGCTGAGGATATCAATTTGGTGACAGGGAACAGAGAGGTCAACTTTGTTTTTTCCTACTTTAATTCCTACTATATTTCTAATTTCTACTTTTCTACTTTTCCTAATTTCCTACTTTAATTTCTACTATATTTCTAATTTCTACTATATTTAATTTCTACTATATTTCCTAATGTGTTTATAAAATGATAAAAAGATAAAGAGTATGCTCTGTGGATGCATGGAGAGGTATGGGGGAAGGGGATGTCTCAGCAGGCCTATGCCTAGGCATCACTTCCCCCTGAGAGACCAGTCACACACCTGTGTAGCATAGAATAGAGTTTATTCAGGGCAAGGGGAAGGGAGCCAGGAGGGTATAGAGGCAGAGAGAGAGAGAGAGAGAGAAGAGAGAGAGAGAGAGAGAGAGAGAGAGAGAGAGAGAGAGAGAGAGAGAGAAACAGAAGGGGAGTAAAGGCCAGCCATGACCACCACGTGGAGAGGTGGAAGGGAAGGGGGAGGAGTGAGGGGAGAGAGGGAAGCTAGAGGCAAGAGATCAAGATAGCAACAGATTAAGAGAGTAAGAGAGTAAGTGAGAAAGAAGGAGGCAAACATCCCCTTTTATAGTGGGCAGGCCTACCTGGCTGTTGCCAGATAACTGTGGAGGTGGAGTTTAGACAGAATACTAACATTTCCTACATTAGTGTTAGTCTAAAATCATGACCAATTTAAGATAAAATTTTGGCTTTGGTTCCAGACCATGATAGGGAAAACATGGTAGCAGAACACAGAATCAGAAAGACAGTTGAGCACACATTATCTATATACAGGAAGCAGAACATTCTAGAAATTGAAGAAAGGCAAGGCTATAAATGCTCATAATCCATCTCCAGTGATATGTTTCCTCTAATAAGTTTTACCAGCACCAGGAACAAGGAACTGTGCCAGTGATGGCATGCTTGCATAGCTAGCCTTGCAAAGCTGTGTTGGTCTTGAGGTTTCACTGTTTATCACTTCATTGAGAGAGGCAAGGCAGATAACTTCTCCTGGTGTCCTGGCTGATTCTGGTCA
Source organism: Mastomys natalensis (assembly GCA_021653895.1). NCBI lineage: Eukaryota > Metazoa > Chordata > Mammalia > Rodentia > Muridae > Mastomys > Mastomys natalensis. The sequence continues at coordinate 652,579 of JAJTUV010000385.1, forward strand.
CTTTTGCTGACTCATGCTGAGTCAGCACAAGAGTAGTGCTGGATTGTGCTACAACTGCTGATTCATGTTTGATATCCTGACACTAATGAACTGGACTGCTGGTATTCTGACAAACAGATATTGGAATTTCCTCAAAGAACTACTTCTAAAAAGGTCTAGATCCTGTTGTCTTATTTACCATCTTTCCTCCAAGTTTGGACTGTAGCCTAGAATGGGAATTGACACATTTAAGACATCTTATTAAAAGTAAGTTTAAAAGTATCTGAGCCTATAATCATTCTAAATATTTATGTTTATAATCATAGATTCAAATTGTTTAATCTTTGGTCAAAGAATTACCTATACCTAGGGGATGACTGTTAATGCTGAGATTCATAAAGGGTAGCTTGCTCAACATGAACAAACAAGATTACATAACTGCAAGTCTGCTATAGCTTGAAGGACAAATGTTCCTCATAGGCTTATGAATTTAAACAATGCTTCTCTCCCTTCTCTATTTCTTAACTGGAATTTTAAATATAGCCAAAAGTTGATGTCTAGGTAGATGATAGATCCTATGGGATGACTCATATTTTCATGTTCTTTATATTTTTAATTTTTAGATATATCTCTTTCATGTGTTGATTGCAAAGATTTTTCTCTAGTTCTTTCCAGTCTTTTCAGTGATTTTGCTCCTTCCTTTTGAAAGGTCCCCAATAGGAGTCCCTCACTCAAGTCTCGGGAGAGCGCACCTAAGAACACACAAGAGACCATGTTGATGTAAAAAACATGAGGCAGGCAGTTTAATGACGGAGCTCCGGGCCGGTACATATCTCATGCAGGAGACAGAGGAAACGACCAAAAACCCCCAAAGCAGAAGATTTTTATACGAAGGGATTGGGGAGTGTGGGGAGCTTTGACACAGTTGTAGGTTGTACATTATTGGCTATTTCAAACTTACGTAAGCAAGTCTAGGGCAGAGTGGGACGGACTAACCTCACAGGAAGAGGCCTTTGTTCCTAGTCTTCTTGGAACTGAACTGTAGGCGAATGCTTATCTGGGTTAGCGGACCTTTTGGTTAATTTTAGACTAAGTCCTTGAAACTTTATGTGTGTAGCTCCCGGGTAGTGAAGCACACAGGTTTATGCAGACATCTCGAGGCAGGATGAGGGGGTTGTCTTGGCCCATTAAGCACTTACACATTTACTCTTATCTTGCCCATGTTCCTCTTAGGAATTTGTCCTTGTCCATCTCTCTCCATCTTTATTTTTAAGCTCCTGGAATGCTCAGTAGTCTATTGTTTCTTTGGCCTTGTACTTTCTGTAGCTAATCACTGAGGCCCAAGGCTAGCAGTCTCGTGGACCTGCAATTTTAACTATTTGTGTCTCTGAATTAGAGAGCCCTACTGATCTTGTCATTCTGAGCTAACGAAAAATCTTCTTTCACTTTCTGTCCAGAAGCTTTGTAGTTTTGTGTAATTTCATTAGTCAGTTTTGTTATTATTTTCTAAGCTACTGCCATCAATGGGCCTTTTGATAGAAATCATTCTTTCATGTCTGTGACATCAGGAAACTAGTTGTAGAGTGACTAGAAAAGCAGATTTCTATGATGTTTCTACTAGTATTTGGTCAGGTCTTATCATTAAACAGGTAAACAATCAGAACAGAAATCCTGTAGGAAACTTTTAAAAAATGGTGATTCATCTAGAGCACCATTATCATTTTATAGACTGGAAATGTAGTCAGTTTTGAAAGTAAAGTGTATTTGCTGTTTGTCAATGGTTGGTAAATGTATGTAATTCACTTGACGTTAGAAAAAGCTCAGTACGCTGCTGTTATATTTCTGTACTTGATTACCTACTATGATTATTCTAGAAATTGCAGTACATAAATAAATTCCACAACTCAGTACAAACCCTGGTAGTTTTCAGTGTCAATCATTTTGCTCCAAATGAGGGTAGATTAAAATAACATTTATATAGGACTCTAAAGTGCAAATTTCAAGATTATAAAATCTTACAGTGAACATTTCCCATGATACATAAGCCAGCTATATCCTGAATGAATCCCTATCATATTTTCTACACAAAGAGTGTCTGAAGTCCCTAGAAAGCACATGGCACACATTGTATTTTTAGAAAGAAACCAGGATAATGAGAAAAACTTCAGACAAGAAACAATAGACCATTTTTTGTTCTATTAATATGAAATGAAATATGCCAGAGTCCATCTTCACACTTTAAATGAAAACCCCCAAAGAGCAATGTAGATAAAATAAAACAATGCCTTGCTAAATCACTGCCATCTGCCTTTGCAGATAACATTCTCTGGGTGTATCCTTAAAGTGCTATAGGAGGTTCTATGACACTCATCTACAAAGAGGTCTCTGATTTCAAAGGAACCTATGCTTGTACTGAAATAAGAAGTGTAATTAGAGTGTCAGGTGTAGTGTTACATGTCTAGGATTTCAGCACTCTGGCAGGTGAAGCAGGAGAATTGCCACAAATATAGGACTATCCTGGTAGAAACCTGAACCCAATCAATCTAACATAAATAAACAAACAAACAAACAGTAGCTGCTCTAGTAAGATGAGAGAAGTCAAGTAAGAGGAGGACTCAATCCTATAGGAAGACTTACAAATTACTAAGGAACAATGATAGAAGTGAAAGTACTCTTCTCCAGAGAAGAACACGCTAACTGGTTGCCCAATATCAAATAGTCAGGCTGAAAATATGTAGATATAGCTAACACTAAAATTCCTGAGCAGACTGTTGGGGGGTGTGCAGTTAAAGACAAAAAGAGGACCATGAATTTAAAAGAGAGTAAGGAGTTCTATATATGTGATACTTTGGAGTGAGATAAAAGAAGATGACAATGATGTAACTATACCATTATCTCAAAATAAAGTACAAAATAAAACAACCAGATGTTACTAGCTGGCATTAAGCATAATTATTATTCTTTACCAGAAGTGTTAGAAGAAAGGTATGTGCACAATATTTAAAATCTTGGTTATGAAATGGCATAATTATACATTTTAGTCTCAATGCATATTGAAGGTAAAAGGCAATTATTCAACAAGAAATAGTTGACAATGGATAAATAATTATATACCTTATTTATAAAGAATAGTAAGTTAGCTTATTTTAGAATTTTACCTTAATAAAAAAAGGCATGATAGCTGTAATATCACTGGAAATATGAATAAAACATTTTTTTAAATAACCTACAATTGTAAATATATTCTTGTGTTAGTAATTTATATATAAAAGTTCATATTTGTGACAAAATTCATATCTCATATGAATATGAATAGCACATATTCATATGTGCTATTTTTTAAGATTTCAAAAATAAAATTTTAGTATATATTTTGCAAATGTTCTTAATGTATTTTGCTCAATTAACTGTGTCATTTTAAATCAAAAATTTTAAAATATGCTGTTCTCTTTATTACTTTGTACTTTATGGACACTAATTTAGGTGTTATAGCTGAAAAATTACTGCTTATACTGCCTACACATGGGATTTGCAAAGATGTTCTTTATCAGATTAGGATGTCCATGTCAATTTATGTCGCGTCCGACTCGGCCTGAAAGTAAGACACGACAGCCTGGATTCTTCTCTGACAGCTCTTTTATTCCAGGCACAATCTTCATCCATCGAAAGGGGAACCCCAAGCAGCAGAAATGCACTGCTTATATACCCTTCCAAGGGGCGGGTCAGGCGGCCTGTTTTCTTAGGATTGGTTAGGGCCAATACCTCATTAGCATAAGCCCTCTGATTGGTTAGGGCTCATGCCTCATTAGCATAAGCCCCATGATTGGTTAGGGCTCATGCCTCATTATATATAGCAGCCCATGCTCCCTGGTGAGGGCTCTGATGGCCGGATTGAAGCGTAATTGATAGGCTTGTTTATGCAGGACCTGAGCTGGCCATGTCGGAAACCAGCGCCATCTTAAATTGGCTGGCTACAAATTTATGTGTTTTAAGTGGTTTTTCTTCCTTTATCATAATTAGTTTGATATTTTGTCAAATAGTTATTCTTTCTATTAAAATAAAAATATTTTTTTTATTTTCTATTAATGTAAATACTACTTGTCCAATTTCTCAATTACAAAATAATCATTAAATAAATTTCTTTTGGAGATTGGAAAATAATCTTTATGTTATTGTTCTGATTTCCTAATATTACCTGAGGGATTTGTATATATATATTAATATTGATATAGCAATATACTTCCTGGGGTTTGTATGTATCTAGATGGTTTCATTATAATAGTTACATTTTCCCTTATATAATAAATATAAATATATTTCTATATCTTATTATTGAAAGCATTTGTCAATAATTGTAAAGTTTCTTCTTTACACTTCTGTCAAATTCCCAAGCAACTATTTGAATCTATTTTTTTTTATCAGAAGGATTTCTCTAGAATTTAACTTTGATTTCAATGTGCTCTTGTTAGCATTCTTAATTAGTGATATGTAAAAGATCTGTCTAATTTATGCAACTTGATCAATCTGCTAGCATAAACCTGCTCATGGTATTTTTTCATTATCACTTTTTGTTAGTGTAACCAACATTGCATATTTTAGATGAACATTTTTAATAATTACATAATTTACTTTTATTTGTTGATCCTGCTAAAGGTTGTTCTAATAAACCACCATTATATTTTATACATTTTCTTAGAGCTTCCTTTTTGCTACTGTACTGATCTCAGATTAATATGCTGTCACTCCCTTCTTAATCTAGGTCATTTTGCTTTTTTTTTTTTTTTTTTTTTTTTAGTTTTATTTTTTTTGCTTTTTCACTTTATAACCCGTCCCAGTCACCCCCTCCCACAATCCTTCCCCCTCTCTTGTTTTCTAAGTACCCCTCCTCCTGTATCCCCCACCCTGCCACTTTAAGTCTCTGAGAGGCTAGGTGCTTCCTCCCATTGAGGCCAGATGAGGCACCCAGCTAGACCATACTCCATATACAGGCTGCATGTTTTGGGATGACCCCCACTCCAGATGTTTTCGACCTACATGAAAACCAAGCTGCACATTTACAACATATGTGCAGGGAGGCCTAGGTCCAGCCCATGGAGGTAGATCTGTGTAGACTAGGTATGCTCCACGATTGGTGATTCAGTCTCTGAGAGCTCCAAGGGTTCAGGTTGGTTTACTCTGTTGATCTTCCTGTGCAGTTCCTATCTCCTTAGAGCCCACAATCCTTCCCCCTATTCTTCTATAAGAGTCCTCAAGCTCCATCCACTGTTTGGCTCTGGATGTCTGTATCTGTCTGAGTCAGCTGCTGGTTAGAGCCTCTCAGAGGACAGCTTGCCCCTGTCTGTTCTCAGGCTGGAGGTTTAGATCCTGGGAGCTCTGGTTGAATCTTCTGATACTCGTTCTAAAAAGGACAAAAGCACCCTCACTTTGGTCTTCCTCCTTCTTCTTGAGTTTCATGAGGTTTATGCGTTGCATCTTAGGTATTGTGTGTTTTGGGGCTAATATCCGCTTATCAGTGAATGCATACCATGTGTGTTCTTTTGTGATTGGGTCATCTCACTCAGGATGATATTTTCTAGCTCCATCCATTTGTCTAAGAATTTCATGAGCTCATTGTTTTTAATAGCTGAGTAGTACTCCATTGTGTAAATGTACCACATTTTCTGTATCCATTCTTCTGTTGAAGGACATCTGGGTTCTTTCCAGCTTCTGGCTATTATAAATAAGGCCGCTATAAACATAGTGGAGCATATGGCCCTGTTGCATGTTGAAATATCTTCTTGGGTATATACCCAGGAGGGGTATAGCTGGGTCCTCAGGTAGCACTATGTTCAATTTTCTGAGGTATCGCCAGACTGCTTTAACAGATATCTATAGAACATTTACCCAAAAACAAAAGAATATACCTTTTCTCTGCACCTCATGGTACCTTCTCCAAAATAGACCATATAATTGGTCACAAGACAGGCCTCAACAGATATAAAAAAATTGAAATAATCCCATGCATCCTATCAGATCACATGGTCTAAAGCTGGTCTTCAATAACAACAAAGACAATGGAAAGCCGACACTCACATGGAAACTGAACAATATTCTACTCGTTGATAATGGGGTCAGGGAAGAAATAAAGAAAGAAATTAAAGACTTCTTAGAATCTAATGAAAATGAAGACACATCATACCAAAACCTATGGGACACACTGAAGGCAGTGCTAAGAGGAAAGCTCATAGCTCTAAGTGCATATAAAAAAAAAAAAAAAAAGGAAAAAGGGGAAAAAAAAAGAAAAAAACCCAAAAATAGGGCCCAAAAAAAATTGAAAAAAAAGAAAAAAAACCCCCCCCCCCCCCCCCCCCCCCCCAAAAAAAAAAAAAAAGGGCTGGTTTTAAAATTTAATGGGGACCCTTCTCAGGAATTGGTGTAGGGCCCCGTTTATACATAAAACCCCTGAGGTACATGCTCAAACAAAAGGGCCCCAAAATTTACTCAATCCTATTAAAAAGCCCTCTCCAGGAAAATTTAGGATGAATGCTTTAATTTGGCTTGTTAAAGAAAGGCGGAAACCCCATGTCCGGGAAACAAAGAATCAAAATAGGCTCTACCAAAAAAGTAGGTAGGGTTTTTGAGGTTCTATCAAATTTTGGAGATTTACCAATTTTTCAAAATATTAAAAAAAAGGGTCCTAATTTTTTCTAAAGCACATTCGTTATCTTAAACAAAATCCAAAAAAAAAATTAAATAATCCTTTTGGAATTGGAAAAAATCTTTATAAATTTTAACGATTTTTTAAAATACTAAAATTTTATATATTTTAATTATTTATAGGAAATCCCTTTTGGGGTTGTTTTTATCAATGTTTCAATAATATACATTTCTTAAAAAAAAAAATAATTATTCTATTTCCATTTAAATAAACTTTTCAATAAATCGTAAAGATTTCATTAACCAAAATTATAGCAAATTTAAGCAACGTATTTGAATCCTATTTGGTTTTTTCGAAGGATTTTCATTAAAATTTTGGGGTTGCAAGGTGCCTTTACTTTTAATTTTGGATTGAAAAACAATTGGCAATTTTGGGAATAAGATCAAATTGAGGAAACTCTCATGTATTTTTTTATTAATCACTTTTTGTTGTGTAACCAACATGCAAATTTTGGAAAATTTTTAAAATAAATTAATTACTTTATTTGTTATCCTTCTAAGGGATTCTATATACTTTTTTTTTTTCAATTTTCCAGAGTTTTAATTTCAGACTATTTTCTTTAAAGCTTACCCCCCTTTTTAATTTTTGCTTTTTTAATTTGGGTTAAAAAGGGTTTTCTGCTGGGTTCGAAAATCGGTATCATTTTGCCCCTTAAAAAAAATAATCTTTTAAAATTAAAAAACCCTTTTTTGGAGAATTTAAAAACCTTCAGGAAATTTCCCAATTTCTTTAAACCTTTTTAAAAATGAAAAAGGAAAACTCCTTTTTTTATGAACCAAATTGTTATATAAATCCCCAAAAATCCCAAAAAAAAAAATTAACCAATTCCCTTATGTATGATGCAAAAATACGAAAAAAATTTCTCCTCCCAAAACACATAAAAAATTTCCACCATTCGTTATTTTGGAATCTTTTTTCTTACAAAACCATTTCCCCTCTAAAAACTAAAAAAAAAAACAATGTTTCGGGCATTTAAAATTTTAAAAATTAAAAACCCCTTTTCTAATAAAAATTTGGGAAAATCAGGAATTCAAGGTTCCAAAAACATGTGGGTTTTTAACAAAAAACCTTTCAATTTTTAGAAAAATTTTAAATATAAAATCAGGGACTGAAAGGGCCCTTTCCCCCAAAAATTTTATATTTTCAAGCCTCCAACTTGGAATGAAAGGGATCAAAATAAAATTGGGAAATTTTTTTATTTTTTGTTTTTCAAATTACTCAGGTGATAGTTGATCACACAGCACGGTGGGCAAAAGCTGGGCCCAACAAACATCCTTCCTGTACTAAAAACATGCCTTCTTTCCTTTCCTAAGACATTAGTTACTTTTTTTTTTTCTGCAATCAGTTTAGGACACTGAAGAGGGAAGATGAATTACAAAGAACATGAGTTGCATCTTCCATGAAAGCTACCCTGGGCATTTAATTATTGTGGCTGCTTTTTTCACAGTAGACAAGCAAATGACTAAGACTCTTTATCTTCCAGTTCCCACCCTAGCAACTTCATTCCCATGATTGTTTTTCAAATTTGTAATTTCCAGGCATATTACTATGTAGAAACATTAGCTATTAAAATACCAAATACAAACCTATAAATTAGTAAAGAAAAACCTGTAATCTAAAAACAGTGTTTATACTAATATTGTCTAGAACTAGAACCTGTTCATAGAACAAAGACAGGTGGTCATGTACAGATCGACAATGTAAGCTAGGGGCTGACACTGTTTTGGAGGGCCTCAAAATATCAAGTTGAGATATGTTTTTGAGGACACACATTCTATACTATAGTAAAGCTTTGTAAAAAGCTGACCTCCGTTCCGATTTTCTGTTACTATATGTACTAAATTGACCAAGTCTCCACTCTAGAACTCTAATAAACAACATCTTCTGGTTGATTACTCGAGACTCTATTCAATGGCAGATGCAGGTTACTTATTATCTACTTCATGAGCTCCATTCTGGCAGTTCAGGCCCTAGTATCTCTATTGTCCCTTTCAAGTGTTATGATCAGAGTTTAGTGATAAAGCATTTGACTCACAAGGGCAAGGTTATGGGTCCAGTCTTAGCCCTACAATAAAATGTATTTCTCTTTATCATTTGTGTAATACATTCCACATATATTTACACAACAAAGTCTAGTTTGTGTCTACAAAGAATGAGCCATCAAAAGTGGAAACATTTCATTCTACCCTATGATGGTTCTAGTTGGTGAATCAATTCAAGACCACCAGTGATAAAACCTTTCATTCTTTTACCTGCCCAATGATATCTGGTGCAGTGCCTGCCTTCTTAAGGTTTCCAAACCCCACATTCTGTTTACCCTACTTAAGAACATAAATGATTGTTCTTCTAAGGTGTCTATTTTAGAAACATTTATATCAATGTTTCAGTCATATTAACTTTTTGTATTTATGTGGTTAGATCAGTCTTTTCAGGATTTCAGTTTTAATTTTAGTTTGCTTTGACTTCCTTCCATTCTAAGCAATTCTTAGAGACAATTTTAAGTTTTATTTCTGTCCCCAAAATTTTGTTGAATCTAAATTCCTTGTGGACAAAAAAAAAATTATTGTCCTTTATACTGTCAAATGAACTACACAATTGAGTTATTTAACAAATGAAATATAAGGCAGGAAATATATTTGGATTAGGGAACATTAAAAGTTAATCAAATTTTGTCATGCCTAGGCATACATGGTTGTGGGTCCTGGTTACAACTTCTGGTAAATTAATGAAGATTGCAATATTTCAGAAAAAATTAACCATGCTCTAATTAGTAAATTTATATTCTAACATATTTAGAATTGGTATAATTTTCTTCAAGTAATACATTCAAGTTGACTTTGTCCTAATGTAGTGAAAATCTACTACCATAAGAAACTAGCTAAGGAAGCCAAAGTAGGAAGAGTTCTATAGATAAATAAAGAGAGAAGTTACCGTCAAAGATAGGAAAGAGTTTCAAGGATCATTTGATACTGTAAGATATTTAAGAATAGTTACTTGGTTTATGAATGTGACTTAATATTATGAAAGATACATTTCATAACTCATCAGACAGTACACACTGGAGTTGATAGAATACAAAGAAAAGGAAAACCAGGGCAGGTATGTAGGGAGTTTATAGAGATGGGTGCTCATCTGTAAGAGTTAAACATGGGAATAGAAACTGTTCATAGAGGTGAATAAATCAGAGTCTTTTTAACAAAGCCAGAAGATTTTAAATATTTTTTATTTGTATTCTTGGTTATGTCAGTAAAGAATATCCCAAATAAATGTATCTTTTTTATTTTATTAAAAATAGATTTTTTAATACAATGTAGTCTGATTATGGTTTCTCCTTCTCAACCTCCTCTGAGATCCTTATCACCTCACCTTTTATTTGCATCCATATCATCTCTGTTTCTCATTAGAAGACCATCATCCAATGAATAATAAAATAAGTTAAAATAAAGCAAAAGCAAACAAACCTCAAGAGGACAAAATATACAGCAGAAGAAAAAAGAGCACATGAGAATCACATATATAAATGTGTACAACTATCTTTTCTTTGAGGTCATAATACAATCATAACATTTCCCCCTCCCCTTTCTCCCTCCAAATCCTCCCCTATAACCCTCGTCACGTCACTCTCCTTCAAATTCATAATCATCTATCACTAATTGTTATTACAGGCTTATATGCATTTATAAATACATATGTATTCCTCAATATAAAGTACTCAATCTGTATAATGTTATTTGTATGTATATTTCCAATCCTCACCCTAGGGCATTTCCCCTGGGGATGATCATCTCTCCTTTGCAGAGCTTTTCTCAGTTGCCCATAGTTGCTTTGGTGTATGGTTGAAACCTTTAGAAATATATTTTAATACAATCACTATAAGTAAGTAACCTAAATTCACACTTAGTTCCTCTCCAAGTGCTGTTTATCTCAACATTTCTATTATCTGATGTTGGCTGCCTTCTATAGAAGTTAACAAATTTAAACAGGATAAAGAATGTTTTCATGTTAGATGAAAGTTATAGAAAATGACTTAAATGGGAAATTAGATCTGTATAATTTTTTGGGTTATAACTTCATTTAGTCAAATGATACTGATATTATGCCCAAACTGGTAAAGCCCACATAATTTCCTGAGATTGGGTTCTTGATGCCATAATACTCTTGTACCATAATGGATGCCAAAGTAACTAGACCGAGCACTGTTGGCAAGAATGTGTGGAAAGTCTGCCAGGAGCCTGCCCTGCCTGGAATGGGCTTGAACAGGGGGACACAGCTTCAGACAGAACTTTGAGACTAATGGTCTCCAAGGTAGTTTTGAAAACTGATGTTCTCTGACCTTCTGGCTTTCTAACTATACTGAATGCTTGTTGATAACTTCTAAAAGATTCTAAAAACATTCTTGCTTGTTCTATTCTTAAAAACCACTGGCTTCTGTTTAACTTTGTGTTTCATTAATTATTATAACTCTCTGTGCTTCACTTAACTCTTTATGTTTAAATAACTGCTAGGGAAACAACTCTTCCATACTGTTCTGTGATTAAGAACTTAACTCATTCTTATTGTTCTGTGCTTCACTAAATGCTTACAACTTAACTCTTTCTTAACTTGTTATTACTTGTGCTTTAATAAGCACTAGTATCTGGCAATTAACACATACTGCTTAGCAGCAGGGAGTTAACTGAAAGGATTTATTGTTGGTGCTCCTTTCTCTGGTGAATCAGCCAGAAATCTCTCTGGCTAAGTTGGTTAACTCTTTGTGAACCAGAGAGGAAGAAGAGGAAAAGAATTAAAATGTTTATGGAGTCAAATATTCACAGATACATATACATTCAAGCATTCATACACCCAAACTCTGACTGGGCCTGACCATCTCTCACAATCAACTCCAGAAGTATCCATGAATGCTTACATACATACACATATACCTACACACAAACATAGACAGACATATACACTTGGATGAATGGATGGATGGGTGAGACCAAGTTCCACAAGTCAAACCAATTCAACTAACAACTTTTCTCTGGTCTTTTATACCTTCTTAGACAAGAAGTTATTTAGAACACTACCTCAGAGGTAAAATGTTACATAGAATGGGTATTACAGAGGGATGTTGATATTAAGTTCATAGCAGTGTTTCACTATAATATACTCATAAGTTCAAAGAAACAGTTTTTACATGGCTTTGCCTTATCATAATGCACACCTGTGACTTTATCCTTGCACCTAAATGTTTTCTTTGAACACAAAATTATACCAAGTCTATTTCTCTTGTTAGTGTAATTATAAAAGCTCATGTATTTCGTATTATCCAGTCGTTTATGAGTAATGCGTACATTCTATTATTGATTCTAACTTTATTACTTCTTTCTAGAAACTAAGACCATCTCTAAAAACTTTCTTCCTAAAATTATTTTAATCAAATGAGAAATTATATACCATCTTTATCTATTTGTCTATATAGCATCACTACAAAATAGTACATCTCCTAGTCTATACAAATCTGCTAAAATGAGGAATCTATACATATGATTGTTATATATTTAATAATAATAGGAAAAGCATATTAATAGCAGGAATTTTTCCTCAGATATACTCTTCTCATCCTTGCCTAGGGAATCAAATCTGCATAGATTAACATTCCATAGTAGAATCATCTCAGAAATGTCACCTGCTAGATTTTAGCTTCTCCTAGATGGTCTTAGCAGAAATTTCTTTTTACTAACTTTTTCAAGAGATTAATCAGAAATTAATAATTTACCATTGCATGCAGACAGCCTGTCAAGACCTATAAAATAGTTTTCTCTTGTTTTTCTATCTTATTTGATATTTTAGAATTCACCTACTCTTTTTTTCCCAGTCCATAAAAGTAGAAATATATGTTATTATAAAGTAACATATTAAATAACACATTTTAAAGTTGAATATCACTATAAGAGGTATGATTCCTGTTGTTTCTTTTACTAAAATAAGTATAAAATATGTACTTGCCAGTGACAGTAAGTGACCAAATCCAAAGGACCATTTCATAAATAAAATTCTGCAGTGTACTCTGTGAATGATTTAGAATATAAGTATTAAGTTTACATGGAAATTTCTATAAAATTTAGACAAACATTCTGAGGAATTTTGACTTCAGGCACAATACAGTAAGCATTGATTCTTGTTCCGATATTGGTTGCCAGCTTATTTGATCCCAGAAAACTGCTGACTGCCTCAAAAATATGTCTGTCTTAAGAAGTGACTTTAATCCTTTATGACTACATCATATATCAAGTCATCTTTCTTTTTTTCTCATTTTCATTAAATTACCACGTAAAATATTCTGAGTTAACTATAACCTTGCTCAACTATAACTAATTAATTAGTGGCAACTGAAGAGCAAATCACACAATTTTTATGTAGTATCATTTTTGTTATATATCTTAGACTCATTTTATGTGTCATATCCACATAGACTCTTCTCTAACCACTGAGAACGGGGGCAGTAGAATTTCTGTGCTCCCTTTGAATACCCACACAAAGGCAATACTGCTTAATGGTTCTGTGAATTGCTCTTTCATTCCAGCTTATACATCTAATCAAGACAAATTCCCAGGTGTTTCTGAGTGCATTTCAATTGGTAATCAGTAAGAAAACAAAAAGGCTTTCTGTGTGGCATGGTTATGTTCTGGGCATTTTCCCCAGTACTTCAATTAATTTCTAGTCACCAACATACTCTGTCTATAAATGAAATGTATTCCTTCCCCCTGTCTGGAGTCAACAAGCATGCCCTGTATATTATACCAATGACAAAAATTTCAATATAGCAAAAGTCATTTATCAGCAAATAATTTTCTGTAATTACAGTATCATTACTTCAATTCTCTCAACCTCACACCTGAGAGACCTTTTCCTTAAGTGTTATGTTAATAGCAAACAGATCATGATGTTTTACTATGACTCTTTTCAAGGACAATTTATTTTTATTGTTTCTCTTTTCTCTAATTTATTTTTCTTCAGGAGGACTCCATTTTTGCTAGTGTCATTGTTGAAAACCTTAGTTTTACACTGTGTGTTTTTGATGCCTTTGTCAAAAATTATCTAGCCATACATGTGAGAATTTATTTTTGGATATTTGACTCCAGACCATTTGTCTACGTTCCTCTTTTGCTTCATTACCTTGCTGTTTTGTCATGATAGCTTAGTAATATAATTAATTTGAGTCTGGGTAGTTAGTATGATACTTCAATGTTATTTCTCCTTTGTCTACTTTGGTGGGCTTGACAATATTTGTGTGTGTGTGTGTGTGTGTGTGTGTGTGTGTGTGTGTGGAGAGAGAGAGAGAGAGAGAGAGAGAGAGAGAGAGAGACTTTGCACATAAAAATTTTAACTCACTTTTTAATTTTGTGAATAACTTTATCAGAATTTTGGTAAAATATCATTAAATCTGAGGACAACTTTCGATATAACTATGTTTTGAAAAATAATAATTTTTCTAATCCAATAGCAGGAAAGGTCTGTTTTAAACCCAATATCTTCATTAATTGCATCTTAAAATAATTTACTTGGTGAGACTTTTTCCTGATATATTTATTATGTGTCTTAAATATTCTAGTTGGTGGTTTTACTTGTTTGACATATTCATTATGTATTCTTCCCAGAGCTTTCCACTTGAGATCTTTTCCAGTTGCCTTCTTCCAATTATCTGCTTCATTGTGACTCAAGTTGTAATCGTGGGGTGTGAGAGAGAAACAGTGGTAGTTGCTGGGTTGCTGGTTTGAGCTATACACCAAAGATCATGTATTTTCGTCTGAAAATGTATGTGTGTGCATACACAGGTGTAGGAGGGTATGTGTACTTTATTGTGAGACATATAAATTCAGGCATAAATCCTGTACACTTTTCATAGTCGAGGATTCTCTTTGCTCTCTTTTGTGTGCTGGTAATGTGATTTATTCCATATTCACTAACATTTCAAGAGAATCTACTGAATACATGTATCTTAATATCTTATTTTTTTGTATTTTATCAGAAATTGCAGAGTGAGTTTCTAAAAAGATAATATCAGAGTCTTCTACTTTGCTTTTAAGCTGAAGAAATTATTTCCATTATGTTACATTTTGTTATTCTTCTCCTGGTACAAGATCTGCATTAATAAATTTTAATGCTTTTTTTCAGGGAAATAATTACAGTTGGAAAACTTTTTTCTCTTGCTCACATCATTTCAATTTAGACTTAAGAAAATCAAATCCTTAAATAGTCTTACACTTAGATGGGAGCTTATTTTTTGTCCTGAGATACATTTATATTTTTCTCTTGATTTAAAAGATGCATTGTTATTTCTGTCAATAGAGTTCATTTCTCGAATTTTAATTATATATTGCATGTATATACCTTCTAATTAGTATTTTCAATTCATAGGTATACTTAACATATTGTATCTTGCTTATCAAATCAAATTAGAATGAGCCTATTTCTATCCTATATAGACTATCATCCTAATATTAAATCTTCAGGAATAATGATCTTCAAATTTCTGAAATTCAGCACATGCATGTGCTTAATTATGTTATTCAATAATTTTTTTCATGGCCAGATGTTCTCTGTAATTATTCTGTAAAGATTTTTATTTGGAACTTCTCTGTTATTAAGTTTTCTCCAGTCATTTTATTAAATATTGAGCTAAGACCAACCTCTTATCTATACGATTTGTATTCCAAATAAATAAGAAATTACCAATACAAATCTGAAATTAAACCTGAAATTAATATAAACACCTAATTATTTATGAATTGAAGAAGTGAGGAAAAATGAGTTAGGTATGTACTCTCTTTCCAGTAGTTGTAAAAAGTTGCCACATATATATCATCATCATTTTAAGCAAATGTAATAGTAATTGTGAGGAAGAAAATGGAAGGTTAACATCTTTTGACTATTTCAGTGCTAATTACCTAATACTATTTCTATAACCATTTAACATACCTAATTTAAACTAAACCATATAAATTTTATAGGTTTTCCAAATGGCAGGGGAAGGATTGTTTATGCATCCTGGCATCAATGATTATAACATTAAAGAAATCTCATTGCTAGTGAAGAGCTTCAATGCATGGGGAATTTATAGAGGGGAATTTCGTTCAGATAAACCCAGTTGAAGTTCAGATTCCTAAGATTTTCTCAGATGTCTATTAATGCCTTCACATTCAATGCTGGTGTTCTCAAGTCTGAGTAAGAGAAGATGAGCCTATTAATATTTTAACGCTGTCATTAAAGTCACCACATCTGATATGCTTTTAACATGTATATATATATTTTAAATCTCTGAATTTGAAGTTCAACATCACTGTACTAGGAATAATGCTTTCTCTTAAGAGCTCACTTTTAGTTGTGGACCATTCAAAACCTACCTGATAATAAGTTTCACATGTCCCATTCGATGGGAATGTGCATTCAGTATCATTCTCCCACTTAATTTAGAAAACTATATGTTATGTTTTTATTTTCGTATTGTATGTGCATGTGGTGTGTGTGTGTGTTTCTTCATCCTTAGACACGTATGTGAATGTCAGAAGATAATTTTTTTTCCTTCTACCTTTTGGGTCTCTGGGATCAGCCTCAGGTACTCTGGCTCAACGACAGATGCCTTGACCTGTTTATCCACCAGATAGGCTTGTATTCATTCTTATCAGGAAACCAATGATATTTGGTAGACTTTGCTGCATGACCTAATTAACCTTATTAAGTATGTAAGGGCTTGTTTCTAAGTGTCATCATGAAAACTTAAGGCTTCAAAAGTGAACTGAGTTGAACCCATCATTATATTTATAAGGATTGACAACACAAGTATGGAATAGTGAGTATTTAGAGAACATATTCAGAAAATGAAGTTTTGATGTATATTTACGTAAAAAAAAAAGGTTTGCCAGGGAAATAGCACTACTGGGGGAAAAAAAATACTTGCCATGCAAGCCTGGTTGTCTCATTCTATCCATGGAACTTTTGTAAAATTATGTATGTGTTACGAAAGGAAGTAGACACAGGAAAATCACCTGAAAACTGAAGGGCAATCTGGCCTAGGACACTGAGCTCAACATTAGCAGCCAACCATTGGGATGAGCATGGGGATCACTAATGGAGGAATTAGAGAAAGGACTGAAGGAGATTAAGGGATTTGCAATCCCATAGGAAGAAAAACAATATCAACAAACCAGACCTCCCAGAACTCGCAGGGATTAAACCATCAACCAAAATGATACATGGAGGAACACATGGCTCCAGCCACATATGAAGCAGAGGTTGGCCTTGTCATCCATCTATGATAGGTGAGGCCATTAGTCCTGTGAAGGCTCTATGCCTGAGTATAAGTGGGAGTGGTGAGTGGGTTGGGACCATTTTCATAAAAGCAGGAGGAGGGGGAATGGAATAATGGGTTTCTGGAGTGGAAAGAGGGAAAGGGGATAATATTTGAAAGTAAACAAAGAAAATATCCAAAAAGAAAAAAAGAAAAAAAGAAGAAAGAAAACAGCAAAACTTTATGTATTGATTATTAAGAGAGATCACATAATCTCAGGACAAAATATTCTCCTTCTTATGCAGAATGTAGATAATTACGTATATCAGATGGTGAGAGATTGAATATAGTTAATAGGCACAATTTCTGAATGCAGTCATAAAGATGGTTGTGTTTTTTAGTTCTTACTGTGTCATGGATTTATCTTTCTTGATGAAAGAGAAGTAGATAAAAATCTATGCATAGTTAAGATAATAAAAGTGTAAAATCCAATGTGAATCTTCACAGCTCCTATACAAAGTGGTTTTTCCAGCTGTATTGAAGTTTACTGACTCTAGCTAATTTCAGTGTGTGATTGTTTTGCAACTTTTTAGTATAAATGATTAAAATATTACTTTTGAAAAAGTCTTCTGTTATCACATATGTCATGATTCTGTCTAAGAAACATTATGAGCAATTTAGCTGATACTACGTCTCACCCTGTGAAATAAGTAAAATAATTCTTAAATATATATAAAAATGAAAATTCATAAAATGTCCCTATTTGTCTATAGGATATAACCTGCATGTATACAAAAATTTGTGAACAAGATTATTATAGCAATTAATTCTGTTTTCTCAACAAGCATATCTATACCCTAAGCTAGAAGGGAAAAAAGATAGGAAGAGAACAGGTGTGTTTAGTAAGTTTTTAGAAGAAAGCCTCATCAAACAGAGTGTCTCAACATTCATTTAACAATTTATTTGTAGCAGCTAAGAAAGCAAGAAGAATGTAATAACCCAAATCTAGGTATTTTATCATGGTTGAAAGTAATAAAGAAAATGACCTCTTTATCTAAATTTCAGTGTAAAGCATCAATGTAAAGTTAAAATAAACATTTTTTTAAAATACTGTTTTTTAGAATATTGTGTCTTTTTCTCTCTCTCTCCCCTCCCTCTCTCTATCCTGTATTTTAAACTATGAATATGTATTTTATGCAAAATTTGTCTTCTCCTCCACTCATAGGTTGAGACTGTAAAATGAAGGTCATGATGAGAGATTCTTTCTTTGTGTTTGTTACTGCAGCCCTGACCAATTGCTTCAAATGTATCATGAGATGTCCTTTTAATTTGGAATCAGGTAACGTAGTGTATGTCTTTTGAAATTAGGTAAAACTTGTAAGTTTTATGCAGGAAATACCTAACTAAAATTAAATTGTTTGGATTTAGATGTTAATATCTTGGTCAACACTTATCATTTATATTTTTCAGTGTGTTGTGTGTGTGTGTGTGTGTGTGTGTGTGTGTGTGTGTGTGTGTTTGTGTGTGTTTATGTTAAGATGACCTGTGGATTTCTATCTTTCCCAAGTGCCTTCTGTTATTGATGGTTATGTTTTTGATGAAAAGATAGAAAAAGCAAAACAAAATATACATCTATGCATTGCATTCTTCTGTGCCTTTTCAATATCCCAAAACATTTATTTTGTAAGATTTTTGAGGAAGAAAATTTATAGCAAGCACCCAGGTGGTCCATAAATAGAAAGAACCTGATGACTGTCTTTCTCAGTCAAGTTGCAGCAATAGAAAATAAATTGATTTCCAGCAGCAGTTTTTGATACCGCTGAGATGCGGGTAGTGTTCCTTCTAGACAAGAAAATGAAGGACTTTGTTTCCATGGAGACACAGGCATCTGAAAACTCTATCCTCCTGTATTTTGTCAATGTATTATAAACACTAACAGAAGACAGTGAAATTTTTAATACTTCCCCCTTTTCCTTATTTCTTGTTTTTCCTTTATAGTCTTATAACAGGATCAAAAATCAATATATATTTTTAAGGAATATACCTGAGTACAGTGTTGTTTTCTGTGTAAAGTCCTACACATTCAGGGAAAAAAAAATGCTTGTTCTTGTTTCTTTTCGAAAAAGAATATCACCCTTAGTTAATCTTTCCATCAAGTATACTGGAATTTTTGACTCTATGCTTTTTCGTACTGAGATTGGTAAAAACACTACTTCAAATTCAAATGACCTTAGATTCTACTTGCTGAACTCAACAAACATTACCTTGGAGATGGAAAACCAAACTTGTTCCTGGGAAATATTGAACTCTAGTATATTAATTCTAATTTTTGATTTTATAGGGTATGTGTTTCACCTGCACATGTACAATGTATGCCTAAAGGTGACATAGGAGGAACAGATACTCTGGAACTGGACCTATAAAAAGTTGTGTGCCAGGTAGGTGTTGAGAACCAAACCATGGTCCTCTGTTAGAGCATGTACTCATGACACCTGAGCCAACTCTCTATTGCCTCATGTATTCTAATATATAATAAGATTATTGGCGAGGTCATGTTGATCAAATTGAGAAAAAAAAGTTTAATTTTGTGATTCTAGAAATTTTCTTCAAAAACAATGTTAGTCAACCTTGCAGAAGTGTTATATTTTACTTTCTATTTAATGTCACAGTAGATTCATATAATTCAATTAACTATAAGCCAAGGATCTATCTGGATTTTATTTTTGTATTTAAAACTATACTTTGCATATCAATAAAATATATGTTACTTGTATACTTCCCATAATAAGTTACATTAAAGGAAAATAATGTAAACCAAGGCTGAAAAATAAGTGAAATTATATAGCAGGTTGAAACACATTCTGAATTCAGTTATGTCTTGACTTCAAGGGCCCATTTGGCATTAAGTAAAAGTCAGAATGAACTAAAACCAATTTATCACAGAGGAATATGTCAAAGTCATTAAAGCTGACATGTTCTCTCTAAGCAACAGTGTATTTACAGAATGTGAGATGGCTCAGTACACAAAAATGCTTGCTACCAAGCCTGACAATCACAGTGTGATGTCTAAAAGCCCACATACTTGAAAGACAGAAATCACTACTACATGTTGTTTGTTGTCCTACAAATCCATAGAGTAGTAATTGCCTCCCTCTCACATGCAAATAAATCTAGAAATAAGCAAAACAATATTAAAATAAAGAAACAATTTCTGTAGGACAAATCAGGCCTAAATCCAGAGCAGAATACTGCCTACCTCACAATCTGTTCCCAAAATCAAGCCAGGGCCTGACTCACCAAGTCAATTCAGGCTACTGTCTATCACAATTACACAGTACTGTAAAGTATCAAGAACCAAAGAAAAATAGAAGAATAACCACTTGAATGCACTGAAAGCCATTTAAGTCAATAGAGGAGATTAGGAATATACATTTCATCATTAAAGAAGATAATAAGTTACATGTAGAGGCACAAATTTGGTCTAGAAGAATTCAATTAGAAGACCATATATGCAAAAATTCTGAGAAGTTTATTTGATTTTTGTACCATGCCCTTTCTCTGCACTGAATTTTGTTTACACATAAAGAACATTTCCCTTTATTACTGGTTAAGAAAAACAGATTAGTGTGTGTATGTGTGTGTGTATCTGTGTGTGTGTGCGTGTGTGTGTGTGTGTTCTGTACAACTGAGTAGCTATCCATATGCCTATTGCTACTACTGTAAAAGCAACACATTTGTAAATAAATAAGCTGAGCAAAGGATTCATATAGAATAGATATCCAAATATTCAATTTTCTTCTAAAGATATTTTATTTCTACTGAAGAATTTCTTCACTAGACATGGAAATTTGAGTCATATAATATTTTAAAATTTATGCCTTTAGAATCTATCCAAGAATCTTGTGCTATAAGACATCCTTCTGTTCCTTGTTTGTTTTCATAAACCATCCAACTATTAAAATCAGAACTTTTCAATTTAAAGTCATCGTTCTTTATAGTTGTCATTCAGTTATCCATAACATTATAGAAATTCTGAATACATACATTCAATGTACAGAAAAATGTACAGGACATTTGTCTCTGTAGTTCTCTTTCATTATTCTTCTTAATATCATTAAGCATGTTTTATTGTTGCCTATTAAAATTGCTAGTGAAGACATCACCTCAGTCTTTTTATTGATTATAAGTAGTGATTTTTAACTATACTCTCTATATGTTCTCTTCCATACATCTTTGTTTGCCACAGCATACCAGATAAGTGGCATACCAGATTCCAGAATCAAAATTTCACAAACCCATATGGGGCTACTATGAACTGAGTTTTCAATATAAGGGTGAGTTCTCAGTAACATGTTTATCACAGAATATTTGTGTATGAAAGACAGAGAGACATAAGATAACAGAGCAGTGAGTAAATCTCTGGTGTAAGAAAGGACAATTTGTATTTATCATCAGTGGGAGAGAGTGAAAGCTGAGAATTGGGATGTGTTAAATCACAAAGGGAATCTTGATTTCTTAGCATATATCACAAAGAAATGAAGTTCTTCTAAGTCATAGCATCAAAAAATCAGTAAATACTTGAAAGAATTATTAATTAGGTCACAGATTCTCAGAATTTTAACAAGACTCACTCCAACGGCTCAGCCTCTACCTGTTGATCCCTAACCCATAATTCCCAGCACTCTTCTATCAGGAAGCTTTAAGACATTTTATTTCCAAATAATACTGAGGTGTTACATAATTAAGATTCTCAGATTTTTCTCTGAACTTATTTTTATTCTGTTATATATATTTGGGAATTCCAAAGTATTAATTTCTCTTTGTTCATATTATAGCCAATTATAAATGTTGTTAATAAAATTACCTTTAAATTTGAAAATTCACATCTTATGTTCCACAGAAAATAATTTTGTAGTATCTGTGTATGCTGTAACTTGTTCACATAAAGAAAATTATAGAATATAATACAATTATGACTAACAATGTTGATTTCATAAAATTTGCATTCTTCAAGACACATGAGAAGCTTGTTGAAGAAATATTTTTTATCTGGATGTTCTACTATGGAAATTCAGACTCATAATTTGCAAAAGAACTAAGAAAACTTGCTAAGCATCATAACACAAATGTATTTAATATACTTTTAATTTCCACTCTCCTTATCCTCCCTTAAAATTTCCTTTATTTTTTCTTTTCTTCCTTCTCAAATTCATGGATTTTTTCATATATATATATATATATATATATATATATATATATATATATGTATATATGCATTTTACTTTATAATATATACATATTTGGAAATGCAGCCTACTGAACGTATTTTGTGTTGCTCTCATGTACATGTTTGGGCTGACCACTTGGGAAGAGATAAGCTGTCAGAGGTTTATTTTTATAGAACATTGATATATTTCCTCTCTCAGTAGATTTGATTACACATCACTCTTTAGCATGGCACAACATAATAAAATTCCCTCACATCTGTTGACACCTTTAATCTCAACATTGTTGAGATTAAAGATGGTGCAGTGTGGAAAACACTATCTCACAGGAGACATCCTGCTCCTCTGTTTCTTCCAATAGTTCAGTCTGTTTTTGCAATATCCTACTACCTGTATGTTTAGGAATTTCTTTATAGATGGACACTCTTTAGTCAGTTGTTGTCTACATTAAATAAGTTTGATTTTCTTCAATGTTTTCTGTCTGTTCCAAAAAGAAGCACTGATGATGAAGGGGTAAGAATCACACTTGGTCATGGGTATAAGAATAAGTATTTAGAAAGCATTAGGTATTATAGAATTGTAAGAAGTTAGAATTACTGAGTTATTATCTCAAGGTTATGACCTTACCAGCTGTGTGATTCTGCTGGACTTACAATGTCAGCCATGAACTCCCTGTTACTGACCAGAAAAGAAGATGTCCAATAGATGTAAAACATGGTTTCCAGGTATGTTTGTGAGGCTGAATCTAGAAAAGATTAATTACTAGCTGATTATCATTTGAATCAACCCAATACATAAGATCAAACTCAAGAGAACAGCATCATGCCAACTCTAGAGTCCTAAGAAAACTGATGTGGAATCCTCACTCTATTTCCAAAATTAGATCTAAATTATTTCCTTGTTTCTGTCCTTTAGATTTAGGGATTTCTTATAGTCACCTCTTAGTTCTCTTCTGAAATATTGGGTTAGAATAATTTACATGAGCTTTTCTTATTCTTAAGTTCTTAGAAGCATAATGTGGTTTCATAAAAGTCCATTACTATAGTATAGTGTTTCAAATAATCTATTGATGTTATTTCTCTGGATAATATTGATTAATCCCCTCTCCTAAAGTGGCAATTACTCATGAAATTTTTCTTCCAAAGCTTGTGATGGCATTTCAGTGTCTTACTTATTAATCTAAATACACATAATTATATCACAGTATAATTAATGTTATAAAATATAATGTACACCATCCTTCTGGTCTCCATCTGTGCTCCAGAGTTAACCCTGTGGCACAGCTCTCAGTACCAAATCCTGCCCAGAGATAGCTGGTCTTCCAGGATGATGTCACTCCTAGTTCACAGGTCAGAACAATACTTCTATTCCAATAACTGGCCAAAGAGCGACCTGCCAGGAGATCACAGGGCACGGAGCACCCAAGGACAGGATCCTTCAGGTTTCCATCAGCAACCCTAGCTAAACTTGTGACATAGCTCTCCACAATCAAATTCTACCTGGAGAGAATTAATTCATCTAAGGAGTACTAACTCACCTCAGGTCACAGGCTCACAGGCTCACAGGAGGGACAGGCTCTAGTCAGAGACAGCAAGAACAACTAACACCATAGATAGCAGGATAGTGAGAGGCAAGCCCAAGAACCTAAGCAACAGAAACCAAGGCTACTTGAAATCATCAAGAGGCAGTTCTCCACTACAGAAAGTCATGGATACCCAAACACAGTGGAAAAATAAGACTCAGATTTAAAATCACATCTCATGATGATGATAGAGGACTTTAAGTAGGACATAAATAACTCCCTTAAAGAAATACAGGAGAACACACATAAAGAGGTAGAAACCTTTAAGAGGAAACACAAAAATCCCTTAAAGAATTACAGGAAAACACACACACACACACACACACACACACACACACACACACAAATAGGTGAATGAATTGAACAAAATTATCAAGGATCTAAAAATGGAAATATAAGCAATAAAGAAATCAAAAAGGGAGACAATGGGTGATGTAGAAAATCTAGGAAAGAGATCAGGAGTCATAGATGAAAGCATTAGCAACAGAATACAAGAAGTAGAAGAGAGAATCTCAGGTGCAGAAGATACTATAGAAAACATTGACACAATAGTCAAAGAAAGGCAAAATGCAAAAAGCTCCTAACCCAAAACAACCAGGAATTCCAGGACACAATGGGAAGCCCAAACCTAAAGATAATATGTATAGAAGAGAGTGAAGATTTCCAACTTAAAGGGCCAGTAAATATCTTCAACAAAATTATAGAAGAAAACTTCCCAAACCTAAAGAAAGAGATGCCCCCAAAACATACAAGAAACCTACAGAATGTCAAAAAGACTAGACGAGAAAAGAAATTCCTTCTGTCACATAATAATCAAAATACCAAATTCACAAAAGAAAGAAAGAATATTAAAAGCAGTAAGGGTAAAAGGTCAAGGAACATATAAAGACAGACCTATCAGAATTACACCAGAACAATCACCAGAGACTCTAAAAGCCAGAAGATCCCGGTAAGAAGTCATACAGATCTTAAGAGTACACAAATGCCATCGTAGGCTACTATACCCTACAAAACTCGCAAGTAACATAGATGGAGACACCAAGATATTTCATGACAAAAAACAAATTTACACAATATCTTTCCACAAATCTAGCCTTATAAAGGATAATAGATGGAAAACTACAAACAAGGAAGGAAACTACACCCTAGACGAAGCAAGAAAGTAATTTTCCAACAAATCCAAAAGGAGATAACCACATAATTCCACCTCTAAAAACAAAAATAACAGGAAGCAGCAATCACTTTTCCTTAATCTCTCTCTCTCTCTCTCTCTCTCTCTCTCTCTCTCTCTCTCTCTCTTTTTGGTTTTTTGAGACAGGGTTTCTCTGTGTAGCCCTGGCTGTCCTGGAACTCACTCTGTAGACCAGGCTGGCCTCAAACTCAGAAATCCGCCTGTCTCTGCCTCCCAAGTGCTGGGATTAAAGGTGTTTGCCACCACTGCCCGGCTTCCTTAATATCTCTTAACATCAGTGGACTCAATTCTCCATTAAAGACATAGACTATCAGACTATATATGTAAACAGGACCCAACATTTTTGCTCCATACAGAAAAAGCACCTCAGTGACAAGCACAGACACTACCTCAGAGTAAAGGCTGGAAAACATTTTTCCAAGCAAATGGTCCCAAGAAACAAGCTGGAGCACCCATTCTAATATCAAATAAAATTGACTTTCAAACAAAGTTATCAAAAAGGATACATACTCACCAAAAGAAAAATCTACAAAGACAAACTCACAAAGTTGAACATCTAGGCTCCAAGTGCAAGGGCACCCACATTTATAAAGGAAACTTTACTATAGTTCAAAGCATACATTGCACCACACACAATAATAATGGAGACTTCAACACCCCACTCTTATAAATAGACAGATCATGGAAACAGAAACTAAACAGAGACACAGTGAAACTAACAGAAGTTATGAACCAAATGGATTTAACTATAGAACATTTCATCCTAAAACAAAACAAAAAAATACCTTCTTCTCAGCACCTCATGGTGCCTTCTCCAAAACTGAACATATAATTGGTCACAAAGCAATCCTTAACTGATACAAGATGATTGAATTATTCCCATGCATCCTATTAGATAACCATGGACTAAGTCTGGCATTCAATAACAACAAAAACAATGGAAAGCCCACATAAACATGGAAGCTGAACAATGCTCTACTCAATAAAACGTGGTCAAGGAAGAAATAAAGAAAAGAATTAAAGGCATTTTAGAATTTAATGAAAGTGAAGGCACAACATACCCAGACTTATTGGTTATATGTGTTACAGAGATCAAACTTGGACCCTCAGTTCTGGCCAGCAAGCATTTTATTCAGGTTTCATACTTTTTGGTTAAAATATAAAGAAAAATAAATGGAGGAATCCCTGAAAATATGCATATGAATGAAAAGCTGACAGTTATGAGTCAACAAAACAAAGGAACAAAACAAAAAAGAATGATTGTTTTAGAATTTTAAGCAGTTTCAGAGTTTCCTGTCAAGCTTCCTGATATAATAGTAGGCCCTTCCTAAACAGTAAAATGTTAAGAGACACCAGTAAATCATATTCTGTGTTGCTTACTGACATTTTATTGATTGTGTCTGATGTTTCTTTTTTGTTGTTGTTGTTTGTATTTTCTTCACATCAGAACTTAAGTTTCAAAGAAAAAAATAACATATCTTTTTGTTAACACTGTTTCTCTCAAAAGTAAATGTACCTGTACAATTATTTTGCTATCTTGTACATATTTCCTAAACTAACTGGTGTAATACTGTGTGAAAAGTACAGTTGAAGATTCCTCTTAGTAACTCATCATAGAAACTATGAAACCCTAAACAAAATCCTGAATGTATTTTGTTTACTCAGTACAATAATAGTGGCTATTATGTGTGAAATGAAGGACAGTAAGAAGACACGCAGATATCAAGTGAAATTTCCTATCTTAGTTTTGGTATTTTCTTATTAAAGATGCCTAATTTCTAGATCCAGAGCCATTGGTAGAACTATAAGAGGACGGAATTAAAGTTCTATACTGCACTCAGGTAAGCTCACAATCAGATATATTTTACATGTAAATTTTTAATAAGATCCTTTCTTTAAGCAATATATGTTTGCCTTTGAAGTGTCTTTCTTTGTTGTTTTGCCATTTCCATGATTCTTGAAAGATTCCTTCTGATTTTGAATTTCTGTCCTGTGGTCTCACACCAACTATAGTGGTTTCAATATATTTGCTCTGTGGTTTTCTTGTACTTTAGACAAAATGTGATGCTTGATTGTCAGAAGAGAGGGTGATTGTCATCACTGGTCAGTATACTTTATTTTGCTAATATCATATATCTTTAAATTATATTTTAATTTGCATTTTTATTTCATAATCTTTATATGATTTCCAGAAATTGTTAAACAAACAAAAGTTTTTTTATTAATGTCTAACTTTCCAAAGTATTTCCTGGTCCATATTCTAGTTACTCCCTCTATCATTTTAATGTCATGTGTAGTATCTTTATTTAAAGGTTTTAATGAGCAAATTAAATGCTATCTGTGGGTATAAGAACAAATATTAGAATGTAATGTAGTTAATGATTGTGTTAATTTAATAAATTTGCAGTTTTAAGTTCTCCTCCAATTCATGAATTAACAACCCCAGGAGGAATGCTGGGAGCAGGCAAAAAAGTATTTCCTGGGAAGAGCATACCAATTAGTTAGTATGCGATAACCCTTAAAGACGTACTTGCATTGAAAATTAGAAGATTGAGCAGGTTGTACTGTTGCATTTACGAATAAGTATATACACATATAATTAGCGAGAAAAGTTACCATTAATTTATAAAAGAACAAAGAGGTTTTTGGTGAAGAAAGTGGAAGTAGAAAATGTTTAAATTATAAAATCTCAAAAATGAAACAAAATAATTTTAAATTTCTTATCTGATATACAATTTTTATTATATATAATAATCTTTTAAAGAAACATTATTCTTCTGAATGATTTTAAGTGTTTAAACTCTGCAATATGCTTGATAGTTTCTCAATAATAAAACATTGTAGATACATTTTCTGATTTGGGATGAAAACAATTTATTTCATAATCATTTTGATTGTTTTATTTAAATATTATGACAACATGTAATGTTTATCTCTGGTTGGTTGCAAGCCAACATATGTTCTCTTATCTTAACCTACTAAGCTCTTGGAATACAGGGATATGTCATATTACCCTAATAAATGAAGTCACTGATATCTGTAGCCTTTTCCATTTCCCTGCCACATTGAAATGATAGAAAAATTAAATATTTTATAAGCAATTTTACCTGAAAGAAAATATAATCCGTCTCTTGTCCAATGATTTTTAAATATGCATATTAAAGTTACTATTTCTAAAAAGTAATTGCCAGTGTATATTTCTAGTTGAATAAAGTGCTAATTTTTTTTAAATGTTCTGATATACGTAGCATATTAAATAAATTTATTTTCTTCTAGGATATAAGAAATCTATCATTATTTTTGATCTTTCATCTTGGTGAGTAATCACAATTCATCAGACAATGATTTTGACTCTTAGGTCTTCATTAAATCACATTGATTAATAATTAATTACACATCTGTCTAAAAGGGCTACCAATATACTTCTACTTTGGTTTTCAGTTAATATAATTTAGTATCCATGTAAGAAAGATGCATAAAACATTGATAAATTGTTTGCTTTTCTTCTTCTTCTTCTTCTTCTTCTTTTTTTTTTTTTTTTTTTTGATGCTGAGTTAAAATAAGACAAACACATTTTTCCATTATCTTTACAACAATATAAATCTAAAATCCCTTAAAGGTTTTGTTCAGGAGTGGCACTATTTTTGAATTGAGTGCCAATTCAAGTTTTTGGGGCCATAAAAGGAAATTGTTTCCTGCCACATTCACTCATCATTTACTCTATCAGAACTTGTAACATTTCTGATTTCAGTGTGACACTTTAAAAGAATCATACATTAGAGTGAGTAGTACATATAACCCAGAATAGGGTAAATTACTTTAGATGAAATAGAAATCAATGAACTCTATTTAAAAGAGTGTCTTCTCTATCCACTGAAGACATTACTGCTGAGACAAAGGCTTCACTATGAAAATTGGAGAAGAAACATCTTTCTGCTTTCAGAAAAGTTGTGGAAATTGAGAACTCTTATTTACTCTTAAACAGTGTGTAATTCTCCCTTGTAATAAAATGACAGCTTGGTAGTATCTCAGAAATAACAAGAGTAGTCTATGGAAGTATAACTTACAAAATATTCTCAATTTACAATGAAATGTTTGAAGAAAGATTCTTAAAGTAAAAGCATATGAAATTATGATAAAAAGTGTTATTAACAACTCAACTGACCATCAGAAATGTTTCCATTGCATAATTTATGATAAATAAATGCTCTAAAATCTAAAGAAGCATTAAGCCAAGTAGAACTGCATTCTCACATAAATAAATTCATAATGTACTCATTAGTTATTAAATGTGAACTATGTTAACACTCAAGAGCAGTTTAAAGCTTTTACATATTTTCACTTATTAATAAGCATAAATAGTATATTCTAAGTACATGATAGAAATCGAATGCTATATAAATGAATTTCTTCTGTTCATTAGGGTCTTAATCTTATAGGAAGAAAAAAATCATGAGGAATTAAAATGATTTGTTCAATAATACTTCATTTAATTAAAAAAATAACATGAAATTTGAACTGAAGTTATTTTTCTGAAATCTGTCAGCAAGGGTTCAGCATCACAGTGTAAAATAAAAAGAGACACTACATTCATGTGTAAAATATATATATTATGTATTTCTGTGCTTTCAATATATTCTAAAGAGTACCTCGGAGACAGGGCTACAAAGACATTTTATCTCTTAAAATCAGCCTTAGATTGGAAGATATTTAAATAAAGACCTTCAGTTTTTTTCTGCCTATATTATTTTGTGGTTTTGTTGTTCTGAATAGCAGAGTATTGCTATATTATTATATAATAATTACTTCTACTAAAATATTAATTTGTATGCGTAACTATTATTGCATAATCAGACAATTATTTTCATACCTATGTTTAAAGGTGCACAAGAGCTACAAGACACAAATACTTCAGATATGAGAACATTGCAATTTCTTTCTAAGACAAAACAGTATTATTTTCTATGTTTACAAAGATCAGACTCCTGAATATACAGGTTAGATTTCCTCACCCCACTCATCTTTCCTCCTCCTTGGGCCTTCTGAGTCAAGCCAAGCTGCCCTGAGCATCCTACTCTCTGAGGAGGACCTCTATTCTGTTGCTCATCATGCCTGTGACTCCTGAACCATATAAGTAAGCTTCCTTCCCCCAACCAGTTTGCCCTGCTCTCTGAGCACCCTGGGCCAGGCCAAGTTGTCCTGTGCTGCCTGCTATCAGAAAGGGACCTCCATTCTCCTGCCAACTCTCTGCCAACCTTCTTCTTACCTAAGGCTCTTGAATTATACAGAATAGCAGGTCCAGAAGCAAAGAACTGAAGGATACCCATCAGAGGCTTGCCCCCACCAGTTTCACCCCTCTCCCAGTGCCTACTACAACAACAGTATTCAGGGGCCAAAACTGTCCACAAGGCTAAAAGCCCTCGAAAGAACATAATCAACAAGATCAGTGCAACATGACACTTCCAAAACACAGCTACCCAACTAGAGCAAGCTGTGGATTTCTTAATGTACAAGAAAAAGAAGAACATAAATTTAAATCCAATCTTATAAAAATGATAGAAGCCTTTAAACAGGAAACTAATAAATCCCTTAAAGAAATACAAGGAAATACAGGCAAAGAAAAAGAGGTCTTTAAAGAGGAAAAAATCAATTCCTTAAAACACTAAGGAAAATACAATTAAACAGGTGAAGAAAATAAAACTGTGAAAGACTGGAAAATGAAAATAGAAGAAATAAAGGAAATCCAAACTGAGGAAAACCTGGAGATGGAAAACAGAGAAGAACACAGGAACAATAGATGCAAACAGCAACCAAATACAGGAGATGGAAGAGAGAATCTCAAACAAAGAACATGCCAAAACTACCAATATTTCTTAAACTATTCCATAAAATAGAAACTGAAGGAACATTATCTAAATCATTCTATGATGCCACAATAACTCTGATACCTAAACTAGACAAGTACCAAACAGAAAAAGAGAACTTCAGAACAATTTTACCTCTAAATATGAACGCAAAAATGCTCAATAAAATTCTCACAAACTGATTTGAAGAACACTTTAAAAACATCATTCACCATGATCAAGTAGGCTTCATCCCAGGGATGCAAGGTTGGTACAATATACGAAAATCCATTAATGTAATCCACTATATAAACAAACTCAAAGGAAAAAAAATATGATCATCTCATTAGATGCTGAAAAAGCTTTTGACAAAATACAACATTCCTTCATGGAAAAGTATTGGAGAGATCAGGAATTCAAGGCCCATACCTAAACATAATAAAAGTAATACACAGCAGACCAACAACCAATATGAAATTAAATAGATACTCTAAGGAATCCCACTAAAATCAGGGACCAGACAATGATGTCCACTCTACCCATACCTATTCAATATAGTACTCGAAGTTTTAACTAGAGCAATACGACAACAAAAGGTGATGAAGGAAATAAAAATGGGCAAAGAAGAAGTCAAAGTATCACTATTTGCAGATGACATTATAGTATACATAATCAACCCTTACAATTCTACTAGAGAACTACTACAGCTGATAAACAGCTTCATCAAAGTGGCTGGATATAAAATTATCTAAGTAAATCAGAAACTTTCCTTTATACAAATGATAAACAGGCTGAAAAACAAATTAGGGAAACAACTCCATTCACAATAGTCACAAATAATATGAAATATTTTGGTGTAACTCTAACCAAATAAGTGGAAGATCTGTATGACAAGAACTTCAAGTGTCTTCAGAAAGAAATTGAAGAAGAACTCAGAAAATGGGGAGATCTCCCATGTTCATGGATTGGTAGAATTAACATATAAAAATGGCCATGCTATCAAAAACAATCTACAGATTCAATGCAGTCCTCATCAAAATTTAAACACAATTTTTCAAAGACATGGAAAGAGCAATTCTCAAATTCATCTGGAAAAGCAAAACAAAACAAACAACAACAACAAACCCAAACCAACCAACCAAACAAACAAGAAATTTAGAATAGTAAAAACAATTCTTAACAATCAAAGAACTTCTGGGGAAATCACCATTCCTGACCCCAAGCATATACTATAGAGCAATAGTGATAAAAACTACATGATATTGGTAAAGAGACAAAAAGTTGATCAATAGAATAGAAATGAACATACAGAAATAAAACCACACATATATGGGCACTTGATCTTTGACAAAGAAGCCAAAAATATACAATGGAAAAAAGAAAATATCTTGAATAATTGGTGCTGGTCTAACTGGCAGGTGGTATGTAGAAAAATGAAAATACATCCTTATTTGGCACCTTACACAAAGTTCACATCCAAGTGGGTCAAGGAACTCAAAATAAAACCTGATACACCAAATCTAGTAGAAGAGAAAGTGGGAAAGAACCTCAAACTCATTGGCATGAGGGGAAATTTCCTAACCCAAACTTCATGCTCTAAGATCAGAATTGATAAATGGGAGCTCATGAAACTGAAAACTTTCTGTAAGGCGAAGGACATAATCAATAGGACACATCGGCAACCTACAGATTGAGAAAGAAATACTCACTAATCCCACATCAAATAGAGGGTTTATGTTGAAAATATATAAAGAACCCAAGAAGCTAACCACCATGAAACCAAACACCCAATCAAAAAATGTGGTATAGAACTAAACAGAGAATTCACAGCAGAGAGATCTTGAATAAATGAGAAGCACTTAAGGAAATGTTCAAAGTCTTTAGTGATCAGAGAAATGCAAATCAAAAATGACTCTGAGATTCTTCCTTACACCAATCAAAATGGCTAACATCAAAAACTCAGGTGAACGCATACATTTTCAAGGATGTGGAGAGAGGATCACTCTTCCATTGCTGGTGAGATTGTTAACTGGTACAACCACTCTGAAAATCAATCTTCAGTTCCTCACAAACTTGGAAACAGACCTACCTTAAGACACAGCTATACCAGTCTTGGGCAATACAAAAAAGGTGCCCTAACATGCCAAGTGCACATATTCCACTATGTTCACAGTGGCTTTATTTGTGGTAGCCAGAAGCTAGAAACAACCCAGATGTCCCAAAAGAGAAGAATGGATACAGAAATTGTGGTAATGTATACAATAGAATACTACACAGTTATTAAGAATGAGAACATCCTGAGTTTTGTAGGCAAATAGATGGAACTAGAAAATATCATCCTGAGAGAGGTAACTCAGACTCCAAAAGATAAGTGTAGTATGTACTCACTAATAAGTGTCTATTAACTATAAACAAACAAACAGGAGCCCTGACAGCAAGCAGAAAGAATCGAAACAAGCAACCTTGGGAGATAAGAGGCAGGAGGGCCAACTAGAATGTAGCAGAGACCTAGGAGGTGAGATTCTCTCAGAACTCAAAGGGAAGGACCTTAGGTGAAATGCTCTATAATGGGGAGAGGGAACTTGTCCATCACCAGTAGAAAAACAGGGCATCAGATGGAGGGATGGGGTTGCCATCTCACAGTCAAATACTCTGACTCAGAATTGTTCTTGTCTAAAAAATCTACAGGGACAAAAATTGAGAAGAGCCTGAGGGAAAGGAGGTCTGGGAACAGGTCCAAATTGGGAGTCTCCAATGCTTACAGACAGGATCTAGCATAGTTACCCTCCAGAGGCCTAACATACAGCTGAAAGAGTCAGATGCAGATTCTTACACCCAATCAATGGACAAATGCTGGGGACCCCTCTGGTTGAATTAGGGAAAATCTAGGAAAAGCTGTGGTAACCCCATAGGAAGTCTAGCAGTCTCAACTTACCTGGACCCTGAGATATCTCAGATACTGAGCCACCAACCAGGCAGCATATCCAGCTTATATGTCGCCCCCAACACATGTCCAGCAGAGGAATGCCTGATCTGACCTGAGTGAGAGAAAACAAACCTAACCCTCAAGAGACTTGAAGCCCCAGGGAGTGGGGAGGTCTAGTTGGGTGGTAATATCCTCTTGGAGAAATTGGTGGAGGTACAGGATTACAAACAGTCAGAGGGTGGGCTGGGAAGAGGATAAAGACTAGACTGTTAAAAAAAGATTAAAGAATAATAATTTAAAAAATAAAATTTATCCATCAGTCAAAACAAAGGTTAGAGAAAAAAAAATCCTAAGAAAATTTCCAGAAAATATGTGATTCCATGAAAAGACCTAACCTAACAGTAATAGCATAGAATAAGGTCCAGTTCCAAGGCATAGAAAATATTCTCAATTAAAAAAAAAAAAAACAAAACAAAAAACAAAACAAAACAAAACAAAAAAAAAAAAACACCTTTCCCAACCTAAAAAGAGATGCTTATAAACATACAAGTAGTTTATAGAAAACAATTAGACTAGACTAGACAAGAAAATCCTGGAGAGACCTTGCAACTTTTAACAAAACAACAGGTGCCAATATAAACTACTATATCCAGCAAAACTCTCAATCACAATAGATAGAGAAAACAAGATATTTCAAGGCAAACCCAAATTCAAACAATATCTACACATAAGTCCAGTCCTATAGAAAATTCTAGAAGGAAAACTTAATACAAGAACGATAATTACATCCCCAAAATGAGTAATTCTATACACCAAAAACAAGGAAAACACACACACATCACCAATATCAAAAGAAAAGGAACTAACAATCACAGATCATTAATATCTCCCAACAGCAATGAACTCAACTCACTAATTAAAAAGACACAGGCTAACAAAATGGTTGCAAAAACAGGATCCATCATTCTGCTGTAAACAAGAAACACACTGCAGTATAAAAATAGACATTACCTCAGAGCAAAAAGCTGAAAAAATATTTTCCAAGCAAATGGACAGAAGAAGCAAGCTGGAGTAGCCATTATAATATCAAAAATAGACTTTCAATCAAAATTAATCTAAAAAGACAGAGAAGGGCCCTTCATATTCATCAGAGGAATCATCTACCAAGATGATACATCTATTCTGAACACCAATTTCCCCAAACAAGAGGACACCCATATTTGTAAAAGAAACATTGCTAAAGCATAAATTGCACATCAAACCACTGACTTTAGTAGTGGGAGACCAAAACACCCATTATCACCAACTGACAGGTCATCCAGGCAAAAATTGAACAGAGAAATAATGAAACTAACAGACATTATAAATCAAGTGGATGTAACAGATATCTATAGAATATTTCTCATAAATTGGAAAGAATATACTTTCTTCTCAGTACCTCATGAATGCTTCTCCAAAAATGACTGTATAACTGTTCACAAAGCAAGCCTCAAAAGATATAAGTAAATGGAAATAACACCTTGTATCTTAGTAGACCACCATGGAATAAAGCTTGGTTTCAACAAAAACAGAAACACTGGGAAGTCTAAACACTCATGGAAATCAACTTTCCACTCAATGATCTATGGGTCAGAGAAGAAATGAAGAAAAAAATTGAAGATTTTCTATAATTCAATAAAAATGAAGGCATGACATACTAAATTTATGGAGCACAATGAAAGCAGTGCTAAGTGGAAAGTTCATAGCACTACGTTTCTCCCGCCCCTCCCCCCCAAAAAATTAGAAAGTTGTCATACCAACAATTTAAAAGTACACCAGAAAAAAAATACAAGCTAGAAAATAATCAAATTCAAGGCTGAAATCAATCAGTTAGGAAACAATACAAAGAATCAAATAAACCAAGTGCCAGTTTTTTGAGAAAAACAACAAGATAAACAAACCTTTAGCATACTTACCAAGAAACCAAGAGGACATCATACAAAATCATAAATGAACAGGGAGATATAACAACTGACATTAATGAAATCAACAAATTGTTAGATCTTATTCAAAAGCCTGTACTACACAAAGTTTTGAAATGGTAACAAAATGGACAATTTTCAAGACAGATACCACTTGCCAAAATTAAATCAAGATTAAGTAAACTACTTAAATTCTCCCATAACTCCTAAAGATATAGGCATATTTATTAAAATTCTCCCAACCAAGAAAAGTCCGGCTAGATGGTTTTAGTGCAGAATTCTATCAGACTTTCAAGGAAGACCTAGTATCAAAAAACTTCAAACTCATCCACAAAATAAAAACAGAAGGAACACTGTAGCTAGATAGCTTTCCTTCAATTTCTTCTCAATTTTTATCTCTGAATTTCCTTTAGATAGAAATAATTCTAGGTCAAATCTTTTGTAGGTAAATGGGTGGTCCCATCACTCTACTGGGGGTCCTGTCTATTTACAGGAGTCTCTTCAGGTTCCATCTCTCCATTGTTGGGCATTTCAGCATATGTCCTCCTCAATGATTCCTGGGAACATCTCAAATCCCAGGTCTCTGGAGTTTCAAGAGTTTATGACCATCTGGACCCACACAGCTGCCAAGTTTTATTCAATATGCTGGCCCTCTGAACTTCTCACTTGTCACCCCTGATACCTGATCCTGCTCCCACTTTCCCCTCTCCCTCTCCCACCAGATCCCTCCCACATTATGCCTCCTATGACTATTTTGTTCTTCCTTCTAAATGGAATTGTAGCATTCTCACTTGAGTCCTCTGTTTTATTAAACATCATATAGTCTGTGAATTGCATAATGGGTATTCTGTATTTTTGGAATAATATCCACTTATTAGTGATTATACACCATGCATGTTATTTTGGGTCTTTGTTACCTCACTCAGGATGATATTTTCTAGGTCCACCCATTTGCCTTCAAAATTCATGATATTCTTGTTTTTAATAGCTGAATAGTATTGCACTGTGTAAATAAATCACATTTTCCATATCCATTCCACGATTGAGGGACATCTGTGTTGATTCTAGCGTCTGGCGATTACAAAAAAGGCTGCTGTGAACATAATGGAGCACTTGTCATTGTGGTATGGTAGAATATATTTTGGGTATAAGCCCAAGAGTAGTATATCTGTGTCTTCAGGTAAAACTATTTCCAATTTTCTGAGGAACCATCATAGTGATTTTCAGAGTAGATGTACCAGTTTGCAATCCTGCCTGCAATGGAGAAGTCTTCTTCTTTCCCTACATGCTCTCCAGCATCTGTTATTTACTGAGATTTTTATCTTAAACTTTCTGATTGGTATAAGGTGGAATCTCAGTGTCATTTGATTTCCATTTCTCTATGATTAAAGACTATGAACATTTCTTTAAGTGCTTCTTGGCCATTTGAGATTCTTCTGTTGTGAATTCTCTGTTTAGATCTCTTCCCCATTTTTAATAGGGTTATTTGGTTTTCTGGAGTCTACCTTCTTGAGTTCTTTATATATTTTGGATATTAGCCCTCTATCAGATGTAGAGTTAGTCAAGATATTTTCCTAATCTGTAGGTTACAATTCTGTCCTGTTGACAGTATCCTTTGCCTTACCAAAGCTTTTCAGTTTCCTGAGCTCCCATTTGTGATTTGTTGATCTTAGAGCCTGAGCCTTTGGTGTTCTGTTCATGAAATTTTTATTGTGCCAGTGTGTTCAGGTATGTTTCCCACTTTCTTTTCTATTAGATTAAGTATCTTGTTGTATGTTGAGGTCCTTGACCCACTTGGATTCGAGCTTTGTACAAGGTGCTGATAAATATGGATCGATTTGAATTCTACATGCAGACCACAAGTTAGACCATCATCATTTGATGAAGATGTTTTCTTTTCTCCAATGTACAGTTTGGTCTTCTTTGTCAAAGATCAAGTGTTCATTGGTTGCAGGTTTATTTCCAGATCTTCAATCTGTTCCATTGATCAAACTGTAGTCTCTCTCCGAAAACCATGTTGTTTTTATCATTATTTCTCTGTAGTACAGCTTGAGGCAGATTGGCCCAATTTGGAATCCATCCTATGTCTGATCTCAGTGGAAGAGTTTGCTCCTAATGCTGTATAGAATTATTGCTCCAGGGAGGAGAGTTGCAAGTGGGATGTGGTAAAGGTGGTGAGGATAAGGGTGTGGGTTAAGGGGTTGGGTGAGCAAACATCCTCTCTGAAGCAAAGGTGTTGGGGGAAATGATGCAGAACTCCAGGAGAGGTGACCAGGAAGGTTGGCAACATTTGGAATGTAAATCAGTAAAATAAGTTTTTAAAAAGGGAGGAACGCTGTCAAACCCATTCTATGAGGTCACACTCACCCTGATACCTAAACCACACAAGGGCTCAACAAAGAAAAAGAACTTCAGACTTATTTCTTTTATGAATATTGCTAAAAATATATTCAAGAAAATACTTGCAAACTGGTCTAGGAACATATCAAGAAATCATCCTTGAGACCAACTAGGCTTCCTCCCTGGGTTTCAGGGATGGTTCAACATCTGAAAATGTATCAATGTCATCCACCACGTAAACAAATTAAAAGAAAAAAATCAGATGGTTATCTCAGGAGGCACTGAAAAAGTCTTTAATATAATCCAAGAACCCTTCATGTTATAAGTATTAGAAAAAACAAAGATACAGCACTCATGCCTAAAATAATCAAATCAATATATAGCTAGCAAATAGCCAGCATCAAATGAAATGGAATGATACTTAAAGCATTTCCACTAAAATTGTGGACAAGACTGCCCATGCTCTCACTCTCTATTCAGTATAGTAACTGAAGTTCTAGCCAAAGCAATAAGAAAACTAAAGGAGAAAAAGTGAA
This sequence comes from Mastomys natalensis, assembly GCA_021653895.1. NCBI lineage: Eukaryota > Metazoa > Chordata > Mammalia > Rodentia > Muridae > Mastomys > Mastomys natalensis. Next base: position 691,130 of record JAJTUV010000385.1, read on the forward strand.
AAATATTGGAAAGAAAGAAGTGACAGTATCACTATTTGCAAATGATATGATTGTATACTTAAGAGAACCCATAAATTCTACCAGAGAACTCCTACACTGTTAAACATTTGCAGGAAAGTGGCAGGATACAAAATTAACTCAAAGAAATCAGTAACCCTTCTTTATACAAGTGACAATCAGGCCAAGAATGAAATTAGGGAAAGAACACCTTTTCCAAAAGGAACAAATATTCTAAAATATCTTAGTGTAACCGTAACCCAACCAGTAAAAGGTATGTATGACAAGAACTTCAAGGGTCTGAAGAAAGAAATTGAACAAGATATCAGAAGATGGAAAGATCTCTAATGCTCATGGACAAGTAAGATTCAAATAGTGAAAATGGCCATCTCAACAAAAGCAATCTACAGATTTAATGTAATCCCCATCAAAATTCCAAAACAATTATTTATAGACCTTGAAATTCTAATTCTCAACTTCATATGGAAAAACAAAACACCCAGAATACCTAAAACAATGCTAAATAATAAAAAAAAATATGGTAGAAATCACCATCTCTGACATCAAGCTTTACTACAGAGTAATAGTGATATAAACTGGATGGTATTGATGCAGAAACACACATGTCCATCCATGGAATGGTATTGAAGTCCCAAAAATAAATCATCACACATATGAACACTTCATTTTTGATAAAGAAGTCAAAATCATACAATGGAAAAATGAAAGGATCTTCACTAAATAGTCCTGGTCTAACTGGATGTCTACATGTAGAAGAATAATTAGAGACCCATATTTACCACTCTACAAAATTTAACTCTGAATGTATAAGGACTTCAACATAAATGTACATACACTACATCTCATAGAAGAGAAAGTGGAAAATACCCTTGAGTGCGTTGGTACAGGAGACAGCTTTCTGAACAGAATACCTTTTGGATCAGGCTCTCAAATAAACAAATGATAAATGGGAACTCGTGAAACTACAAACTTCAGTAACTCAAAGGACTAATCCGCAGCTCACAGCTTGGGAAAGGATCTTCACCACCCATTGTCTGACAGAGGGATAGTATCCAAAATGTATAAATATCTCAAGAAATTACACATCAACAATTCAGTTAACCCAATTAAAAATGTGGTACAAAATAAACAAAAAATTCTCAACAGAATAATCTTGAATGACCAAAATACAGTTAAACAAATGTTCAAAGTCCTTAGTCATCAGGAAAATGCAAATCAAAAAAACTATGAGATTCCATCTTATACTCATCAGAATGGCTAAGATTAAAATCTCAAGAGATAGCACATGCTGGCAAAGATGTGGAGCAAGGGGAAAACTTCATTGTTAGTGGTAGTGTAAATTTGTACAACAACTTTGAAAATTATTTTGGCAGTTTCTAAGAAAACTAAAAATAGTTCTACCTTCAGACCCAGCTATATCACTCCTGGGTGTATACCCAAAAGATGCTCCACCATCCACAAAGACACTTGCTCAACTATATTCATAGTAGTTTTATTCATTGTAGCCAGAAACTGATAATAACCTACATGTCTCTCAACTGAAAGATGGATAAAGAAAATGTAGTACATCTAAATAATGGAGTACTATTCAACTAAAAACCAAGACAGCATGAATTTTGCAGGCAAATGGATTGAACTTGAGAATATCATTCAGATTGAGGCTACCCAGTTCAAAAAGAACTTGCATTGTATGTACTCACTTACACATGGACGTTAGCCAAAGTATACAGATATCATGCTATAATCCACAGATAAAACAAACCTAAACCAGAAGGAAAGCCCAAGGAAGAAACTTGAATCTCACTTGGAAAGAGGAATAAAATAGTTAAAAGAGGTAGATGGAGGGAGGGAACTGGGAAGGAGCAAGGATGAAGAAGGGAAGTGAGCTTCAGGATCAGATGTGGGGGATGGCAAGAGAGATGGCTAGATATTCCTTAAAATGAATGGAAATCTGCAATTGATGAGGATGAGGAATGGGGAAACATCTCCAGGATGAGAAAGAGACCTGAGATAAAGGAGATGCCCAAGTATCAATGGGGGTGAACTTACTTGTGACTGACAATATTGTGGATATGGAATCTAAAGAGACTCCTTTTTGTAGTCAGGCTGGAATCCAGTCGGGTGATAAGAAGACCAATCTACCATAGAACTTCAACCCAAAGTTTACTCTGTCTACAAGAAATGCTGGCACAAGGGATGGAGCAGAAAGAGGTAATGGCCAAACAATACTTGGTCTAACTTGAGACCCATCCCATGAGCAAACACTATTAATGATACTCTGTTATGCTTGCAGACAGGAGCATGTTGTTCTCTGAGAGGCTCCACCTAGCAGCTAACTCAGACAGATACAGACACCCAGAGCCAAAGAGTGGATAAAGTTTTGTGACCCTTATGGTAGAATAGGAAGAAAAATTGTGGGTCCCAAAGAGATAAAAGATTCACAGGAAGACCAACAAAGTAACTAGCCTGGATTCTTGGAACTCTCTGAGTCTGAACCACCAACCAAAATCCATACACTGGCTTGACCTAGGCTTCCCTGTTCATATGTAACAGATTTACAGCTTGGTCTTCATGTGACTTTCATTTGCCTGTATGTGGGATGTGTTCTTCTAGCTGGGCTGTCTTGTTTTGCTTCAGTGGGAGAGGAAGTGCCTGCCTTGCAGAAATTTGAAGGGCCAAGGTCAGGGGATACCTCGGGGGTCCCCCAGCTGCTCAGAGGAGAAGCTGAGGAAGTGTGGAGGAAGGTTTATGGGAGGGGTAACGAGGAGATTGTTAGAGAGCATGATGTAAAGTAACCAAGTAAAACAATTAAATTAGAAAAAATAAAAATGAAAAGCATTTCCTGCTTATATTTTCCAATAATACTGTTTATAACAAAATATATAGTCTTAAATGTTCTTTTTACTGTGGTTTAATAAAAGCCACCAAATGTTTCAGAAACCATTTTTCACTATTAGTCTTTTGTTATTTTTATATCTGTAGATAAATAAAAACATCCTTAACTAATTTTAAAAAAATATTGATAATTTTGCATTAAATTGATACTTCAACGAATGTTTCTAACCAAAACAGAAATACTGTGCTTCTGTCCACACAAAGGGATCCTTAAAGTTCATTCATCTACTCAATTTAGATGCCTCCTCCATAATTCTCATAAAGAGAGTCGACCTTTTAGTTCCTTAATCCTTTGATTATCTGTAGTTATGTAACTACACAAAGTAACTTCTATTTTTAAGCTTATGTGTCCCTATTCCTGGACTGTGAGCTGCAACTGAGAATTAAAATTACTGATGGTATGCTGAATTCCAAGCTTCTTTTGATAGATATCTTTATCAGAAAACATATTTTGATGAAATGTTTTAAATACATATATACTAAAAGAAGGAAACATTGTAGGTATCTGTGCTACAAACTTAACAGAGTATTTTATATTGTGCAGAATTTTCTAACATTGACTGTCTTGTGTATATTTAATTAATTAAAAAATTGTCTACACAGATTCAAATGCAGATGTATAGAAATATGTACTATATGTATTGCTTGTTTTTATTTACATTTATTTATTTATAGTTTATTTTAGTGTGTGTGTTATATGCGTGTGCATGTGTGTTTATGTGTACGCATGTGTCTCTGTGTGTCTGTGTACAGAAGCCAGAGGGCAATCTTCAAGAGTTAGTTCTCTCCCTCAATTGTAAGGTCCTGAGTTGAACCTTAGTTTGCTAGGCCTAGTGGAAATGCCTTCACGTGTTAAAACATTCACTCTGACCCTATGTGCTGTCTACACCTGAAATATAATTGATATTGCTGTCATATATGTACTTTAGAAGAAAAAAGCCTTTTTATACAAGATTTGAATTTGAGAATTTTAAACATTTAATGTGTATTACATCAAAAATTTTATCTTCCAACTTAGAGATAAATAATATCAATTACTTCAAACTCTTTTTCACTTTAAATCAAAATTCTTAGGAAAGTGTAAAAACACAGTCATAATATAACCATAATAACTATGTAATTGTTAGCTTCACATAAATTTTTCAGTAAAAATAACATAAAAAGCAAAACTACTTTATATTGTTCTTAGATTTTTGAAAAGTGTTAACTCAATCTTAAGGGATATAGAGAAGTGGTTTCCTGAGTAGATTCTTGAGAAGCTATCTGTGAACATAATCTTCATTCCCAGTTTCTTATATACATATATATGTTAGTAGAATTTTGACATTTTATAGACTCAAATATAGCAGGAAAATAAAGTTATTTATATGAAAATATTATGATAGTATTATTTGTAATATTATTGATGACAAGCTGTGTCATGTGAGAATATCGTCTTAAATAGATTTTCTTATGCTGTCTAGCACTTACTGGTAGACAAGATATATATAAGAAATCTTTACAGATGCCACTCTACATTGCTGAATACAAAATTGCTCAAGGAAAACACTCAGTGAGAAGCAAACATACCTGAGATCTGCCAGACTCAAAATGAATTTACAATGTAAGACACAGTAAAAAAAAAAAAAAAAAAAAAAAAAAAAGAGGGGGTTTATTGGTAGTGTTTCTAGAATAATTCTAATTTTCTTACATTTACTGTAACTTGATTCTTGTCTCCCTTCTCCAGCATCCCCTTGCTATTTTCTTGCTTCCACCTTCATTCCTTCCTTGATCTCATTACAAATCATTCAGCTAGGATTTTTTCTCTCTGACAAAATAGAAATATAAAAGTTCATCTTTAAATGCATGTCAATGCCGGCCCTAGTTTCTCTTAGTGCTTAGAAGTAGTGAATGTACGGCTGCAGTAATTAAACAGGAATAATGAGAAGCAGCCTTTATCTACAGTTATAGTACTCATACAGGATATAGGTCCTGGATTTCTCCCTTTCCAGTGACCTTAACCTTTTGCTCTAGCCTCCAGGAGGATCTAAGAATCAGACTATTTGGGCCTCTGCAATAAATAGTGTAACAGCCTTTTTTAGAACTGGAAAATATGTCTATTCGCTCTCAACACCAGCTCCTATCATACCCCACTCTGGCTGTGATCTGAAACTATTGGCTAAAAGGCCTTGACAGTAGAACTTTACTGGTAATCAGTTCTGAGCTTTCTCTTTGGCTCCTTACAGAATTTTTTAAAATAATTTTTCACCCTTCAGAATTCTATCCTTTATCTACACTTGCAACCTTCCTTCTTTCTCTCCTCACCATGCCTCAACTGCCCAGTCCCTTCTCCAGCTGTCCATAAACTACTGGAATCACATTTTGTCAGGTTAGCCTGCTCACAATTGTCACTGCTACTGCCACCCTCCTGCCTATGCTGTCCCTCTGATATTATTGTTGGTGTGTCTCTTGCTTCTTTCTACATGTTGCCAAATAAGATGACACAGTGAAAATAGTATCGAAAAGATCACTCAATGAAGCTTCTATTGAAGCCCGTCTTGCAAAACCAGGGATGGTAATGCTGTATAATGCCTAATAGGCAACTCACTAATTAAGTATGAACAGACTGATTAGAAAACCCAAGGAGTGTTCAGATAAGTCATAGATAAATTTTCTGAGGTGCAATTACAGTTGACTATCTTATCACCAATCATGCTCATTGACAGCTGTATTTTCACCAGAATACAGCCATGTCTCTTAACAGAAATGGTCACTGGAGTTTGTATTTTGGTTCTCATCACAGCCTTTGTTTTGGACCAACCCCAGTTACTTTGGAGGTGGGAATTTTTTTGTGTCAAGACTTTTCCTAGGACAAGGGAACACAAGTCTATTCACACCAGATATGGAACATAACAATTATTTGTTTACCAAAGGAAAGATCTTGAAAAAGCCCACCTTAGTAAAACAATAGGTTTTACTGGGGCTCCTTATAGGCATATCAGTGAATAGTTGTTTAAAGAAGAGAACTCAAAGACAGGTGCATCATCTAAACCTATCCAAGCATGGTGACAGCTCTTTGGGAAGCTGGACCATACTGCATGTCATACAGGCTCATGAGTGTCCTTTCCGGGTGTCTTAGTCTGTACCTCTTTCAGGCACTTTGCTTTTATTTCTGCTTTTTTTTCAGGCAACATGGGTGTTCTCTGTCTATTTCTAAGCTGTGTAAGTCTTGTTTCAGAGTCATCGTTGGATCTTGTCTCATCTGACAGACTCTGAGCATCATCATTATATCCTTGGTCAGAAGCGGAGATGCAGAAAATATGCTCAAAATCAAGTACTACCTGAACTTATTTACAGTTGTTTATTTCTTTACTTAAGGAGCTCCACAACAGGGTGAAATGTTTTAATCAGGGAGCAGAAATTGTTATTCAGTACCAAGTGGCGTTTATTTTGGGGCCAATCACAGCTTTGCCTTAATACTTGTGATTCAGACTTAGATTCTAGAGCAATAAATCTCAATTTTCATAAAACTGAGACCATTTAATACAGTTCCTCATGGTGTGGCGATGCCCTAACCATAAAATTATTTTGGTTGCTACTTCATAACTGTAATTTTGTTACTGCTATAAATCATAGTTTAAATGTCTGATGTGCAGGATAGTATTACCCAGAATTGTGGTGATCAACGATTGAGAACTACTGTTGTAGACAAAGTCAGGACTAGTTACAGCAGTTCCTTGGTTAATCCGCCAGGGGAAGTGATTTTACTCTTGCCTGAGTATAAATAATAGCAGGGTCATCTAGTGTTTGTCCAAGCTTGTGAGAGCAAAACAATCTGATACAAACTCCACCAAACATGACCAGCTAGCTAAGGGTATGCCTTCTGGAGTCAGGACAGTCAGCTTTGTTCATCATGACATCATCTTGGTAGCAGAGGACTATGCTACCTGTTGCTGACAGATGAGAAGCTTAGTGACTGATGTAACTATGCAATTAAATGTTTTTTCATATACACAAATACTTATAATGTCAGGATTATAATAATAAATGTATATCAAATTAATATTGTAGAAAGAAGCATAATAATCGCTTAAAAGTCTTCATACAATTTAGAACTCTCATTAAATAATATCATGAAATCCGAAGTATTAAAACTTACTAAATAAAATACTGAACATTTAAATAAGACAAAAGAGACAGAATAAAAATAAACAATGGCATGTGACAAAGGAAACTTTAGTTGATGATGGGAAGTTTTGCAGAGAAAGTGATAGCAGCTGGAAGACTTTAATAATCAATAAATGTATTTTGAAGCATTGCTTCATGATGCTTGGTTTCCTCTGTTGTTTTCTTTCTGTTTATGCTGCTGTGTGTAACATGGCTTCCTGCCATCAGTGAATACAGTCGCTCTATGAAGCTGAATTTTGGAAATTTATATTTGAGTCAATACAGAGAAAAACAGAATTATCTATCTAATTTCCAGTCTCTGAATCAAGTTGTTTTTGCTATGTTGAAATTCATTCTTCATCTTCTATATACAGATAACACAGAAAAAGTTCAATGTTCAAAATTTTATTTATTTATTTAAATATCTTCTTATCCTAGTGCATACATTATCTTTTATGTTTTAAATGTGTCTGTGTGTTTGGTCTATATGAATATCTATACACCTCATGCTTGTTAGTGCCCCAGTAGTAAGAAGATGGCATCGTATCCCTATAACAAGAGTTACAGATGGTTGTGAGGCCCTGTGTGAATGTTATAAACAAAACGCAAGTTCTGTTCTAGAATAGAGGAGTCAGTGTTATTAACCACTAGGCATCTTCTCAGTCCTTGAACTTTGTATTTGTATGATAGCAATCTCACTAGTTTCTTCAGAAACATAAGAACTTCCATACATTTCCTAGGTTTTCATCAGCTGTAAAAAATGTCAATGTAGCCAATATGAAATCGAGGTTTTCCTTATTATAATACTTCATGGCCTGGTTTTCTTCAGTATTGGACTCTCTGTTTCTCTGCTTCTGTTGTTTTGTTTGGTTGGTAGTTTAAATAGTCACGGCTCCACAGATTCATGTGTTTGAATGTTTGGTCACAGGAAGTATGGCTTCATTGGAGGAAGTGGGGCCTTGTTAGAGGAAGTGCGTCACGGTGGAGATGGGGCTTTGAGGTCTTTTATATTATCAAACTCTGCTGAGAATGAAACACAGTCTCCTTAGGCAGCCCCTTCTGATCAAAATGTAAATGTCTAAGCTCCTTCTCTAGCACCATGTCTGCCTGGACATTGCTAGGCTTCCCATCATTAGAATAATAGACTAAACCTTTGAAACTGTAGGCCAGCTGCAATAAATCTTCTCCATTAGAAGGTTACCTTTGTCACAGTGTATCTTGAAAGCAATAAAACCCAAACTAACACAATCCTGGTTTTTTACAATGTTTGCTATTTGTTTTCTTCTTCCTGAGGATTGTAGTTTCATGATAATGATGGTAGTCATCTGTCTCTTTTATTTTTTATTTTTAGATATTTGAATATTCAAGTTTATAATAACTTCAAAGTGTGAATGATGAAATGTGTGCTAATGGAGTTTTACATTCTGTGTTTAGTTCAGTATCTGAAGATCAAACTTTCAATAATGTTATTTGCTCTATTTTAGAATTATAACCGACACAAACTTTTCCCAAGACATGTTTTTCTGGGACTTCAGAACTCTCTTTCCTATATAAACATTTAATATTTTGTCAGTATTTACTAGTAACTGGTGATTTAATGAACAACACTTTCATTTTTCTGTGAGATATTATTTATGTAAAAATGTACTGATTTGTTAAAATATGGAAATAGATTATGTTCAGAAATAGAACCCTTAAACAAGTAATTTTGAATTCTTATATACTGAATAGCATTGATAAAATGAATTTATTATGTTTTTTACAATGAATCCTTCAAATTTTATTTTTATATTTATGTTCCATATTTATTGTTTTAATATAAAGTTACTTAAGTGTAACAAAGTGGAGTTGTAGTGCTTTCACTTGTTAAACATTGTTGGTAGAATGTTAGTGGAAAGGAATACATTCTACCAGTTTGCCTGTAGAATTTATTACCTTGAATATGGAGGACACATAAAGCAATGTCAATTGCTTTCTGTTAGCAGAACTATGTGTTAGCTTACTATTTATAGACTCAAGCACTTACTGCTATATATAAGCAGCTGTTAGCCTAATATACAATAGCAAGTCCAAGGTTATTACCTGGATATTTTTCCCATTGTCAATCATTGGGTTTTTGTTTGTTTGTTTTTTTCTTTGCTTTTTTTCACTTCATTTTTTCTACTACTGCGATATTGTACTTACTAAAGTAATATTAATTCACATTCATCTTTAATTTCTACTGAAGATGATATTGAACTGAATGTGGTAACAAGTAACTTTACAAAATATTAGTCTAAACAGCACACAGTATCTTTTTAATAAAATCTTACTTTATAAATACAAGAAAATAGAGGTATACGTTTCTAATTCACATGCCTCATAGATTTTTGTATCAGAACTATCTGATTCTTTAAAGGAATTTCAATAGAATTAAAGAAAAATAAAGACTTTTGACAATAAAAATACTCTTGAGCACTTTAATAGTTTTTAAAGAGTGATAATGTAAAATATTTAACTATTATATTTTGCAACTTATCATTATTACTTTTGGATAATGTATGTGATAAATATGCATGAAAACTTTGTAAGTGTGTTTAGATTAAATGTTATAAAAGAAACAAACATATCTTTAGCCATCCTCATTGTAAATTATAATTAAAGACCTTTCCATGACAGACACATATGAATTCCTTTTCTGTTGTTATGATAAAACAGTATGAACAAGCCAATTTATAGAAGGAGGAATTTATTTTTATCTTATAGTTCCAGACTGGTAAAATCTAACATGGTGGGGATGCATAACAACAAACGGGAGGCATGATGACTCAAGGAAAAAGCTGGGAGTACTTACTAGGAGCATCTGCTAGGAGTAATGGCAAGCATTAAGCTGAGGAAGTAAATTGGAGGCTGGGTAAGACTATAAATAAACAATGTCCAACCCCAGTGTCTTAGTTAGGGTTTCCATTGCTGAGAAGAGACACCATGACCACAGAACAATTATTTGGAGCTGGCTTACTGTTTCAGAGGCTTTGGCCGTTTATGTCATGGTGGGATGCATGGTGGCATGCAGGCAACAGGTGCTGGAGGAGTTGATAGTGCTACATCTTGATCTGCAGGCAGCATGAAGAAAATGTGTACAACACTGGGCATAGCTTGATCAGAGAAGACCCTAAAGCCTCCCCACACAGTGATATATTTCCTTCAACAAGGCCACATCTACTCCAACATAGCAACACTTATTTGTGCATGGTCACACCTCCTAATAGTACCAGTCCTTATGGACAAAGCATTCAACCACATGAGTCTATCGAGGCCATACCTATTTAAAACACCATACCCAGTTATATACTTCCTTTAGCAAAGCAACACCTTCCAAAGCCTCCCACACAGTGCCACCTACTCACAACTAAGCATTCAAATGTCTGAGTCTAGGAAACAATCTCATTCAAACCAACACATTTCTCTCTATGAGATGTTGACTATAGACATGTAATCCAACTTTAATAGTCTCCACTGTCTTTTATGGTTTTAAATGTCTAAAAGTGTAAAGTCAAAAGTGTCTTAATTTTAACTTCCTGTAAAATAAAAATAAATTATATACTTTAAACATTTATGAGTACTGAATATACATTTCCATCTGAAATGGAAGGAATGGGGACAAAGTGAGAAAATTCTCAACTGAACAAAGACTGGAACCCTGCAGAGTAAAATCAATATCCTATACCTCTTTTCCCAGTGTCAAAGGGATGAACTTTTTCCTCCAGCTTCACTCTCTGCACTACATGTCTTTCTCTTGTGCTGCTTCTATTCTCCTTATACCAATATCTTACCTCAGATATTGAAAAATATATGTGGATAAAAATTAAGGAGAGCTTTGTCCTTTGGTTGATAATTCATGCCTCTGTATCTCCAACAACCTAATTTCCCCAGTGCATCCCATACTTCACTTCATAGCTTCACAAAATTTTCTCTCAGGCTCCTCATGTGTGAGGGGTAAGGGAGCTCCTTGCCTCCTGATTCCTGGCTTCACTCTGACATTATCAAGGAGGTTCCAAGACCCTTCACTTGTCTCTAAATTCAACACTGCTTGGAGAACAGTGCCAAGCTCTGCTGTCTGGTTAAGATAGACTTTAGCATTTTTGAATCATATTAGCAGCAAGCGTAGGGTTTTTTTTATGCATAAAATTGCCCAAACATCACCAACAACTGGAAACCAGGCATTCAAATTCTGAACCAATGAGGCACATTGTCCTGAAAACAGCTATAAGGCTTTTATGTTTAAAAAAATATTATAAACAACATGGTAATTTATTTAAGTATATTGTCCTAATGTTCCAACATACAGGGAAAAAATATACAGTTTGTTTCTAATTAAACATAAGTAGCCACAACTTTCCCCTCAAAGATGCATTTGAATTAATTATGCGATGCACATGTATTTCTTGTCTTTGAAGAAAACAAGAAAGAAAATTAAGTCAGGGTTACTTAAGATGCTTTCTTCTTTAAGATTACATCTTCAGATTTGTATCTCAAAAATGACTTGCACTTTCACAATTCAGAGACTTTTTCTTTACATTCAATATTTTAGTACCTGAGAGAAATAAAACTTGTAATCTAAATGTAAATAGAGGCATTGTTTAAATAATACTAAAGGGAATAACTGAAATGAAATATGAAAAATAAGCTACAAAAATGATATAAACTAGAAATATACCAATGCTTTTCTATAACAAGTTTTAGTTAATATAATTTTACTTAATGAATAATTATCCAGAATCATAAAATTTTGGTAATAATACATAATAATAATTTACACTGAAAACTTATGATTTTAGTTATTCACTTCACGGTCTTAGATGAATTAAAATTTCTCACAATGATCATGCCTAAATTAGAGACAATAATCACTATAACATAAGTATATAAATTTTACATTACTGATTATTAGACTTCTGACTTTAGGCATTTGTTCTGTCCTTTCATGCATCCCCAAATCTCAATTTCTTTACCCAAAGCTATCATGATTCTTTGTTGGGTGTATTCATTAAATATGCTAAGTTGGTTTGCTTCTAAATATTAAGAACTAACTACTATATTTTAATAATTTAGTTTGTTTAACCTAAGCTACTTACATTCACATTTCCTTGTAATTTTTACATAACGCATTACAGTTCTTGTTGGGCTTGGAACCCTGAGACTGCAGGTGTTTAGCCATGCTCCCAGGACCCTGACACGTGGTCTCTCATCGCCATTTAACCTGCACAGTCAGTCACCGGTAGGGGGCGTGACTAGCAGGCTTCTGCCTCGAGATTTACATATCAATGATTTATCTAAAGGGGGGGGCATAGGTAATCAAAACTTATCCCCCCCTTAGCCCCTCCTGTTTCCCACCCTATAAAAGCTAGATCTCTCCCAGCTCTGGGGGAGAGCGGGGGAGGGCGGCACGCGCACATCACATTCAGATCCAATTTTCTCATCATGGATAATAAAGCTTCTTCTATGGACTCCAAGTGTCTTCTGCGCCTGGGACATTCTCGAGTATGGGGGGAAACTGTCGGTGGAAAGTCCCAGGACTCCTCGCTGCGGTCCTGGGACCGCCCCTGCGGTCCTGGGACACCGCCTCCCGGGCGGTGGATGTTGTGCCCGATGGGCTCACGCCACTTGCGTGTTTTTTCACACAGCTGGCACCCTGTGTAAGTCACTTTTATCAATATGAAAAAGGTTTTTTTTGTTGTTGTTGTTTTTTTTTTTTTTAATATCTAGTCTCAGGGATGCTATTTTTTCAGACAACTACATTTTATTAAATTAATTTACTTTTTACAAGAAAAGTGTTGGTGTCATTTTTTTAAAATACTTTTGCAAAATTTAGGGGGGTTATTTTTGTCTTATTCATTGGTGAGTTAGCTTTTTAAAATTGTTTTGTTTTTATTTTATTTAGAGAGAAATAACAAGAAATTCAATGTATAGTGAGGCAGGCAGACCTGAGGAGAAGGTGAGGAAGGGAAAATAATATGAGACAAAATGTGTTTTATAATTAAATTTTAAGTAAAACAGTAGTAAATTTAAAAATCTTAAATAAGTTATGTTTTGAGTGTAAACAGGCTTTAATATATCTGCCATTCTTATTAGTAATTTTATAATTTTAAAGCAATTTGCTGTAAGATAATTATAAGCAACTTTAATACTAAAGAGTGATGAGATGCAATGCAAAAACTAAATAGTTCCTATTTCACTTGTAGGAATAAACGTTTAATTAGAATATGCCTATGAAACATTTTAACCTTGAAATAAACTATCAGTCCTAGAAAAATTTAGATGGATAAAATCAGAAACATTTTATTCAATGAAAGAGATACTTGTCATTCATGTAATTCATTTCATGGTAGGGACTTATGAAAACATTTAGGTCCTATGTTAAAGAAATTAATCTTAAAGATAAAATATTTATTTTTCCATATTCACATAAATATATAAGACTATCCCTCCTTAGCTAAGAAAATCTTGGAGCAAGCTTGGGTTGGGGGTGACCTTGCACGAAGGCCTAAGGATGGCATTGCAAAACTGTGAACACAAAGCCTAGATTTCCTTAAAGATATTAGAGATATCGAAATCATGAAATATCTACAGAGAAAAGCTAGACAAGATGTGGAGCTCAAGACGTGAAGCAAGCCCAAAAGAGAGAATTGAGTTACAGTCAGCAAAGCTTCAAGTAGCTGTAAATATGAAGAGTTCTTTGGTATTAGCCATGAAGTTGCAGAGTTTGGAGGTTGCCTTGTTAGTTTTCATTCTTGTTTTAGTTCAGTATTTCCTCACTAGGTTACCTTTTCTCCTTATGGGAATGGTAATACATACTTAGTCCTATTATATGTTAGAAATATCTGATCTTCTTTTTGATATTGACTTTAGGTGGGGTCACAGCTAAGAGATTACCATGAGTATCAGAATCTTTGAACTTTGGCCTTTTCAGAGTTGAGATTGTGATCGATTATATGGACTTCTGAAGTTGGACTAAATGTATTTTTCATTATGATACGGCTACCAGCCTATTAGGGCCAGGAGAGGGAAATGTGGTGATTTGATAAAGAATGTACCCCATAGTCTCATATATTTGAAAACTTAGTCATTTGTAAGTTGCGCTATTTGAGAAGGATTAGGGAGTATGTGCTTTCTGAAGGTAATATGGCCTTATTGGAGAAAGTGGTAACTCACGACTGGACATGTAAAGCTCTCCAACTACCCATGTATAGAGTGATCAAACACCAGTGGAAAACATAGTACTGTCATTTTCCTAAATTAATTTAATTTGTAAGTTCATTCTGCACACTATACTCACACAATAAGGGTAGAACTCACCACTCATCAAAGGTGTTTCACCAAAATCTCCAGAGGCACCATTGAAATCCTGAGTGATGTGCAGCTGATAAAAACTGGAGACAAGGTAGGAGCCAGCGAGGCCACGCTGCTGAACATACTGAACATCTCCCCGTTCTCCTTCGGGCTGGTCATCCAGCAGGTGTTTGACAGCGGCAGCATCTATAACCCGGAAGTGCTGGACATCACAGAGCAGACCCTGCACACCCGCTTCCTGGAGGGTGTCCGCAATGTGGCCAGCGTCTGTCTGCAGATCGGGTACCCGACTGTTGCCTCGGTGCCACATTCTATCATCAACGGGTACAAGCGTGTCCTGGCTCTGTCTGTGGAGACCGACTACACCTTCCCACTTGCTGAAAAGGTCAAGGCCTTCCTGGCTGATCCATCTGCATTTGCTGCTGCTGCCCCTGTGGCTGCTGCCACCACTGCTGCCCCTGCTGCTGCTGCAGCCCCAGCCAAGGCTGAAGCAAAGGAAGAGTCGGAGGAATCAGATGAGGAGATGTTTCATTTTGAAGAAGATAGAAGTGATTAGAGACATCCATGACCCTTCAAAATGCACAGAATGTATTACTATTATTACAAAAGGATAGTTATGCCAGAAACAAGGTCTATATTAGTTTAACTAATCCTGCTACTCAGGATTAAACTTATGTACATATCAGCAATAGTAAATCAACTCAGAAGGTTGGAGGTATTTCTGTGTGTGTGTGTGTGTGTGTGTGTGTGTGTGTGTGTGTGTGTGAGTAAAATTAAAATACCATAGCTATAACAGTTCTATATAACCTAGGGAGCGGTGAAGATTTCTTTGAAGTCATGTTTATGAACTGAAACTCATGACTTTATTATTTCTTTGAGACATTGTCAGACACATTGTTTAGAGAAATCTCCAGAGGATCTCCTGGCAAATACCAGTATTGTAACAAGAAAGCATTAATTAATTCTATTGTTTGTGGTTTCTACTATTACTCTTCTATAGGTAACTACATCAGCTATACATTCAAGAACATATTTGGATCTTCTAATAACCTATATACAAGTATATCTTTGATTATATTTCTGCATTAATATTTATTGAAGTATATTTAATGCAATTTCAGCATTATGGGCTAATTTCAGGAAAGTAAGTAGATCCTTGCAGATGAAATATCCCACATGCTCTTTTCTATTGATAGAGAATAAAGCTATTCTTCAATAGTCTATTATTGTGTGAATTGAGTCAAACTAGTCACCAACTAACATATCATTTTTAGTTGTGCTGAAAAAAAAAATACAGTAACTTTCAAACTAATTTGACTGAGTCTAATAATAGTCTAAAATAAGGAAGTTTACAAACATTTTTATCACTGAAATACATATGTTTCAAACATCTGTCATATAACTGAAAAGCAAGAGCTGGAAATAAACCAATAAAGTAAAAATCAATGAAACTATAGCCACAAATGGCTGTAACGTTTATTTACATTTGGAGAAATAAAGTTTATATAGCTCCCATAATTATGCTCAAGAAAGTAGATACAGTATATGCAGTTGCTCAAGCATGAGTAAATGATACTAAAGACAGAAATTTGAAGAATACAAATTATTACAGCTCTACTTAAGCTAGAATCATAAAATAAGTGATGTACAGAATATAAATTTCTAATTGTGGAAGTTAAATAAAATATAAAGACAAAAATTAAATTATGGTAATCTTTATCAAAATAAAAGATATAATTTTTCCAATACATGTTGTTACTGAAATGGAAGGATAAGCCCCAAACTGAGATAAAACAGTTTCAAAATATAGATCAAGTAAAAATCAAAGTATATATAACTTATCATTATTTAAACTTTAACTTTTAACTTATTATATGTTACATCTCAGAACTTTGAGGTCAACTACTTGCATTTTCCTATGAAGCTCTACTGATAAATGACATTGGCAAAGCTGTCAGGCAGTGGCCAGAAAGAATCAAAGTAACTCTTAACCCGGTGGAGCCACTAGCTTTCTTCTTCTGTATATTGCACAGAATGACTCTCCTAAGTGTCTCAGTATTTTTACTTTGTTTTACTAATATATAATTTTATGCATTCTATACTTGCTTATCCAGGAATCACACTTAAATGTTGTGCAAAGTTTCTTTCATAACTTCAGTAGATTTTTTTTTCCTTTCTCGGGGTCCCACTGTTGGCTCTACTTCATTTTCTAGTGATTTCTTCAAACTTTCTCTGCAAGTCAAGTATTAATCTGGAACTACCATTGTGCAGTTTTTGTATTGTTTCCAAGATGAGAATACACAGCATGCACTTGAGCCATTAGGACTATGCTGTGCTTTGCCCTATGAATCAATTTTTAATTGTTTAAGAATCATTACATCAAGGAACATCTAGTTTCACAGAATTCACCAGAGCAGAAGGAGAAAGAAGTAAGAAAGTCAGATATAATAGAATAATTATGCACACCAAGGCCAACTAGAAACAGTCACACACAAATGAAATCTATACAGCTGTTTGTCCAGAGCTAAAGTTAGGAGAAATGGGAAAAACTGTTTTTTACAAAGAGTTGCTGTGGGCTACTGAGATGTTTCCATCCCGGGCTACTGCAGACAGTCCCTTATTTCAGAGGGCGGGTCCCATGGACGGATGTTTCCCCTGATTCTCAGGTCCCAGACACCATCCTCTTTACAAGGAGCTCCCGTGGGCTTCTGAGATGTCTCCATCCCAGCGTACTCCAGGGAATCCTTGTTATTGTGTGCTGTCCACAGTAATGCTAATAATTTTAATAAACCTTGATCTGTTTACTTTGATTTAATATTACTTTAGATAACTTAAAAATACCTGCTAATGAAAATAACATAATAATCTATAAAATACAATATCTGGGTGACAAATTACCTTTTGTTATATTAATATGTCTCCATTCAATAACTACAGCTTTAGCCAATGTGCTTCATTTTTAAAATGGAAAAATCACATAATTATGATACATTTTGTTTTTACAGTTGGTCTTATTTAAATAATTAAGTTATTTGCACTTGTCTTTGTTAAATTTTAAGAATGTAATGGATGTTATGCAAATATTTCCACTTAACACCAATGGACTTTTGAGCAAAGTGACTACGGAAATGATCATAGTACTTTATGTATTTTCATCCTTCTACCTCATTTCCTTAGACCATGAAACTAACTTTCTCATATCTTCCCATATTATTACTTAGGGGCTTGTTTTGTATCCAGTATTAAACATTGATTTTTACCAAGTAAAACTTTCTTTATGTGCTAATATTATTGACATCCTGAAAGGAGTATTTGACCTCCAGTCATGAAACTCATGAAACCTGCTACCATCTGACTTTACCTCTCCTTCTGCACTTTATTTCTTTTCTCTTATTCCTGTGGTCTGTTGTTTTAGAATTATTTCTAAGTCCTTTACAAGATATGGTCTGCCACCAAAAATTGTTAGTGCAGTGGTAATGTTACCTGTAACTTCTACTTCTGTTTCATTTCTTTACAGTGTATATGTGGGATTTTGTACAGAAAAATAAAATATAGATTGGCTTATTATATTCAATTGAAGTGTTTTTTCTTACAGTGCTGGCATAATTCCTGGTTTTGATGATCTATCTGAACCTGTGTAGAATATATTATAATAGTATTTTCTTGATTACTTTATATCTAGTGGTATATTATACAACAATAGAGTATTGTTGAGGAGAAAAAATATTTCTTATGTGTATGACACAAATGCCCCTATAAACCCATTTGTATCACTAACTGAAATAATCTCATGAGTAATGCTTTAGATAACCATTAACATGATTCAAAGACAGTAATGTGCTTCATTTTGTCATAAGAGTCATTACTACTTACAATACAGGAGAACTCAGCACACCTTGTGGATGTATTTGAATATTTGTTTTAAAATATTGCTTACAGCAAAGGAGTTTCACAGTGACATTTCTTCCATAGGACTGAGTGAGAGCATCACATTCTCCATGTTATGAAATGCATAGTAATCAGAACTTCAAAGGCATTCAGCCCCAGTAAACAGAAAGAAGGGTGATTTCAAAGACAGTATTCATAATAAAGATCCTCCTGGGGAGCATTTACATAATCATGGGATGGAAATTATCATTACTTGTCATTTATTATTTTACCTTGTCCCGTTAACGAATACTACAGATGAATCTATCCATCCATCTACCTCTGCAGGCTGCACTAATAGTGTTCATGGCACAACCCACTCAATCATCACATAATCAGTACAGTTTGGACTCTAAGGTGCCTTCCACTTTTGCATTTATTAAGAATATATTGATGATATAAGCAACAAATACAGATTCCAGAGAAATTCTGTAACAGTGAACGTATCCTGTGCTCATTCTTTCCTAATTACATAGCCCAATTGCACATTATATTTCTAATGGTAAAATGACTCTTGCTCTGAATTTATGAATATCTTATATTACATGTGCACAACTTTTATATATTTGATGTAAACTTGAATTAATAAATATATGACATAAATATTTTGTGAGCTATACAAGTACTCATAAATCATTGAAGTTATTAGAATGTTAGAAAATAGAAAATGCATATTTTGGAATTGTTTTCTGTATTTGTTTATTTATTTATTTACTTACTTATTTGAAATAGAGTCTTATGACACTGAGCTAGCCTTGAATTATTATATAGCAAGTGATTACCTTGAACTTCTTATTCTTTATTCTGCCTGTTTTGAATGCAGGAGCTCTAGACAGAAGCCAGTGTATGTGGTGCTGAAGTCTTAACCCAGGCGCTTTATGTAGGCTTATCTAGCTCTTTATCAACTAAGCAAACGTCATCATTAAATGTTTTAAGAGGTTTGTACTGATATATAGATAATATTTAGTGGAGGAATTTTAATCTACAAACATGGCTTCTCTGGAAAGGCAAAATATTCAAAGACCTTCTAGGTTTATGTGATCTGAATCAAATGTAAACATGCTTAGAATTGCTGTATGGTCTGCTTCTAATACAGACATGCCATTAGTACACACCTTTAATCACTAATAATGTAGGTAAATTTGATTTGTAGATAGAGGCAGCTACGTTTGAAAATTATACATAATTGAGGGATAGACAAAGTGTGGAATCACAAAAAGATTTGACAGAATCAATTAATGATAGGATATACCCAACTCTCTTGGAGACAGCACAGGAAAAAGAGACAACTTAAGAACTTAAGGTAGCAGTACATAGACAGACACAGACAGAAAAACAGAAAGATAGACCAACAGACAAAGGGAAGAGAGAGAGAGAGAGAGAGAGAGAGAGAGAGAGAGAGAGAGAGAGAAAGTTTGACCAAGACAGTTTTTTTTACAAAGAAAGATTGCAGGTGAAAGCAGAACTACCAAGAGAATGAGAAGTATCCAGAAGATTGGGACAAATCAAGTTAATTTATGACCAAGCAGATCAATTCATTCATAAGCCTAGACAAGCTAGTTTAAATCAGTCAGCTTGGAAAGGAGTTTGGGCCAAACACCTAAGTTGAACTAGTCAGCGAGAGTTCATAAAGAGAAAGGAAGAGTTTTATTCAGCAGTAAGCCTTCAAAAGACAATTACATCTGGCAAATATAAGTTACTTTTACAATGTTTCTTATAATTTCTTCTAACTTACTGTGAGAAAGGAATCATCCAGGTGAACCAGTAGGAAACACATAGACTTCAGTGAGTTCAGCATTTTTTTTTTCCTGTCATCTTGATTTTGGCATCTATTATAGTCATGACCACCAGTAAGACTTTCTCTCATTCCACATTTGGTTCTGCTTACTTGTCTAAATTAAGTATAATCAAAAATTATTTTTCTAATTTTAATTTTTCATATTATTATTATTATTATTATTATTATTATTCCTTTGAGAATTTCAGGCTTGTCATTATGATCATTTTGTCTCCTATCCCCATCTCTTCTCACATTAATGCTCTATTCTTTGCCCACTAAACTTTGTGTTCTTCATTTTAATCCATTAAGTATTAAGTCCAACTAGTGCTACTTGTATAATCTTGGATGTGTTTGTTTAAAATTGAAGCACATCAGCAAACTCAAAGGGAAGTAGCTTTCTCTCTCTAAGCAGTAGTCAATTACTAATAGCTCCTTAGTTGTAGCTGTTATTTCTTTTCCACTTCCCACTCCATGGTTAGAATTTATATAGCTTGATCTAATACATACTTTGTTCACATTGCCACATCCACTGCTAGTTTATATGTGGAAATCTCATTTGTGTTCAGAAAACACTGTTTCCATGGAGCCATCTACTACATCTGACTCTTACAGTCTTTCCTTCCCCATTTTAGCAGTTATCCCTGAGACTTTGGAGTTGGGTTGTGGCAAAAAACTCCATTTATCCCTAAGTTCTCCTCAGTCACCTATTCTCTATACTCTGTCTAGTTATAGGTCTCTGTCTTAGCTGCCATGTACAGCTATTTTAAGTTCCTGTTATGAGGGTAGAGAGATGCAGAAATCTATAAGTATACAGAAACATATTTAGGACTGCCAGTTTAATGCTGTGTCATTAGCAAAGCTAATGGTCACATGTTCTTCATCTTGATAACTATGGTATGCATGAGTTCCATCCAGTGAAGTGGGCCTTAAATTCAACAAGAACAAATTTGATTACACCCATGGCATCCATGGTAGTGTTAAGCTTGCAGACAGAAGCATATTGTTCTCTGAGAGACTCCACCCAGCTGCTTACTTAGACAAATACAGACACGCAGACCCAAACAGTGGATAGAGTTTGGGGCCTCTCATAAAAGAATAGAAGGAAAGATTGATAGCCCTTAAGGGATACAGACTTCACAGGAAGCCCAATAATGTCAACTAACCTGGACCCTTGGGGCTGTAAGAGTGTGAACCATCAACTGAAAAACACAGATGGCACTCCCCACATATATGTAACAGAGGTGCAGCTTGGTCCTCGTTCCAAACAACTTGAACTAGGCTATCCCAAAAGCAGTTGCTTGTGCATGAGATATGTTCTTCTATCTGGGCTGCCTTGTCTGGCTTCTGCAGGAGATGAAGTTCTTAGACTCACAAAGACTTGCAATGCCAGGTATGGGGATACCCAGGGGGTGGGACTCTACTTGCTCATAGGAGAAGGGGAGGGGAAATGGGTTAAAATTTGAGGGAGAGGGTGAACAGGATGAGATAGTGAGGGGCATGTAAAGTGAATAAGTACAAAAAAAGTTAAATTAAGTAAAAAACAAGAATTTGATCATTGTCCACAATTTCTTTAATAAAAATCATATATGTACATATATGAATATGTGCATATATTATATATACACAGACATATATATAATACACATACATGTATACATGTGTAATGTATACATATATTATAAAATATATAATAGATATAATAAATTTATATTTTAAGATAAATTATCAGGATAGATTTTAGGAAAAAAAGAATGTTCCATAATTTTAAGAAGATACTAAAAAATAAGGTTAGAATTAACATTATTAATCAACTGCAAATTACCTCATTTTGGTTATATGTTCCTAAGTATAATAACATAGTAATAAAAATCATGACTTTTAAAAACTTATATTAATAACACTGATTTACATATTTTCCTCTTTGATGTTATAGCTATAACCCAATGAAATTTTTTTGTACACCATCCATGTAGTTATATAATATTCCTTACAGAAAAACAGATTGCAAAAAATCAAGTTTATATTATGACAATAATGTGAAATGTGTTCTTTCTTTATAATAAGAACCCAGGTTGCTGTAATAATCAAACAATGATAATCTGCATGGATTTTGCTGAGAAATAAGGACAGTTGTTTCTAAGCTATTTTTTTTATTAACTTGAATATTTTAGGGTAAGCACTCAGAATGAACATTTGAAACCTGAAAGCTCAAAAGTTATTAGGAAACTATGAAAGGAAATCAAAATAAACTACTAAATTATAGTATAATACATGTATACATTTATTTAAAATTTGTTCCTGGGAAATCTATTAAGGTGTGCTATGCACTTAATTTTATTTATATTAGTGGGCTTCTTGGGCCCAAAGATAAAGATAAATCAATGTTTTCAACAGATACCATCTATGCTTATTTCCATAAATAGGTTGTCTCTACTTATAGTTTCAATAATACAAATGCATAAAATACCATCTAAAAGTTCAAATTATTGATAATACAAACACTAACACCCCTACCTCTTATTTTGTTCAGTTTAAGACAAACTTTTTAATCTTTAATCCTCTATTGCTGTAGTTATAAACTATAAATATTTAGAAAAGCAATTATTTTTTACATAATATTGAAGATCTATTTGAAATTTAGTGTATAAACTTTGCCTGGAGAAGAAAGTATAGATATTTGCACAATGTGGCAAATAAAAATTTGATTTAAAGGATCATGATAAAATAGAAAGTGAAAAATTAACTAAAATGTTAATAAGTCATTGTACTATCCTTTAGTCTTTCATTCACATATTCCATAGTAGTGCTCCCCATAGGGAACAAATAGCAAATATCTAAACATTTTATCAAGCTTATAATATATACTAAGATAAGTTGCTGTGTTCTCTTTATTGGTAGGATACAAGGTCCTAGTTCCAACTTCCATCTTCATCCATTTGCAAGGCGTTTGAAAAAAAATGCTTAAAGGCAATGCCTAGCTGCTGATATATCTAGAAACCAGCTATGCCCCTATTAGAAAACAGTAAGGTATGAAAATGAGGATTTCCCTTGGTCTAGGTGTGTTGGTTTGAATATGTTTGGTCCATGGAAAGAGGCACTATTAGGACATGTGACCAAAATTTTTGGACCTTGTTAGAAAAAGTGTGTCACTGTGGAGGCAGGGCTTTGAGGTCTCATATATATGTTTAAGTCTGACCAGTGTAATCCAGACCCTCCTACTGGCTGCCTGCAGAAAACTGTCTTTTCCTTGGTGCCTTTGTATCAAGATGTAGAAGTCTCAGCTCCTACAGCACTATGTCTGCCTGCATGCTGCCATGCTTCCTGCCACTATGATAATAAACTAAACTTCTGACACTGAAAGCCAGCCCCAATTAGATGTTTGCCTTTATAAGAAATGTCTTGGTCATGGTGCATCTTCACAGCAATAAAACCCTAGCTAAAACACTAGGTGTAAAACTTACACAAAAAAGAAAGCTTCTTTTTCTTTTTTTTTTTTTTTTTTTTTTTGCAAACATGTTGTACAAAGAGTGTCTCATTGAAGTCCACAGATCCAAAAGGGATACAATATTTGTTACTTGTTTTTTTTTAATTGAATATTTTATTAAGATACATTTCACATGTTATCCCCTTTCCTGATTTTCCCTCCAACCCCATTATCCCATCCTCCCTCCCTCTGCTTCTATGACGGTGCTCATCCAGCTGCCTTCCCACTCTGCCTCCCCACCCTGGCATTCCCCTACACTGGGGAAAATCGAGCTGGGTAAATCCTTTTTCTTCACACTAAGGATAATCTCTTATACTAAAGTATATTTTACTAATAGCTGTAAGACCCTGTGCTAGTGATCAAGACAATGGAAAATTGCCAATTCATGTTACCCTAATGTGTGTATTAAGTCCTGAATAATTTTTTAAAACTAATTGTATTAACTTGAATAAAGAATTGACTTTCCAATGAGAAGTAAACAGCATTGTGAGCAGAGAAATTGAGAGGGTAGTTCAATAACTGAGGGAAAACAGGTTTCTTTTGTACTCTTAAGGTTAATAGTTCATAAGCTGCAAATATCATGTACTATTATGCCCAATCCAAGAATATCTTAATAATATATTCAAAATCATTTTTGTTATTTTGTTTTTGACATGTAAATTTTCTTTGTGTTCAAGCTAGTCCTATCACTTTTGAAGGGATATGCCCAGGTAAACTCAGGAATTCTGGGTGTAGGCAATGACAGCAAGCATTTAAATAAAATAAAATAAAAACTCCATAGAACCTCGATCTCTTTAAATACTTATAGACATTTTATTCCATAAAAATATTTATGCAAAGCAATATTTGATAAAAAAAAATCTGATTTTGTTCTTTATTTTATTAACAAATTTTGTTCTTTAGTATAAGTTGATTTAAAAATAAAAATGTATCAGAGTTAAATAAATTCCTTATCTTCCTTCTATTTTTATTAATAAAATTTAAGATAAAAATTAGAATAGAACAGTTAATATTGATATTTTTTAATACATCTAATGAAAGATTTAATATTGATATTTTATTAATAAATCTATGTTTATAGTTGGTTTCTTTTTATGTCAAATATGAACAAATAACTCTCTTCTATTTAAAGAGTATCAAAATGTTCTCACTGTCATAAAGGCATTCTTAGTTTTCCCTAATTATTGCTCCCCTTACCTGAAACCCAGGCAATCAAACCTGTATGATATTTTAATTAATACATTTCTCTCATTGACAACTTCATTAATGTGTACACTGCAATCTGATTATTGTCATCAAATCCTCCCACATTTTTATTTCACCCTAATGAACTCTCTTCTTCATTACAAATCCCTTTCCCATATTCATGACATGCTTATTTGATTTCTGTCCTACAAAGTTTAAATAAGGCTCAATTTGGAATTCGCAGAACCTGGTAGGCTCTCTGCTTAATCATGAATATTTTCTGTCTCTCTAATTTTTAATTTGTGGACATTTATATAGTTAAAACTATATTTTACATAGATTTTCCAGGTTTGTTAAACTTTACAAAGAAATATGTATTTATGTTTTTCTCTAACATTTGATTGATTGAAAACCTGATTTTATTACATATAAATACAACAAGTCATGTATCCACCCACACTATTCAAATGATTTCTTTCTTTAGTCTGTTTAAATGCAGTTTATTTTATTGATAGTTTAGCTTACAACTTTTTATATATGTATTTGATATTAGCAATTCATGAATTACTGTTGTAACTGTGTCCAGTGAATAATGCCACAAAGTATTTCCAAATCATTTATTTGAAAATGTTTCTAAAAGTTTCTTGAGAAATACTTTTTTCCAACCATTCACTTAGAAGCACACATTTTTTAAATATTTAGGTAATTTTTATTGCTGATTTTCAATCTAACACAATTGAATATTAACATATTTTGTGTTTTACTCCTTTAAACTAATTAAAATGTGATTTACTGCCCAGAATTTGACTGCTCTTAGATAAATGTTCCTTTGAACTTTAATAAATGAATATCCTAAAAAGAGGTGTTCTGTAAAAATCAATAGACGCAAGATAGTTTAAATTAATCTTGAAGCCAACATTATAGATTTTCTTCCTTAATTAGTCAATTACTGAGGAAAAACAATAATACTGGGAAAAACCATTATAAAAGTTCTCAAATAATAGCTGACAACTGATTTCTTCCTGTTTACATTGTAAAGAAATTTTATTTTCTTTCTGATAATTTACATTTTTATACCTTGTATTTCCTGTGAATTTAATATCTCTTTCAGGTTTGTGGAATATCTTTAACAATTATCTTACTTTAGTTTAAAAATCTGTATCCTAACAAAAGTCAGCTTTCTCTTCTCTCTACAAGTCCCTCTTCCATATTCGCATTTTGATTTATTTTGTGATTCAATGAATTTAGTAGGGTCATCACTGTGACAGTGAGTTAATAGCTCTCTATTGTACACTGGTGAGTTCTTTATTGGTTATACAGCTAATTACAGTTTTTCATCTTTTCCCAGATCCCATCAGTAGTGGTATTCATTGTCTACCCATTTGTGATTTGCCTATTATTCTTCAGGCTTAGGATCAGCATAGTTCCATTGATTTTAAGATTAGAAAGTATTATTATACTTAGAATATATTAGTAATTGAGGTACTTCACAAATGAGGCAGAGTGATCATTTATTTCCATTTCTTTTTAACATCTCGCTCAAAGAATTAGGTGGAACATTAAGGTAAGAGAAGTTAAGAAGAGGAAAATACATAGGAAAGAAAGAAATCACATTTTCTATTCTCTATTTCCAGATGATGTGATAGTATACAAAAAAAGGAGCTCAAAAATTTTATTAGAAAATTCATAGAAATAATAAAATATTTTGGCAAAGTGATAAGAAAAAACATCTATATTGATTCTTTGCACCAAGAACAAAAAAAGTGAAAAAAGAAGTCATAGATACACGTCCATTCCCAATAGCTTCAAAGTCAAGAAAATATCTTAGAATACACATAAGTGGTTTAAACCATCTACAATACAAAGTTCAAATCACAGAAAAAATGATATTGATAAAGACATTTACATGGGCAGATAATGTTCCCAAACAAATTCTACATGCTATTTTATATATAAAACATGCCACTATCTAAACTGAAAAACTTCCATGTGAGTTGCTGGTCATTGTAGTCAAATTTAACTGGCAAAAGAATGTCCAATATAACTTTTCTCCTTGGATAACTCCCAGTGGTTAAATTATCCATACTGATAAAGATACAGTAATTTCATTTCCTCCTTCCAGTATTCTTTGCATTGGTATTATTCACAACTTTTGTCTGCACCCATAAAGACATATTGTTAAAAGTCTATGCAAAAAGTACATCAGAAAATATTACTACTGCAACTATGTATTGAATTGATTTATGAAATTGTATATTAATGTTAATTCACAAAATGATTGGTGGTTTTACAGAATAACATCTAGAACCTGAATGTTTTCCAATATTTGACCTCTCTTTAGAATACGTTGTCTTGTTACTTTCCTTCTTGTCTTCCTACTCTCCTTTATTTTCTTTACTTCTCATTTGAAAAACATAACTACTTTGAGTTTACAGCTTTCCAGAGACAGTATAATGACGAGACAAATAGAATGAAAGTAAGGTCTAAAGTAAATTAAAAAAAAAAAATCCAGTACTTACAACTTTCTCACACTGCACAGGACATAACCAGATATTTCCTTATCTAAGATAACTATGATATTTCAGAAGATTCAAAGACATGTTAAACGTAATTTGATAGAGTTAATTCTTTCCTCTGAAAGTGCGTTTGGTAGTTTTGAATTTACTGTGGAAATCTAGATGAAAATGTACTGGACGTAGATAGTTTGGAATTCTGCCTCTTCACTGCTTATGGTCAGTTGGTATAAGCCAACTTGACTTTCTTATCTAAAAGCATATATTTTTATGTAGTAGAACCTCATGTAACAATAAATGAAATAAACACAAAATTGATTTTCTTCATAATATTACTTATATTCCAACTTGATAATTAAAATGAACTTATCTTACTCTTATATCCACAAATAACTAATTAATAAATAGCACAATCATATATAATGTAATAACAAGAATGTGAAACTCAGGAGAGAAAGTTAAAATTTACTCAGTGTTAAGACAGCCCTTATCCCTATCCTTCAGGCATGGCAAATATGTCACTGACAGTTCTCAATACTTTTGTTTTTGTGGGTATCATTGTAATCTCTACTAAAAATTGAAGACAACAAGGCTTATAGAATATATACTACCCATTATTTTCTAGAGACCATCAGGAGATAAGCTTTAGCATAGGCAGCAGTTAAATGCAGCACTGAGTTTTGAAATAGCAAACAACTTTTTCTTTCCCACAGGAATGAAAAATGAATTGAAAGAACAAGTTGGCTTGAAGTTAAGTACTTTTAACCACAATTAAACAGTACAATTAAAAACTGAATAGTTTTACATCAAAATTGTAGTCACATTTCTGCATGATTTCCTCTATTCATTTACATTCAAGAATACTGTAGTTATAGAGACAATATTTTGAAACAAATAGGAATTAATTTGATTTAATAATGTATGGTTAACTCTTTTTAAATTGAATATAGATTCTTCTCTCACAGCATCCCAACCACAATTTCCCCTTCCAACACCTCTCCCAGCAAGTCTACCAAATTTCCCTCTACCTCAGATCTAATCTTCCTCCTGTTTCTTCTTCAGAAAAGATCAGGTATCCAAGAGATGACAGCAAGACAAGACAGTAAGACAAGGCAAAAGCCCTCATATCTAAACTGGGTAAGGCAACCAAATACAAGAAAAGAACCCCAAGAACAGGTAAAAAAAAGTCAGAGATACACCTGTTTCAACTATTAGGAGGCCAGAAAAAATATCAAGCTAAAACCCAGATCATGTATGCATAGGACCAAACTCACACTTATACAAGCCCCATGCTTGCCATTTTAGTCTCTGTGACACCATGTGAGCCCTTCTTAGGTCATTTGGTGGGCCCTGATCTCCTAGTGTGCTTCTTCCTCTCTGACTCCTACAGTACTTTGCTCACCCTCTTCTGTGAGGTTCCTTTAGTGGTTGAGGGGAGGAATCCAATGCCGAAATCCAATTTAGACTCTCTCTAAGAATAATGTATAGCTGTGGGTCTCTGCAGCTATTCCTATCTGCTGCCTGAGGAAACATACTGATGACAACTGAACAAGGCACTGATCTATGAGTGTTGCAGAATATTATCAGAAATCATTTTATTGTATTTTTTGCCAGTCATATATTTTCTTTGGGGTATTCAATATCTAGTTCCTGTCTATCCAGTTAATTCTCTTTGAGTTTCTGTCCAATGCTAATTTTTAGCATTACAGTATGGATTTTACTAGAAGATGCTTATAGAATATTTATATTGTAATTACACAGATAGTTTTGAAGGAAAACATGAAATAATGTATGGTACCAGCAATTTTCTTAGCTAATTATCTAAATCAAAATTTTGGATAATATCTCACTGAAAGTGTTAACAATGCTTTTAAACAATAATTTCTAAAAAGTGCAGTAATAGTTTATTGAAGGATAAAGTCGTCTTTTACTTACCTCATTTCACAAAGACGTTTGCTAAATATTTGCAAGTATGATCCTAAATGATAGTTGAGTCATTAATTGTAGAAAAGTTTCAGTAATCAGAGTTTAAATATAAGACAGAATACCCATACTGTTAGAATAGATTTAAGGAAAACAAGATAATCCACTAAAACAAAGTTTCATATAGCTTCATATAGATTTTCAGAGATATTTCTGTGTTAGTATACAGTGGAAAATATCACAGCAAAGCAGACGAGCTGATGAAATTCAATGGAAATGAATATAGAGTGTAGCTGGGGCTCTGGAGAAGTGAAGCGGCTGGATTCTGCATAGTATACTGTGCAATTGTAGAACAGTGTTAACACACAACTCAAATTATTATTAGTAATAAAAAATTATGTATTGATATTATAGTTCAAATGAGCAAGATGTTTACTTCCAACAAATGAGCAAAGGCATTGGGAGATAAAGAACTGGGGAGTCTGTAAGAAATTCAGGAGGACTATCAGACAAGCTGCTATCTGACTAACCAGGTATAACATTAGCCATTTAAACTCACCGTGAATGCTTAAGGGAAGCTGCAAAACTGCTTGGTTGAGTTTGTGATAGCCTGTTTCTAGCTAAAATATGTAAACATTCTCATTTAACCAAATGGGAGCACTTCTGGTGCTGGCCTAGCTGAGGGAATGCTATGATTGTTTCAAAAAATAATGATTCTGTGTGATTTATGCAGATAAAAATCTGCAAATGGCAGGAAACATTTTCAGCTAACACTCTTGTACAGAAGCAGCAAAAGGTACTTTGGAAGGTCAACTTCTGGCTTACATGTACTATACATTCATTATAACACAGAGAGATTCTCACCAGAAGAAAGGCAAAGTTTGGCTGGGCTGAGGTCAAGCTGCAACAGCTGTTAAGCCAGGAAATTGGTAAAGGGACATGGTGTCAAGTCAAGCACAGGAGAGTACCTGAATGGCTATGACATAGGCACAGTAACAAGACTCAGAAAAAGAGTTCAAGTAGTGTCCGGCTGGGACTCAAAAAAAACAAAAAAAACAAGATCTGCAATATTTAAATACTAAGGTTCCTTGTACTCAAACATGAAGAAGTGTGGTGGACCTAAGAGGGTATCAACTGTGGCTGATGCTTCTATTCTCTGTTGTTGCCTTTATATGCTGAGGAGTGTCAAACTACCAAAGAATAGAATCACCACAGATTCCTGTTTACTGGTGACTTCTATCAGGAAGCAGAATGCAAATCAATCAGCTCATTGGTGGCATGCTTAGATTTCCTAATTCCTTTCATTTTCTTACCTCTGTTAACATTGTTAGAACAAGGTAATATCTCCTACCCTTGAGCTTCTTTTCAGATCAATTTATTTCATTAATACATATCACACAGACAGAGTAACCTAATCAAAAGCAATTCATTTATGCACATTTGCAGAAAATATTTAATTCAAATCCCCAATCAAAGACAGCAGTATCAATTGTGTTCTGATCAATCCTAAATAATCAGATTGATAAAGAAATATCTATGAGAAATCTAAATATAATACACTCACCAGGAAACAAATTAGATTAGTAGTACCTTGTTAACTACACCGACTTGTCCTGCAATGCAGAAAAGATCAAGAAAGATTTCAGGAGGCAGATTTTGTAAAAGGAAGGGAAGATGCCCCTGATAAACATAAAAGAATGTTATGTTGGATGAATAAATCATTTTTGGGATGAAAGAGACTGGTATCTTGTCTTCTAAAAATTGTATTTATTTACATTCCAGTAGTTGCCCTCTCCTTCCCAGTCCACCTTCCCACAGTTCCTCATTCCATTCCTCCTCCATCTTGTCTCCAAGAGGGTGCACCACCATGAGCTGTGCCTCGCCCTTTCCTAGGGCCTCTAATCTCTCTAAGATTAACACATTTTTTCCACTGAGCCCAGACCAGGTAGGCCACTGTATATATGTGCCAGCAGTCTCAGGCTGGCCTGTGTATGCTCTTGGTTGGTGGCTCAGTCTCTGGGAATTCCATAGGATCCAGGTTAGTTGAGACCTCTTGTCTTCCTATGGGGTAGCCCTCCCCTCCTGTCTTTAGTCCAAAGATTGGATGTTTAAGTGTCTGCATCTGTCTTAGCTGCTGCTAGAGCCTTTCAGAGGACAGTCATGCCAGCGAGAGATCAGATCTTTTGTGTTCAGACTCCATCTTAGAGAAGCCTGACCTAAGTTTAAACTCAGTGAACTAACTGGCACCAGTGTCCAGGTTACCTGCCAATAAGACCTGCATAGTACCAATCTCCAGGTTATTCCCCCAACAAATCTGCACCAGCAAGTTACATACAACACCCCCCCCAAAAAAAAAAAAAAAAACCACCAATCAGTAGGAAAGCAGAAGTTAAATTTATCTTTTGGCTCCCAGCCCCAGGCAATTATGTTAAAGGTCACAGAAAGCCACCAATTAGATGCTTGCCAAGAGAGAAACACTGTCCCCTCACTTGATAAAACCTTGTCCCCATGAGTATTAATGATCTTTTCTCCACTGGAACCATCCTATGGTTTGGGGATGGGATAAGTCCAATCCTCTAGCCTGAGAATAAATACCCTTGTGTGGCTGGATCAGATTGTCTCCTGATTGGTCATTTGGGATTCATGAATGCTTCCTTAAACTTACCAGGCTCCTGATTGTAAGTAAATCATAGCATCAGTAATAGTGTCAGGTCTTGGTGACCCCACCAAATCTAAGCATCAAACTAACTCTAGACAAATACTTGCTTTGAACTTGTAATCCTCTGTCACCATGACATGAATTCAGGGATTACAGATATGCACATCTATCCTTAGTCTTATTTGTCTCATTACCAAGGCAAAAATCTTTTAGTGTTTTTTGCACTGTTTGTTGATTAATAATGAATCCACAACAATGCTTATTTTTTGTATACAAACAGTAGTAGAATTGAATACAGTAAGTATAAAGTAAGTGTTATTATTTGTATGCAAACCAATTAATGTGGATTATTTTGTCCCTTTGCCAAAATAATCTCTGCAGGCAAAACAAATTATTCACTGGTTTTATTTAGATATTTATGAGAGAACTATACTCATCTTTGAGTAGAGATTACAAGATTGAATTTCATAGTGATAAATGTTAACAAAAGCAAGCATCAGTACTTTAATTATTATTTTACCTAACTATTTACCTAATTACTAGAAAATGAAATTTACATAATCATCCAAATTTCTCTTCTTTTCCTGTGATAAAGCACTCTAAAAGCTATTTAAAGAGAAAGTATTTACCTTGACATTAGTTGTACAAGAGTTATGGCCATGGTCAGAAAATCAGGAGGCCAGTCTTTCCTATTGCATCTTCAGTAACTTAGTCAGGATTTCTATCCCTGCACAAACAAACACAAACAAGAAGCAAGTTGGAGATGAAAGGATTTATTTAGCTTACACTTCCACATTGCTATTCATCACCAAAGAAAGTCAGGACTGGAATTCAAGGAGGTCAGAAAGCAGATGATGCAGAGGCCATGGAGGGATGTTACTTACTGGCTTGCTTCCCCTAGCTTAATCACCTTGCTTTCTTATACAATTCAAGACTACCAGCCTAGGGATGCACCACCCACAATGGGCCCTCCCACACTTGATCAGGAATTCAGAAAATACTTTACAGCTGGATCTTGTGGAGGCATTTCCTCAAGGGAGGTTCCCTTTTCTGAGATAACACAGTGTCAAGTTGACAGCAAATACAGCCAGTACATTCAGTATGGATGCAGAGAATGAACAGGAAATAAGGACTGCAAAGTCTTAAGAGTCTTCCAAGCCAAGTATTTCTCCCAAACATCTTCACCTTTGAAAGCTTCCTTATGATCTCAAACAGCTTCACTAGCTAGGGACAAAACTTTCAAATTCATGAATTATGGTAAATATCACTTTCTGAAAATACCACTACTGAAATATGAATGAAGGAAACAGCAATAAAAGAATATCTCTCTGGAAATTATTTGTCAGGAGTCCCTAACTAGATCATCCTATAACAACTCTTCATATTGTTCTTCATTGCCAGAATAATGAGATATGAAATTACATTCAATTTCAATGAGAAGATGAAGAAATCAATCTCAACTGGTGAGGAACATCTCCTTGGTGGCTTACTTACATTATGCCAGAATTGCTCTGCAGATTATAGAAATGAAAATATATAAAAGGATATTCCAACCTGGACCTTGTAGGCTACAAGACCAGGTTCATTTGTGAAATATGCCCACTAGTATGATAATGGCATAGAAGTGTTAGTGGAAGTTAACTATTTCTGATTTAATATTAAACTTCCTTCACAGAAGAGTTTTTCCTGCCTTGCTTTCTGTTTTTTTTTTATTAAATTATTTTATTTATGTACATTTCAAATATTGCCCTCCTTCCCCATCCTTCCTCCAAGAGTTATAACCCTGTCCCACTTCTCCTTTGCCTCCACAAGATTGCTCTTCCACCCCCACTTCACCCCTGCCTGCCTTATCTTTCCCTGGTGCATCAAGTTTCTACATTATTAGGTACATTCTCTCCCACTGAGGCCAGACAAGGCACTTCTCTGAGGGCCATGGACCAGCCAATGTATGCTCTTTGCTTAGTAGCCCAGTCTCTGTCAAGGTTAGTTGATATTGTTCTTCCTAGGGGGTTGCAATCACCTTCAGCTTCTTCAGTCCTTCTCTAGGAGTCCCAGACTTCAGTCCAATTGTTGGCTGTAAGTATTTGCATCAGTATCTGTCAGCTGGTATAGTTGCTCAGAGGACAGCCATGCAAGCACATGGCCTCAGTAGTAATGTCAGAGATAGGTGACTACACATGTGTTGGATCCCAAGTTGGGTTAGTTACTGAATGGCCTTTCCTTCATCCTCTTCTCCATTTTTGTCCCTGATTTTCCTTTAGAAGGAGAGATTTCTGTGACTGGTACTGTAAACCTGGTCATGATTTGGGAGATCATATGCTCAAATGGTTAGGCTACTGTTGTTATGATAAAAGTTCATTGTCCTGAATTGCAACTTATGTCTAATGCCATAGAATTGTATAACTATTAACTCCAGTCAAAAATGGTTATCTTTTGGTTTTTTGTTTGTTTGTTTTTTTTCCAGTGAGTAATGGAAATTTGGTCAATGAATTAGACTCTTCTCATAATATATGGTCCATCACTGTGCAAAATAGTTAATTACTGAAAATAAGGGTATCTCTACTCTATTTCATGGTAAAATGTTAAAGGAAAAAACACTAGAGTATATCACATTAGTAAATGAAAAGTCACTCATGAGTAAAATTTAATGACTGAATAGTATTACATTGTATAGATGTACTATGTTTTCTGTATTTATTCTTCAGTTGATAGACATCTTGGTTCTTTTCAGTTTCTGCCTTTTACAAACAAAACCTGTTATAAACATGGCTGAGCAGGTGTTCTTATTGGATGCTGAAGCATACTTTGGGTATATGCCAAGTAGTGTTATAGCTGGGTCTTGAAATAGAACTATTCCCAAACATCTGAGAAATTTCCAAATTGATTTCAAGAGTAGTTTTACAAGACTGACCTCCCATTAGCAGTGGAGGAGTGTTCCCCTTGCTCTTAGCATTGTCAGCATGTTCTAACCTTTGAGTTTTTGATCTTAGACATTCTGATAGTTGTAAGACAGAATTTTAGAGTTGTAATATGTTTTGATGCAAATGGATAAAACTAGAAACTATTCTGAATGAAGTAATCCAGACCCAAAAGAACATGCATAACAGTAATCTAGCATAACTATCCTCTGTGAGACTCTGTCCAGCAGTTAATAGAAAGAGATAAAGAGATCCACACCCACATATTAAATGGAGCCTGGGGAATATTATGGAAGAGTTAGGAGAAGAATTAAGGGTCCTAAGGAGGACTGGGATTCCACAAAAAAAAAAAAAAACCAACAATGTCATCTATTTTGAATTCCTGGATGCTACTAGAGACAGAATCACCAGCCAAAGGACATGGACAGTTTGGAACTAGGATCTCTGCACATTTGTAGCAGATGAGCATCTTGGTCTTCATGCTAGTTTCCCAACAACTGAGAGGCTGTCCCTGAGCCTGTTGTTTGCCTGCCTGTGGATCCTGTGCCCCTAAATGGGCTGCCTTCTGGCCTCAGTAGGAGAAGATGTGCTTAGTCTATCAGCAACTTGATGTATATCTGTCAATGGCAGGGAGAGCCCAGTAGGAGGAGTGTTGCCTTTCTCAAAAGAAAAAGAAAGTGGAATGTGGGAGGATTTGCACTAGGGTGTACTGGGAGAAGAGAGAGTGGGGGAGCCTTAATAGGACAAGCTAATAACTAACAGATCATCTTCCTGAGATGGTCTGACTCAGATTATAATATAATCTGCAACAGATTCTCTCCTATTAGACAAAGCCATAAGATAATTCATTTTAGGAAAGATTTCTGGTATTAATATGCTTTTCCTGTTATTATTAAACATATATAATAATAATTACATTTTAGACCACCCCTTTGGAGTGCATTGCTGAATATCTACAAAGATGTACTGTCTTGTAGGAATGCTATATAGACAAATAGATGACTTCTTAAGTCTTAATGATGATCCTATAAGAATTTCTAGAATTATATCAGTGATTATTAAGCTCTCTTATAATGGTACTGCTATTAGGTCCTTTTCTGATCGTTAAAACTGCCATAAGAACTCTTCCAGTCTCCCATCTGTCACCAGTTAATTGCTCTTAAAAAGTAACCAGATTTTTCTCCTACTCAGAGCACATTCCAAGAGGTTGTAAAATATTAACCAAAGGTCATAAAAAGGGAACTAACAATTTATTAAAGGTGCGAGGACAGAAGATAAAATGTTGGGTTTATCTATATAAACTTCATAATAACTTAGTTATGTTTTTAAACCTTCAGTGAACCTGTGGAGAAGTGATAGACAGTAGATGTTTAACCAGATAATTACTCCTAATGGATATGCATGTAAACATTCTTTGTTGTAAACTTTTATTTCAGTTTATGATTTATTTGGGTGTGAATGAGTGATGAACATTTTAAATGTGGTCATGTATTCTGAAAGATGTTTAAGTGCTGAGGACAAAGAGAAGAGTTAAAACTGAGCTGAGAAGTACTAAGCTGAGAGCTGAGCTGAGAGAAACTTAGGTGAGAAGAACTGATCTGAGAGAGGAACTGAATTGAGGATAAGTTTTTAGACAGAACACTTTTTAGATAGAACCGAACTTAAGAAGAACTTAGAAGTACAGACATAGCATTGGGAGAAAAGGCTTTGAGAGTAAGAGCATTATGGTGACATCAGAACAGGAGAGAATGCAAGATTAGAAGAGAATGCAGAGTTGAATAACTTATAAACTATAGGTAGCAAAAAGCTAAGAGAGCAATGTGCAAAATGAAAAGGGAAAAAGGAAAAAAGAAGCTGCAGAGAGCAGAAGGAGGAGGCAGTCTTCTCTTTAATATGGGATAGAACAGGTCCTTTCTTAATAACAAGCAGGCTTAGTTTTATTAAAAGGAACAAAGCTTTTTTTTTTTTTATCTTGAATTTAATTCATTTAGCAATAAAAGCATAGAAGCTTTTTTTTCTCTATTCAATAACTTTTGGAGATCATCTTTCATCCAGAATGAGTGAGTTCTTTCCAGACTTGTGCTTGGTCTTTTATTACATATGCATATGGAAATATGGACAAGTGCGTGAAAGTTATAATTCTGATGATGTATGTATGTGTGTATAAGTATGTCAGGCATGCAAGTTGGGCCCAACTGGCTTGAATGGAAATATATAAAAGTGCATGGGCAAATCTGTATATGAACTTGGGTAAGTGTTATCCTCTTCTCCCAGTTCAAAAGAAGTTTATTGCTCCAAACTACTCCTAGCCTGGCAAGCAAGGGGCACCAAGGCAGAAGGTAAAAGGCTCTAACAATTAATTCTTTACTTAATCTCCTGATATTTTAGGATGAGGTGCTAAGTGCCAGAGACTGCAGTTTCTGGCCTCAGAGGAACGCAAAGGCAGGTCAGCTACAGTAGTATAGTAACTTATTCTTAGATAAGTAAATGTTTTATTACTATACAGCAACCATAAATACCTCATAAGACCAAGTCTTACCCTCCACCGATGCTTTCCCCCTTTGCTGCTTCGGGAAAAACCAACAAGAAAGAAGACCCACCCAGGACTGGCCCCCAGCAAGGCAGGGCTGATATTGGATTGCAAACTGTATAAATACATAAATTTTAAAAAGATTTAAAAGAGGAACTCACTTATGTTCTCTATACACTAAGAGAAGAAATATGAAGTGACATTTTAATTGATTGTGTAATTGATCAACTCCAACTGATAATACATTCAACCTCTTAATGTTTAATGAATCTAAAACAGTTCAAGTAGTGTTTTTTTTATTTTCGGTTATACCATGAATGCAAAAAGCATTAGTAATTTTCTTTTGCAATAAGAATCCCCATAAATCCCATTGAAACATCCTTGCTTTATAGTTAGTATTTAGTCCTCCCCCCCTTAAGTACTAATACATCTGTGTCTGTATCACCTATCCACAAGAATGTTAACAGGTGCTTGCTGGGAATGTCCATTGATCATAACAGTTTATTGTAGATGACACATGAAACACCCAACTTGTGCTATATTTATTAATATAGAGACAAAATAAGTGAGTTGTTAGATGGAACAGACAGAAAAGAAATGTGAACTAAGATATCCCAGAGAATTTATCACTCATTATAGCAATGCAATTTTGATACTTTTTTTTTAGCTTAAGGTCTTTTTTATTTTCCTGAGGAATATATTGAAGAAGAAGCACCATAGGGTATAAGTAATTTAAAAGAAGGTGAGCAGATTTTTATTTCAAAATTGTGTAATTTCAGTATTCTGATGAAGGGGCCTTGGAAAGCTGAAAATAGGCAGAACATTAACTTACTAGACTAGGAATTTTACAAACAATAAAATATATAACTCCAAGGAACTTGATAGAACTAAAGCAAGATAAGAAAGAGAATAATTGATAAACTGTTTGCACTCTTTCTGAAAGTAAGTATTTATTAAAGGAATTATATACTAGTCTTTAAATACCTTTCCAATTTCTTCATGTTGAGTTCTACTTTCTATTGTCATTTTGACAGAAAGTCTCCAAATATATCTCCAACTAATTTTCAATTCACAGAAGATCCTCTGCTTTCTGAATACTGACATTACAGGATTTGAAGATCACCCATGACTTGCATATTGTTCTGAAAATATAATTCAAATATGCACAGAAATTTGAATGAAATTTAATCCATTTATGAAAAGTCTAAACATAAGTTCAAACTATATAATATCAAAGATATATGTGGTGTGTGTGTATACATAAAATCACTGTTTGATGAACACTTACTAAGATATGTATTTCATTGCCAGTCTCTGATTGTCTAGTGTCTATGAAAAGAATTTGATCAAGTAGATTTTAGAAGGAGAATCAAAGACTATAATCTAAAGTCAACTTCAAATTATGATGTACAAGCTTGAATATTTTACAAATTGTTAACTTCTTCACAACAAAACTACTGAATTTATTAAAAACTGAATGACAATGTTTTTTGAATATAAAATATAAAGTGCAATTCTAGCTAATTATATCTAGGAGAAGATGAAACCTTTCTAAGGCAGAGGAGAAAAGTTAAGAGGCCATAGTTTATGAGAATCTGACAAACCAGCCATCAGTTCTTGAGCTCAGAGTGATAAATAACTCAATAGCATGGTAAAGGTGCTACTGAGACCCTCAAATATCAGATATTGTACTAACTGTACACCTTCTCTTCTATTAGTTTCAGTGTATCTGGTTTTATGTGAAGATCCTTTATCTACTTAGACTTGAGCTTTGTACAAGGAGAAAGGAATAGATCCATTTGCATTCTTCTACATGTTGTCTTCCAGTTGAACCAGCACCATTTATTGAAAATGCTGTCTTTTTTCCACTGGACAGGTTAGCTCCCTTTTCAAAGATCAAGTAACCTAGGTGTGGGTTCATTTCTGGGTCTTCAATTCTATTCCATTGATATACCTCCCTATAACTGTACAAATATTATGCAGTTTTTTTTCACTATTTCTCTGTAGTACAGCTTGAGATCAGGGATCGTGATTCCCTCAGAAATTCGTTTATTGTTGAGAATAGTTTTCGCTATCCTGGGTTTTTTGTTATTCCAAATTAATTTGAGAATTTCTCTTTCTAACTATGTGAAGAATTGAGTTGGGATTTTAATGAGGATTGCATTGAATCTGTAGATTGCTTTCAGCAAGATGGCCATTTTTAATATATTAATCCTGCCAATCCATGAGCATGGGAGGTTTTTCCATCTTCTGAGATTTTCTTTGATTTCTTTCTTCAAAGACTTGAAGTTCTTGTTATACAGATTCTTTACTTGATTGATCTGATTCACACCAAGGTATTTTTTACTATTTGTGACTATTGTGAAGGGTGTCATTTCCCTAATTTCTCAGCCTGTTTATCTTTTGAGTAGAGGTAAGCTACTGATTTGTTTGAGTTGATTTTATATCCAGCCACTTTGCTGAAGTCGTTTATCAGGTTTAGGAGTTCTCTGATGGAAGTTTTGGGTTCACTTAAGTATACAATCATATTATCCTGCAATAGTGACATTTTGACTTCTTTCTTTCCTATTTGTATTCATTTGACTTGTTTGCTTATCTAATTTCTCTGGCTAGGACTTCCAGTATTATTTTGAATAGGTAGGGGGACAGTGAGCAGCCTTATCTAGTCCCTGATTTTAATGGGATTGCTTCAAGTTTCTCTCCATTTAGTTTGATGTTGGCTACTGGCTTGGTGTATATTGCTTTTACTATGTTTAGGTATCGGCCTTGAATTCCTGATCTTTCCAAGACTTTTATCATGAAGGGGTGTTGAATTGTGTCAAATATTTTCTCAGCATCTAGTGATATGATCATGTGTTTTTTTTCTTTGAGTTTGTTTATATAGTGGATCACATTGATGGATTTCCGTATATTGAACCAACCCTGGATTCCTGGGATAAAGCCTACTTATTCATGATACTTGATCATCATGAATAAGTGTTTTGATGTGTTCTTGGATTCGGTTCGAGAGAATTTTATTGAGTATTTTTGCATCAATATTCGTAAGGAAGATTGGTCTGAAGTTTTCTTTCTTTGTTGTATCTTTGAGTGGTTTAGGTAGGAATGTAATTGTGGCTTCATATAACATATTAGGCAGTGTTCCTTCTGTTTCCTTTCTGTGGAATAGTTTGAAGTTAATTGGTATTAAGTCTTCTTTGAAGGTCTGATACAATTCTGCACTACAACTATCTGGTCCTGGTCTCTTTTGGAGGGGAATGTTTAGTGACTGCTACTATTTCTTTAGGGGTTATGGGACTGTTTAGATGGTTTATCACTCCTGATCTATCTTTGGTACCTAGTATCTGTCTAAAAAATTGTACATTTCATCCAGAGTTTCCAGTTTTGATGATTATAGGCTTTTGTAGTAGGATTCGATCATTTTTTGAATTTCCTCAGTTTCTTTTTTATGTCTCCCTTTTCAGTTCCAATTTTATTAATTTGGATACTTTCTCTGTGCCCTCTGGTTAGTCTGGCTAAGGGTTTATCTATCTTGTTGATTTTCTCAAAGAACCAACTCCTGGTTTTGTTGATACTTTGTATAGTTCTTTTTGTTTCTACTTGGTTGATTTTGGCCCTGAATTTGATTATTTCCTGCTGTCTACTTCTCTTGGATGTATCTGCTTCTTTTTGTTCTAGAGCTTTCAGGTGTGTTGTAAAGTTGCTAGTGTATGCTCTCTCTAGTTTCTTTTTGTAGACACTTAGAGCTATGAGTTTTCCCCTTACTATTGCTTTCATTTTGTCCCATGGCTTTTGGTATGATGAGCTTTCACTTTCATTAAACTCTAAAAAGTCTTTAATATCTTTCTTTATTTCTTCCTTGACCAGGTCATCATTCAGTAGAGCATTGTTCACCTTCCTAGTGTATGTGGGATTTCCATTGTGTTTGTTATTATTCAAGAACAGCCTGTCTTACACTCCAAATTTTATTCCCCCATCTACACTCTGACTGATATTGATTTATTAAGACCTCTTTATAATCACATATAAGAATGTAAAACATTATAAATATTAAGTTCAGTTTCATATTATTAGTATTCTTTACCCTGTATTTCCACTCTTTTATTCACTTTTAAAATATATACAGAATTCACTCATAATTATTTCATGATGATATAAATATACCTCAATTTTCTCTCATTTCAATTTCTTTATGCTTAGTTCTTTAGAGCAAGTCACTCTTTAACTTCAAGATTATTCAGAGAGACATAATACAAGCCTGATAATCCTGAGATATACAGTTTACTTTATTTACCTTTATAAATTAGGGAAAATATTATTTTCAAATGTATATTATATATAGATTCATAAGCAAATTAACAAGGCACTGTGCAATCTCTATTGTGTTAACTAACAGATTATTTCATTCTGCTTTATAAAGAGAGGAAGCAGAATATTTTTACATTCTTAATTTGAATCTTGTTTATTTCTACATCCACCTACAAATCAAGATGTACCATTCATCAATTGTGGAAAGTAGAAAAGGAGACTAAGAACATCATTTATGTTGTGGTTTTTAGAGCTCTGAGCCATATTAAATGTGATTGCTGTCCTCCTGTGGAACTTCTTTTAGCACTTTATGATATCCTAACTGGATCCCATCTTTGAAATCTCTTGACTGATAAGCATTTGCTCTCTGAGATATTTTAGCCATTCTTCATATTGAGTATTTCATGTTCTAAGTGAACCTCTGTTTGCTGAGAGTATAGCTCAGGTAACTATGTTAGATGGATTTTTAACAGTTTCCTACATCAGTTCTGTCTTATATGTCACACAGTGACTCTGAAGACTACAGTCAAGATCCTCTTATATGAATCTACACTAGACAGCCTTCCCAGAAGATCTCTTTTTGGCTACCCATGTCCAGATTTAAAACAGAAAGAACAAAAGAATGAAAGAAAGAGAGAGAGAAAGTCAAAAAAAGAAAAAATTAAACAGAACAAAAACACTTAAGTTCTTTTACTGGTTCTTTATAAGTGACTGAAATGTTTGCATGAAACTCCTGATGATGACAGTGTTTCTTTGAAAGCATTTGCTTCTAGGCTATCTGCATTCCAATCTGGAATTACTTAGTCCTGTTGTGTGATTTTAAATTGTACTAGTTGGGACAACTCTTCTGCTAAGGAATTTTGATTTAAACTTTAAACACATAACAGGTATCTCTATCTTTACATGTCCACTTAAGTGTTTATTTCAGTTTATTTCATATTTTCTTCCCATTGAGGCCAGTGATGGGATGTATTATTTTAACATTTGAAAAATATAGTCAGAATATGAAATAAAAGGCATATTAGTAATTATGCTGGCAGATATTTTCTGGCTAAATAAAACCTCTGCATTTTAAACAAAATGTTAATCACTCTAAATGTTTTTTTTTCATATTCACCAAAAATAATTTAGGTCAGTGAGTCTCTAGGACAACATTGCCACATTGGGATCTTTTGTTTTCATTCTTATGTTTCTTATTTTCTCTTTTTCTATTCTTGTGAGAATTACTCTCAACTGAAATAAAATTTACAAAGTTAGTTTTCATTTAGCTATTTGATTTATATTAATTCTAATGTATCTGAATAAAAGTAAGAGGAACTAAACTAGCACATTCCTTAATGGGGGAATTTTAAACTAATATAAACAAAATATAATATGTTAAATATGATTGAGTTCTGTTAACAGTAAAGCATACATTCTCCTATAGAAAAATCATGATTTGGTTTCTCACTGAAAATTATTTTAACTTTTTACTTATTATTTTATGTGGATGTGTGCATGCTTAGTATGTATGTGTCTCACATAGATGTAGAACCCATCAGAAGAGGTTAGAGAAGTATCAGACCCTGTGGACCTAGAGTTACAAATAGTTGTGAGCTACCAGGATGATGCTGGGATCCAACCCTCTTCTCTGCAAGAGAGGTCAATGGTCTTATCAACTGAGTCCCCATCATTATAAAAATTCTGTAATAAAAATCATCCACTTTTATTAGAATATATTTACTTTTGTGTATTACAAAGTTTTTCAAAAATAATAAGAAAATAGGTAAACTGAGGTTTTGTATGTCTATCATACAGCATTCAAGGGCCACTTTAACATAAAAGTGTATTCCTTTCTGTGAAATAATAAACATATACAAAGGAGATTTTGACATCCTCCTCTCCTTAGCTATCAAACCTTTGAAAATAATATTTAAAAGAAAAAATAAAATAAGACAACAAACCAAATTTCATACTTTTCTTCTTACTAAGCCTTTATCATATGCCCTGGAAAACTACAAAATCATTACTTGTTCCTCATATGAGAACTGTTGTTTTCACAAGAGTGCCTTGCTTACTTACCATGCTGTTTCCCTCCTGTATCACTTGTCACTCTTCAAATCTGATTTCCTCATTTCAACAATAAACACTAGCTTGCTT
Source organism: Mastomys natalensis (assembly GCA_021653895.1). Taxonomy (NCBI): domain Eukaryota; kingdom Metazoa; phylum Chordata; class Mammalia; order Rodentia; family Muridae; genus Mastomys; species Mastomys natalensis. The sequence goes on from JAJTUV010000385.1 coordinate 734,881, forward strand.
AATTTCCCCATATTCTGCTTTGTCTTTTGTACTTTGTTTGACCATTTTGACCTTTGAATGTCCTGTAATACAAAGAAATGGGGCATTACAATGAACTGGTGTGTTAATTTCAGTATAAATTATATATTGTGGATATTACAGTATAAATGAAAATAACATTAAAATATGAAAACCAGGGCAGAAATGACAGAGAGAACTGTGGTGAGGAGTCAGAATAATAACTGTAATTTTGTATATAAGCATCAAGATAATGTCTGTAAACTGTAAAAAAATTTACAGCTCTATATTGTATAATTTTCCAAATACTTTTTGAAATATAGATGTATATGCATAGCATGAATACCCATCAAACAGGAGGAAGTTTCTCCATTGGTTAGTGTGGAAACATGTTTTACAAAACTTGCATTGACTTATTGGTAACATGAAATCAAAACATGTATCCATACCTTGAAACCATCCAGATTTAAACAAAGGGAGAATGCTTTCATTATTAAGTTCTTCTTCATTAAAATGTCACTTAATTGTAAATTTTAATATATAGTAAATTAAAATTCAGTTTCTGATATTAAATATATTTTATATGTGCTCTTTTAAGTATATACAAGACCATAGATCCATTGCAATGAGGAAATAATTGAATAATAAAACTTTCAAATCTATTCTAGGAATATAATACGTTTATTTTGTTAAAGTCTTCCAATGTTCTTAAAAGTATATTCCAGCAATTTCATTAAATTCTATAATGTGTAAAGTAATTCAGTACTGTGCAATGATTTGTACTGTGTCTATTTTAATTAATTTTATTTTTATTTTTTGGAAACACATTCTTATATAGTTCATACTAGCTTTTAAGTCCCTTTGTAACTGAGACTTGTCACAAACTTGTATCTTGTATAGCTCCCATATATATATATGGGAGCTATACTATATATTATATATATATATATATATATACGCATGCATATATATATATGCCATATATGCATGCGTTATATGCATACATAATTTAAAGAGGACAAACTGAATATTGGATAGATGAGGATAATACAGTCTTTCTTGTTTTACTTTTATAAAATAATTTATTAATTCAGCATTGAAAGACTTGACTTAGATAAAAAGATTCCTGGTAAGTAGATGGTAGAGTGAAGGACCATGGCTAAATAATAAAGATGGCAATTTTCAAGATAGCTATCTTATTCTTCACACTGCTGATATGATACTTAGTCTGGAAGCTTAAACAAAGACTTCATAAACTTGTCTCTTACCAGCAAGATACCTGATGATAATATAGTTTAACATGGTGAAGGTCACGGACTGCTAAGGACCAATTTGTTAGACATAAGGCTGGTCTCGTCAATCACTCCATTTATCTTTTCAAATTGACCAATACTAAATAGGAAAAGTAAAAATCTTCAGGTGCTTTAAAACTCCAAGCCTTCAAGAAGAGATTGAATTTTTCACCTTTCCACATCCCTCCTCTACATTGCAGAAGGCTTTTATCTCTATGGCTGCTTCCTACTATGTGTTTACTCCTCACCAATGAGGATCTTTCTTTAACTGCTGAAGGAAGAAAGAAAGAGAGAAAGAAAGAGCATTAAGAAATTAAAAATGATATACTTCACATTACAAATATATTGTCTTCATTATTGTTTGTTTGTTAGTCAAGATAATATATAAAAAAGAGTAAACTCTGAAGAGAATGTTGTACTTGAAAGACTGCCTAGATCAGATTTGCCTGGAGCAATGACTATGTCACCTTTTCATGAATAACAACTGATCTGGAGAGGATATGCCACATTGAATCACACCAACATAGACATTCTGTCTGGATTTTTAAAAGAAGACTGGCTGAGCAGCATCAGCTGCCAGTTAGCAGGTTCTCCTGTGAGCTCTGCTTCATTCCTTAACTCTAGGTTTCTGTCTTTAGTTTCTACTCTGTATGCTGACTAACATCAGTAACAGATTATTTTAATAAACCCAATCTTCCCAAGGTTGTTCTTAGTCACAGAGTCTATCATGGCAATGGAAAGTAAGAAGGCTATCTATAGTCCTAAGAAGATGTTCTCTTTTATTTTGGTTGCACATGTCTTGAGACCTGTTTTACAAGAATAGAAAAACTCATTCGATTGTTCTGCATAATTTGGTTTTGAAAGGAGAAAAATTATTTGCTGCATTTCAAAGTTGCCCAGGTATTTATGTGCTCAGATAACCACAAAAGTACTTTTGCTTAAGATCTCCTGTATGGCATATGAATGGTCTTTATAAAGCAATGCTCAATTTCTCCCTTTTTAAATTAAATTCCTATGGCTTTTTATCAGTCTAGTGGAAAGGAACATGAAACCTGACATATTGAATCAGTCCATTGCTCCATCAAGTAGACTATTTTCCTTCCAATAATGGTCTATGAAATGGGACTTCAGAGAAAAATAAAGTATATTGCACATTGCAAATTTTGAAAGATCTTACCTAATATTCCTCACTCAGTCCCATGTAGGCATTTCACTGTGAACTATAAGGTCAGAGCAATATAAAAATATCACATTCTCTTTACCAGAGAAGTACTTCCACTATATTTCTTATTTCTTACTTCCAGTTAACAATGGTTTATGTTACATGTAAAGGCATTTTTATCAGATCATGTAAGTTGAAAATGTGGTAACATCTTTCCTATTGAATTTAGATATTCTTTGAACGTCCTATTTCATTGGTTTTGCTTGTGATGGTTTTCTGGAAGTGTTTAATTGATTTTAGATATCTTTTCCTTCTCTAAATTGATTAGTGTTTCACTCATCTTATATTCTCAAAATTTAGCTGATGCTTTAACATAATTAAAAAACATTTGCCCTTCTTAGTTTAGAAAAATCATTTACTAAATTTAAAAATGAGAGAGAGATAAGTTTAAGACAATAAGCATAAGGCTGTATACTAGTTGGGACTGATACATGCTCATTGTAAATTTAATTAAATCAATCAAAAATTTATCATTAAAACTCTCTGTAATTTTGATATCTGCTTCCCTTTACTAATGAAATATATTTCCTGAAATAATAAATACCAGAGCATAGAAAAAGAAAAAAAAATATACCTGATTTATTACAGTCAAAGACTGGAGTTCTCAACAGGACTTCATTCTGAGGGCTAAAGGAGAGACAAAAGATCTGCCATAAAGACATTGTGTGAGTAAAATGAACATGTTATCACATTGTGTGTGGTGTTTGTCATTGGTTACGTTGTCCATGTAATTAAAAGTTTTAAAGTATTTTTTCACAGAATTCTTAGAATAAACAATTGAATTTTATATTATTAAAAATTACACTGGTCCAGAATATTCTAAGGCCAGAGTATCTGGAAGTATAGAATTATTTTAACCATAGTACTTTGGGAGAGAAAAAGAATTATCGAGTAGAGAGCTAAACAAAGAATCGAGAAAGTTTAGCTTCATTAAAATAAAACAAAAAATTAAATTTCTCAATAAGGGCTTACAATCAGGTTGGTTAGAGTAACCAGTAGCCCCTGTGAAGTTTACAGGAGGTATATTGTACTTGTTGGTCAAAGATTCAATAACTGTAACAAATTTTTTGCCATGGAGATTTTACTTCATGATGTAAAGTGTCAAATTGGGTCATAGTATGACAAATTATATGATGACTTTATTTAAATTCCTTTTATATATTTAGGAAACTTTTTCACAATTGGATTTGTACATGGCTTTTCAAAAGGCCTGTCCCTGTCTTTGTTCCATTCTTTTCTTGTGCTGTCCTTCAATTTCCTCTCCATTCAATTACCTTATTCTAATTTCCAATTTATCACTTTATAACAATTTATTTGACTTTCTATTCCTTGGAAAATGTCCTCTTCTCTCCTGGTTCCTAACTAGATTCCTACTCTCTGTGTCTATTTGCACTAAAACACACAGACACCCACATCTAAGTATGCTGTAAAAGGAACATAGGGATAAAATAAATAAAAATAGATAAATAAATCCTGATGACATATTGATACATGATGTATATTAGTGGTAAAGTTTCAAAACTAAATTTATTCATCTGTATTTCATTGTTGTGCATGTGTCAGATTCAATTGACTACTTATGGTAGTTATTTTTCTCCTTGCACAAAATGGATAAATTTTATTTATAATTTCCACGTGATTTATATTTATGTTCATTAATACAAGAAGCAAAGCAATGATATGTCATTGAAAAATTCAACTCTCCTCAGAGAAGCTTCTGCTTATTGTAGACAGTAATTCATAGAGACCTACAATTGTGTAGGTGAGAGACAGACAGAGAGGGAGAGAGAGAGAGAGAGACAGAGAGAGAGACAGAGAGAGAGAGAGAGAGAGAGAGAGAGAGAGAGAGAGAAAGAGAGAGAGAAATGTAGCAATCATGTCTCACTGGAATATATTCATCAAACATCTTACTTCAGTGTTCAGGGATCAATTGGAAGAAGATACAGAAAGATGGTAAGAGCCAGAAATGGAGGATTAATCTAAGAAAATAGCATCATTCACATTTAGTAGACTTGATATATATATGAACTCCCTGAGAATGTGATAGCACACACAAATCTGTATGGTTGAAACCTAACAAAATCTAATCTAAGCACTGAAAACGGGCATTAAACACAATGTCTTACCCTTAATCAAGAAGTTATTTATACTTGATACCTGCTGGGAAAGGAAAATCAGTTTTCTTCAATGGAGTGTCTACTATAATGCAATGTAGTTTGTTGCCGATATTACTTTGTGTGTTGTTTCTTCTCATTTGTTTTATTTTTGTCTTGTTTTGTTTATGTTTGTCTGTATGTTTGTTTGAATGGTTGGGTTTTCTTGATAGAGAGAGACAGATAGACAGAGAGAGACACAGAAATAGAGAGAGACAGAGAGAGAGAAGAGAAGAGAAGAGAAGAGAAGAGAAAGAAAGAGAAGAGAGAATAGAAATCTGAAGTTCAGTGGGTACATAGCTGGAGAAGATCAAAGAGGAGTTGGGAGATGAGAAACATATAATCAAAATATATTAGATGAAAACATTTATAATGGAAAAATTAAATTCATAAATTTCTGTGGAGACATAGCCAAAGTGATTAAGACACATGCTAGATACTCTTGAATCCCTACAACAAAGCAACCTCAGAGAAAAGCTTAAGGGGTGAAGTATTTATTTTGAGTCATTATTTTAATGTATTTAAATCATCAAAGCAGAAAGAACAAGCTGTTTAGCTGTTCATGGTAAAGCCAACAAAATTACGGAAAAGAATTAGAAGAATCAAGAAAATATATGTCAGAAAATGAAAGTAAATGTATATAAATATTAATTCATAGAAAATTAAAATATGATTATACAATAATGTTTCTTTTCATAAATATTTTGATTAAATGAATATAAATATAATTCATGTGAAAACTACAATTACAACTTATTCACAATGCACAACCAGGGAAATAACTACAATAACTTGTCTACTGAACCCTAAATATGCATAATAAGGAAATACAAAAAAATACAATTTAGCCTTATTTTAACAGCTTCTAGCATGATTGCAATAAAAACAGTCCCTTTCAACTTTAGTACTTATATTCCCAGACAATTTTTACAAAAAAAGAAATAAACGACCCATTTCTGTGTTCCACTAAATGAGATGTAGATGCTACATTAGATGATACGTGTGAAGTATTTCAGTGATCTGTGAAAACCTCTAATTATTATCATGAGACTTATTAGGTGATTCTTCTGTGGATATGGGTGACCATGTCATATTTGCATTATTAATACATGATGCCTTAATGTATTCTGAAAAGAAAACTTTAAATTAAATTGACTATTGTCATAAAAATTGTTTATGATGTCATGTATAAAGTAACTATATTTTATTAACAGAAAATATTGTCTAAAATATTAGATAACGTTTGAAAAAGCACTGTAGTATCTACTAACATTTTTTATAAAAATCACTAAAAATTATTTTACAAAATCAAGCATCCTCATTTGTGCCTTTATTCTTGTTTAATTCCTTAGGGTCTGTAGGGTTTTCTATAATTTTTGGCTAATATCTACTAATAAGTCAGTACATATCATAGATGTCCTTTGGTTCTGGGTTACTTCCCTCAGGATAATATTTTACGAGGCAAAGGGAGGGAGATATACTGGTAAGAGAGCAAAAGGGAAGGGGAAAAGGGTAACAGGATCTGGTATGGTGAAGAGAAACAGAAAAGAGGCCCAAAGGTCCAAGAGAATAAATGAAAGTATGAAGCTGCCCTGTGGAAACTTGCCAGCCTGAGTAGTCATAGACCTTGTAAATAGGTAGCCTCATTAGATAGTACCAACTTAGATAAGGACAAGTGAATCATAGATAGAGTTAAAGTGACCTGTCACCTGAACCTTCACTCAGCTGATACCCTGTTCTGAATGGTATCCTTACCAGGCTGGGAACCAAACTCTGGTCCTGGGCAAGAGCAGCAACTGTTTTTAACCTCTGAGCTATCACCATAAAACCACACACTTGATCTTTGACAAAGAAGCCACAAATAGACAATGAGGGAAAAGTTATCTTAAAAATAATAGTTCTAGTTTAACTGGCTGTCTGTATATAGAAACGTGAAAATAGTTACATATTTGTCACCTTGCACAAAGCTCAAGTCCAGTGGATCAAAGACCTCAACATAAAACCAGATACACTGAATCTAATAACAGAGAAAGTGGAAAAGATCCTTGAATTCATTGGCACAAGGGGAAATTTCCTAAACAGAAATTCAGTGGCTCATGCTCTAAGATCAAGAATGGATAAATGGGACCTCATGAAACTGGAAAGTTTCTGTAAGGTAAAGTACATAGTGAATAGGACAAATCAGCAACCTACAGATTGGGAAAAATTCTCTGCTAAACCCATATCTGGTAGAGGGCTAATATCCAAAATATATAAGGAACTCAAGAAGCTAAACGCCAAAACACCAAACAACCCAATCAAAAAAAAAAAAAAATGAGATATATAACTGCATAGAGAAATCACAGCAGAGGAATATCAAATGGCTGAGAAGCACTTAAAGAAATGTTCAAAGTCCTTAGTGATCATGCAAAGGCAAATCAAAATGACTCTGAGATTCCACCTTATACCAATCAAAATGGCTAAGATCAAAATCTCAGGTGACAGCACATGATGGAGAGGATGTGGAGGAAGAGGAACATTCCTCCATTGCTAGTGGGATTGCAAACTGGTACAACCACTCTGGTAATCAATCTTTAGATTCCTCAGAAAATTGGAAATAGATATACCTGAAGATTCAGCTATATCACTCTTGGGCATATACCCAAAAGGTTCCTCTTCATAACACTAGGGGCACTTGTTCTACTATGTTCATAATGGCCTTGTTTGTCATAGCTAGATGCTGGAAATAATCCATATGTCCCAGAACAGAAGAATGCATTCAAGGAAATGTGGTTCATTTACACAATGAAATTCTACTCACCTACAAAGAATGAGAACATTTTGAATTTTGCAGGCAAATGGATGTAACTAGAAAATATCTCCTAAATGAGGTAACTCAGACCCAAAAGAACACGCATGGTATGTACTCACTAGTAAGTGGATATTAGCCAAAAATGTACAGAATACTCAGAATACAGTCTACAGAATTCAAAAAGGGTAACAAGCTGAAGGGTCCCTAGTGAGCATGCCTCAATCCCACTTGGGAGGGAGAAGAAAGCAATCATAGGAAGGCGGAGAACGGGAGGAACCTGTGTGGGAAAGGGGACATGGAGGGGAAGAGGGGAGCATGATCCGGTAATGGGTGGGGGAAAAAGATTGAAGCCAGCAGAAAGAATAGAAACAGGCAACCTCAGAAGGTAGGAGGTACGAGGACTCTCCAGAATGTACCAGAGATCTTAGAGGTGAGAAACTCTAAGGACTCAAAAGGAAGGACCTTATACGAAATGCCCTACAGTGTGGTGAGGGAAATTGTAGAGACCACCTCCAGCATAAAGACAGGGCTTCAAGTGAGAGATAAGGTTGTCATCACACAATCAAAAACTCTGACCCAAAATTGTTCTTGTCTGAAAGAATTCCAGGGACAAAAATGGAGAAGAGCTTAAGGAAGAGGAGGTCCAGTGACAGGCCGAAAGTGGGATCCAGCTCAAGAGGATGCCGCAAGGCTTGACACGATTACTGATGCTTTGGAGTGCTCACAAAAGGGGCCTATAATGACTGCCTCTGAAAGACCCCAAAGCAGCTGAAAGAGTCAGATGCAGATATTTACATCCAACTAATGGACAGAAGCTGTTGAACACTGTGATTGAATTAGGAAAAAGCTGGAGGAAACTGAGGAGGAGGGTGACCCTATAGGAGGATCAACAATCTCAATTAACCTGGACCACCTGGATCTCTCAGACACTGGACCACCAACCAGCAGTACACCAGCTGATATGAGACTTCAACACATATCCACCAGAGGACTGCTGGGTCTAGATTCAATCAGAGAATATGCATCTAAACCTCAAGAGATTGGAGGCCCCAGGGCGTTTAAAGGTCTGATGGGTTGGGTTTTGAGAGATGGGGATATCCTCATAGGGACAAGGGAAGGCAGTATGGGATGTGGAACAGTCTGAGGGTGGACCAGGAGGGGGACAAAATCTGGATGTAAAAAAATTATTAAATAAAATTTAAAAAAAGAAATGCAAAAAATAAAGAAAATCAAAATCTAGTAATTTTTAATGTCAATTTCTTATCTTTTTTATTGTATCAATTTGTAAATACCATTTGGCAATTGATTTCTGTACCAGTCACGAAACATGTTTAACATAGGAAAGAAATAAAAGTGTAGTACATTGAGATTCTAATATGTCAGTTTATTCTGTCATCATTAACCTAATCAAATAGTTCTCTCTTTTATAATTTATGGCCTTTTACTCTTAAACTAGTCATTATGGTACTGAAATAAGCACTTTCTTCAAAGACTAGAACATTTACATTTATCAGTGAAAACATTTTTGTCTTGTGCAAAATTTTAAGACATCTGAATATTAGTGACCCATACAACTTGCTGTGAAGTGCAACACACTTGTTTCTTTATCCTTAGATACATAAGCTTTGCTCTTAATCATCAGATTCATTTCGATCTAGTTATATCGTGATATCCACTGGCACTCCCTTTTGTTTGAACCATATGTTAAATTAAATATTCTATGGAATTTAATCTTTAGAACTGTATGATTGCTATAAATTATTTTGGTATTTAGAAATATAATTTGTGGTTTGTCCATACTGTACATCAGTTTCTGGATTAATCATGATATATGGGGTAAATTTTAAAATCAAATAGGTAAGATTTTGAGCAGACTTCTAGTAAGAAATGAAAAAAAAATGTCTTTTTCTCTAATGTAATAAATGTTAATTTGCTCATATTGCAAAGTACATATGAAAGAAATATAAATCCAGACAAAAGTAGGATGAAGATAAATTTTAAAACATTATAACACACACTTAGCTATGTTTTCCATTTCCATTCATTATCACTTAAATACTTATAAAAATTAAAACATGAAAATCTGAGGAACAGAAATAAAATGCTGAGTGTTTGTAGTCATTTTAATATGAATGCTGAAGAACTGATGATTATAAAAGTAGACCTAATAAACCAATAATACTACAGACCATAATAGCAAAAATTTATAAATGTATATTCTTTCTGTCAATTATCAGCAACTTATTTGAGAATGAAATTTGAAAGTATACTCAGTGCCACTTATAAGAATCTTAATATTGTATAGTAACACACATATATTCATTAAAATTTAAGCTCTGAATAAAATGAATTTGTAATACTCAATTTGAGTAACCGCGATTGTTAGTTTGTACAATTCCCAGCAATCTTTGTACTCCCAGTAATTCATCACCACATATTTATCAATGGGTGATGAATAAAATTTCCTTGCTCAATATTTTTTAAAGTTTCCATAAAAGTATGACATTCCCCAAATTGAAACAGCTAAATAGTTCATTACAGAGGAATTAAAGAGGAAAGGATAAATAAATTAGAGGTTTTTTTCCTTACAAAATGGAATAATATTCAAGTTTCTAGTAAAAAAATAGTAACTACTGAAAATAAAAGTAAATATCTTTCTTGAGCTACACGGACTGAAGCAACACTGACCATGGTAACATGCACCTGACTACATTTACACATAAGAACAAAATGGCTCGCAAGTTATATGTGCATTAGAAATTACTTACAACACTAGAAAGGCAATTAAAATAATGACTATTTCATAAATTGCTTTGCATAGCACTGCATTAAATAAAATCTCAAATTCACATTTAATGTTTAAAAATATGTAATATAAAACTTCCCATTGTTACACTTATTGCCATGAAAATCTATCAAATAATCAAAAATGGGAGTCACTGTCAAGTGGTAAAATTTATTTTGTGAAACACTGTTGCACATTAAGATTTAAAATTTTTATAGTTAAATGTTTGTCTAATATTTCCAAACATCTTAATATAAGAAGGAAATAATAATGTGTGCCTTGCTAATGGATATTTTTATAATAGCCTTTAATCAGTAACAAGATAAACTATGTTAATATAAATAAAACACAGTCTCTATTAGCCTTCATTTTTCTTGGTATTTATTTGAATCAATAATATTTGATATTATATTATCGATATTTTGATATTAATATATATGTATATATTATATATATATATATACTATTTGGTAGTATTTAATCATTGTGAAAAAAATTTAAACATTAATACCATAGAAGTCTATTTTTGCTTCATGAAGATATTATCAGCGAAAGTACTGATTATAAAGCATTAGAAATTATTCCTACTTGTCAAAGTGCCTAATGACCTATATGAGGAGCGACAATTCTATTTGTCCTGGTTAGAAAGTAGTAGTTTTCAGATATGCCCTGTGACCTATCTTGTCTCCTGTTCTTGACCACATTTGCAGTGTTGGATATAATTTCCATCTCATAGACTGAGCAGTAAACTAATCCAAATTAGTTGGTTACCTATGTATTATTTGTGCCTCTACTGTACTAGTTATTTTGCAGGCAGGATCTGCTTTTGATGAAAGGGTTTTAGTGGGTTCAAATTAATGATTTTCATTTTGATACCCTGCAAAGTACCTTTGAGCACCTTGAAAAGTATTAAGTAGAGAGAAGATTTGAATTGGGGCCCAGCTTCATTTTTCCATATTGATTGTCATAAGTAAGTTGTACTAAACATCTTGAGTCTGTATGGATCATAACTTTGGTTTTGGTTTTGTATCATTAATTTAATTTTTCACACTTGTTTATCTTTTTGGGTTTATTCAGCCTTTTTTGTATTATTTTAGTTATTTTTCCCCCATTGGGAGAGAGATAGACAGAGAAAGCGATAGATACATAGTAGAGATAGATAGACACATAGATTAAATAGATAAATAGGTAGAAAGATAATAGATAGATAGATAGATAGATAGATAGATAGATAGATAGATAGATAGATAGATAGACAGAGATGATAGATATAGATACAAGGAGATAAAATGGAATATGAATATGAATACATGAATTTGTGTGGGCTGAGAGGTGAGATGAATATGGTACGAGTTGGAAAGGAGAAATAATATAATTAAAGTACATTGTATGAATAGTTCAAATACAAATGAAAGTCTGTCAAAATTATGGTGAGCCTATCAGTATCTGTACATGAGTATAGATTTGATATTGTTAAAAAATGATTTTTAACTTATTTTGTTTTTTCAATTTATATAGTGCTAATATTAAGTGACATAAAATTTATTACTCTGAACACTAGATAGCTTGCTTGTTTGCTTGTTTTAATATGGGCAAGTTATTAAATATGAATACTTTATATTTCATAATAAATTTTCCATGTTTTTGCATTTATTTTGCTCTTACTTTTTATTCATTGCTTGTATTTTCTAACATGCTAGAAGATCTCCAAAAAGGAAATATCATTCTACATTTCTAAATGTGAATTTATTCAATAAGATTAACCTCTGTGCTTAGAAATGTCTACTGATTATAACCAGTAGTGAATTTCTATGCCCTTACTATCCAATCTATGCTAGTATTTGCTATGTATCTTTTTAGTATAGTTGGAATGGTATCTCTATTAAACTTGTTTTCCCTTTCAGTATTCACTGTGATCTTGATTCATTTGAGTAAAACACATTTACCTCTCTTTATAGGTAATATTCTCAGTATAATTTTTGCTTCCTTGTTTTCAATTTCCTACTTTCATATTAAGAAATAACTAGGACTAGACACAAAATGAAACATCAACTAGAATTACTAATAGACTTGGAATTGTTCCACCAAAATGTTTCATTTATTATGTAAATGTAAATTAATATGAACTCCTGTCACAAACACTTTCTGTATGGAAGAAACAAACAAACAAACAAACCATTTCATTCTTGGGAGAAAAGTTTTAAATTAAGCCTAACAAATATTATAGATCTCCTACAAAATGTGAGATATGGAGATGAAATGGAAGCAAGAAACCTATTGAGTAAGAATAGAAAGGGAAGTAGAAGACTAGAAGAGAAGGCAATAAAAAGATGAATACTCTTAAAATGTATTATATATGTTGATATATGGACAATGTCCTAATGGACAATTCAGTGTTAAATTCTTTGTATAACAAATATAATAAAATCCAGAAAAATTGCACCTCAGTCATATCAATATATGATCATTTCACTTATAATTTTAGGAGGAAATTTTAAAGTACACCAAATTTCCCCAAACTATACAGGACTACATATATAAACATCCTCTTAAAGGGTACACACTGGTTCCTTTTTTTTTTTTTTTTGGTTTTTCGAGACAGGGTTTCTCGGTGTAGCCCTGGCTGTCCTGGAACTCACTCTGTAGACCAGGCTAGCCTGGAACTCAGAAATCCGCCTGCCTCTGCCTCCCAAGTGCTGGGATTAAAGGCATGCGCCACCACTGCCCGGCTCACACTGGTTCCTATCACCAGACTCTGACTTCCTGAAAAATAAGTTGATAATATCCAATCCATAAGAGAAAAATTAATTTTGTCATATCTTGATTTTTTTCTCTTAAATGTATATATATTGCTCTGATTTAAGAGTATTAGAGAGTCTGATGTGTTCATTCAGTTAGTATTTTAGAGTACTTCCATTAAATTTTTTCTTTGAAACATGTTTAAATGACTTTCTTGAGTATTAGCTTCATGTAGGTTAAGTTACTATATTGTATAATATAAGCATTTAGGCATGTTATTTTTGAACACTATATTTTTTCTGATTTTCTCCTGTATAGACAATATATTTCTGTTCTACCCATTCTATAGAAATAAGGAAGACATTAAAGCAATCTTTATATTGAAATACATCTCTTCTTTTATTAAATTCCATAGTCCTGCCAAGTCATGAAAGAAGCTCACGAAACTTTGTAAATACTGTTGTGACATTAAACCCTTTGAACATGTTGGCTGTGTACACTGAGCAAAATTTGCTTATTTACTTCATAGAGAGAATCATGTGTGCCACATGTTGTCATTATACATAATGTTAAATGTTATAGCTACATAAATGCTTTTTCCTTAATACTTTTTTAATGTCATGAAAGGGTATCAACTACTGCCAAAATTTTGTAATGTTGTAAAAATCATTAATTACTCGTAAATATGGGTTCCTTAGAATATTGATTTATAGACAAAGGCTGATATATTAGAAGAATTTAAAAAAACAAACAACTTTTTACTTTGCCTTGCTCATTTGGATATCATTGACACCTGGAAGGTAGTGGCGGAAACCTAGAGAATCAGCAAAGACATTGTATAAAATTGTAATATTTTAACTATACATTTATAAAATAGCATGATAAAATTGGAAGCCTATTATTGAATGACTTAATAAATGTAATAAAGTCACTTTCAGCAGCCATGTCATGAAGAGAGAGAGAGAGAGAGAGAGAGAGAGAGAGAGAGAGAGAGAGAGAGCAAGCAGAGGCAAGACAGAGCAGAGAAAAGAGAGAGGTGGCAATGAAGCTGATGCAGGGAATAGAGAAGGAGCTCATTCATGGTATTTGACTACACCAAGACACTGTCCTGCAAGCTTACAAAGTATCTAAGGAATCTGTAGGCTTTATGGACAGTCTGAATTATTCTCCAAATTCCAGGGCCATATTAGTGTAGAATGATGAACAATACCTTGTATACCTTGAAGCTGTCTCATTTGCCTTTATTCTTTTAGGCACAATTTTTTCTTCATTACATATTAAATTTTGAAAGAAATAAGTAATTCATCTTTTAGTACTTCTCAGTAAAGATTATTGCACTTAAGTTTATTTGTGCCATGTAGATTTAATTCTGACAAAGTAAGTATAAGATGGATACTAGATGGACTTTTACCTGATTTAATTATTTTATTTTATTTAATTAATTTTAGATAATTTATAATCATTTATTTCTTTATAATTTAATGAATATTTTAATTCCATGTTTGTGTTATTATTCCCTTAATTCTATTGCAAGAATTTGTTATTTTCTCATAATTACCTCAGTTATTCTGCAATATTCTTTGTTTTACCTAATGTTATAAAATAATGACCATTGCAGTTAGTTTGAATTTTCCTAAGAATAATTATGGGAAAATGTTTTTCTGTTTTGGTATTTTATATATTTTGCATAGATGTCTAATTATTTACCTGTATTTAAATTTTACCATTTATTTTTCATTTAAATTTTCCTTTTAATAGATGTTCTGCAAATTAGATTATTACTAAAATTATGATCCACAAATTTTTTATGTTGTCTTTTTTTAACTTTTGTTGGATCTTTGTGAATTTCACGTCATGCATCATCTTACTCATCTCTGCCTAACCCATACCCACACTCTACCTTTACAAGTCCTCCCAATAGAGAAAAAATTCTCTGTGGAAGTGGTAATGTGTCACAGTGTATCCTACATTTATACCCTTTTGTTCACACTTCTTCACTTATGGGTCTGGTATGACACTTCTGGATACTGCTATACTATCAATACTGAAAGATCACTGAGACTCCTCTTGGATATTTGATTGTTGCAATGTGTCCTGTAGATCCTGAAGATTTATATCTGAGACTTTGTCCCTTTATGCAGTCTAGCAGTTCATCCATGAGATAGATGTTGGTTTAGGCCAATTCCAAAGCCATTCATCTGGGCCTTAGAGATATCTGAGCAGATGAGGTTGCAAGTTCTTCTACTTTCATGCCACTCTCATAGACTCACGGCAGGTTCACCCACAATCTCTACCTGTAGATGTGACCACATGATATTGTATAAACCCATTGGTGTTCTCTTCTTTAGGAAAATTGCTTTTCTAATCTCAATATTCCTTAGTTTCCTGTAGTTCTTTATTATGGTTTCTCATTGGTTGGAATGATTTTCCCAAATCATAGAATTTAATTGCAACTTAAATATATCCTTTTTCAAAATATGTGGGCAAATTCTTGGGCATATACCCCGAAGTTGCCCCAGAATGCCTTATTTGTGATAGCCAGAAGATGGAAACAGTGCAGATGTTCTACAATGGAAGAATGGATACAGAAAATGTCATTCATTTACACAATGTAAAACTATTCAGCTATTAAGAATAAGAGTATCATGAATTTTGCAGGCAATGGACGGAACTAGAAAATATATCCTGAGTGAGATAACTCAAACTCTAAAAGGCATGCATGTTATGTACTCACTAATAAGTGGATATTAGCTAAAATATTACAAAATACCCATGATACAACCAGAGAACTCAAGAAGGTTAACAAACTTAAGGCCCCAAGTGAGGATTCCTGAAGCCCATTTGGGAGGGAGAAGAACAATTGTGGCTGCTGCAGAGGGAGAGAGGGTCCTGGGTGGAAGATGGGACATAGAGGGGAAAGGAGAAACATGATCAGGTATTGGGGGCAGGAAACAGAACTGAAGCTCTGAGGGCCAGCAGAAAGAATGGAAACAGGCAAACTCAGGAGGCAGGCGGTGGAGAGACCTCCTAGAATGTACCAGGGACCTGGGAGGTGTGAAAAGCTCAGGACTTAGAGGGAGGAACCATAGATCAAATGCCCAACAATGGGGAGAAAAAAATTGTAGTGTCCACCTCCAGTAGAAAGACAGGGACATCCTGTGTAGGAATGGGGTTGCTATCCCAAAGTCAAAAACTTTGACCCAGAATTTTCTTTGTCTAAAAGAACTCAGGGAGAAAAAGGAGAAGAAATTGAGAAAAAGGAGGTCTAGTGGTATTCAGCTCAATGGGAGGCCCCAAGACCTGACAGTATTATTGATGCTATGGTGTGCTTATAGACAGAAGCCTGCATGGCTGTTCTCTCTGAGGTCCAACAAGCAGCTAAAAGAGTCAGATGCAGATACTTACGCCCAATCAATGGACAGAAGTCAGGCATATTTGTGGCTGAATTAGGAAAGGCTGGAAGAAGCTGAGGAAGAGGGAGACCCCATTGGAAGACCAGCAGTCTCATCTAACCTGGCCCTCGTGATCTCTTTAGACACTGAGCCACCAACCAGGCAAGATACACTAGCTGATATGAGATCCCAAAATATACAGCAGAGGACTGCCTGGTCAGGCCTCAGTGAAAGAAGGTACACCTAACCTTCAAGAGACTTGAGGCCCTAGGGAGTGGAGAGGTCTAGTGAGATGGTGGATTCAGGATATTCTCTTTGAGACAGGGGGAGGAAAATGAAGACGAACAGTCGGAGGGTGGACCTGAAAGGGGATAATGTCTGGACTGTAAAAAGTTTAAATAATGATGATAATAATAATAATAATTGTGAGTGATACATCGAAGGCTAACATCAAAAAATTGCACTAAGGTTTGGACCCACCATCTACTATTATTAAGAAATATTTTAAGAAATAACCAGAACTACATTTTAAATCTCAGATACATGAAATAAGAAAAAGCCACTGTTTTTCAATGATATAAACTTGATTCTAGTTTCAGTAGATATGCTGAACTGATGAAATATGTACTTGAATAGTATGTAGAAATACTATATTTTTCTTGTTAAATACCTAGAATGAAAGATAAAATATTTTTTTACCTTCTATATCTCCGTCAAATGATAAATGAGCTTTCATTGAATTGGTAGACTTCCCCTTTTACTGTGATCAAAAATATTTCACTTCTCTAATTTCTGAAAAAGAGCATTGGTGTCTGCATAGTCAGTGACCTGACTCTTTGAATTCATTAAAGCTGCAAGCATTTTTTACCACACAATAGAAAAAAAAAAACTTTTGTGATGATTAAGATTGTGTGACAGGGGAAAAAGTTCACATAATGATGTCTATACAAATTTGACCAAGACTTTTTGTGAGAGCACAGAAGATTATTAAAGAAAGATATTAGCAGTCCCTTTAAAATTTTGAAAATGTTTAAATCTAGATAGTCTACTATATATTCAAACTCTTTCCTATCATTTTGTGGCATGGACAAAAGGTACTGCAATATTTGGTACTGCTAGTTATCTCATCCTTGGAAACCACAATTACCTATTTGACTTAATCCAAAATAATTTAGGAACAAGTTTTACATTGTATAACTTTGCTGAGAATAAACTTTTGTTGCAAACTCACTTTACTTAGGTAAATATTCATACTTAATACTCCACTTACCAGGCTATCACAGAATCTTACTTCTTTCTCAGTATTTAAAAATTAACCCTAATGCAGATGCTATTGATAAAGGATTAATATTCTGCACACCTTGGACTCAAAGAATGTACAGTGTAAAGTAGGAGACAAAAGTAGTTTTTTTTTCTTTGGCTCCTGGAACATTGTTAACTGACAAATAAGTACATATTTATATCAATTATGTATTTTTTCCTCCCCAGGGTTTGTTTATAAGTCATTGTCCTTGTTTTAAAATACAGGTTTTGACATCATATGAAATTACATACTAAGCTAAGACAGGTAACCTTTTAATTTGTATAATCTTTTGAAACTTGACAAAGGGACAAGGTCATCACCATTGGATTGATGAACATCTAAGTTTTAATGAAGTTAAATAATGCATGTTAGGAGTTATTTTAGCTTCAAAGATCAGCAATCTAAGTAGCTTTGATTTAAAAGTATTTTGTTAATAAGAACTTGTCGCAATGGAAGTGGTTGCAGGAATTATTTCAGCAGTTCAATTATGGTAGGGTTACAGTCCATGCAATTATCCTGCCTCTTTCTTCAGTTTCAATATACACTCTCAGTTCAATTTGTCAATTTTAATTCAGGCTGAAAGTCAAAAGAGGTCAAGGTAACAATGGCTATCTATTTTATTAAGAAAATAAGACTTCTCAGAGGAACATGCTTGGTATACTTACTATACTTTACAAGAAATCGGTCACATTGCTACTTTTGCTACTCAGCCTAGTAGAACTTTAAACACACACACACATGCACACATGCAGGCACAAGCATAGGCACACGGATACACAAATGCCCACAGATCACCACACACCACACCACACACACATCGAACACAAGCACGCACACACACAGACACACACACAGGCATACCCTCTTCCTCAAATACTATATGGTAGTTTAGACAAAAGGAAACAATGTATCAAAATGAAAATTACCTATGTATGCCTACTAGGAACCACTTGTTAACATTTTGTCTAAGCTCCACCCCACAGTTACCTGACAACAGCCAGGTATGCCTGACTCACTATAAAAGGGGCTGCTTGCCCTCTCTGCTTTCTCCTGCTCTCTTGCTTTCTTGTTCTCATTCTGTCCTCTTTCCCCTTACCCACTCTCTCTCTCCATCCCTCTCTCTCCCCATTTCCCTCACCCTCTCTCTCCACGTGCTCAGCCTCTAGTCCTCTCCTCTCTCTCTCTCTCTCTCTCTCTCTCTCTCTCTCTCTCTCTCTCTCTCTCTCTCTCTCTCTTTTCTCTCTCTCTGTCTCTCTCACTGTCTCTCTTCCTCTGTCTCTACTATCCTCTCAATCCCCTTCCTATCCCATAAATAAACTCTATTCTATAGTATATCATACATATACTGTCGTGTGTCTGGTTCCTCAGGGAGAAGGGATGCCTCAGCATGGACTCGCAGAGGCTCCTCCTTCCCCCACAACTTACTACACATCCACCAAACATATCCTTCTCATCTTATCCTTTTATAAAACACAACACTACTCCCATAAAATGACTGAATCATTTTGATAGGTTACTTTGTTTCTATGTGAATATAACTGATATTCCAAATTTTACTCATACATTAAAGTGCATCTCCACATTTTAGGAAAAAGACATTTCATAATCACTATATGTCCTACATAAATTAATCTTATATAGTGTGACAGATGTATATAATAAGTTTTTATTCTTACTTATATAATTGTTGTTTCTAAAAGTTGTTCTGTTTCATCAGCTTCCACAAGCAACAATAACTTCAAGACTATGTAGTCTATAGTACATCCATCTTTTATTGTTTTCCCATTAAAAATCAGTATACTGTGTGTACTTTTCCAAGAACATTCTGAAGAAATCTCTAGGACAAACATCAATGAATAATATCTCACTCAATAGTTTCTTAATATATCACTATTAACCCATGTCTAATTTTATGTGTGATCGTCTAATAACATAGTATGGTGTGCAACAATTTGAGTTAAAAATCATAGGAAAACTTCTCTGTATTTCTACAGTTACTTCAGAATATATCTTGCTGTTAAGTTAGGACTAAATATTTGCTGGGAACCAGATAATATATGCTCACTCATCTAGTATGTCATATGACAACTTATAACTTCAGCTTTGTATATGGAGGTTGAATAATAACTTATTTTGAAAAGTCACAAATATCGATACATGGTTTTGATATCTTTGCATATTGTATACACTGTTCAGAAAACAATCCTCCATAAAATGCAAAACATTTCTATTTCTTCAGTGTTTGCACACCCTGATTCAGATTTCACTTCTTCTCTCAGCAAACAGATGACAACTAGCTTACTATCCTCACTCTGATTCTCTTCTCTCTTCCTCTTTCTCCATGTATGTACATATACTTTGTAAAATTGTACAAAAAATTTATTTCAACATAAAAATTAAATATAAATGTATATGTGTATATATCATTTTAGATTTCTACTGCAGTTTCTAGTAGTTTAGAAATATAAAATCATCTATATAAGATTAGTAGCATACGTTTTAATGTATAGTTAAAAATATTAATATTAAATTTAAATGAACTTTGTTCTATCCACCTAAAGAGTATGTTTGATCTTGAAAATTTATGTACACAAGGTTACCTTGGGTCAAATATCAACAAGGAGATGCTTTGTTAAGAAGTATTGCTAGGTTAAGTATCAGTGAAAATGTACTTGAAGGGCCATGGTACAAACTGTTTAGCTGACTTTCTTAGACATTTTATCAATTCAGGTTTAAAATGTGTGCTCTGGGAACCTAGAAAGTAAAAAATGGACTAATATGGGTGGTTTCATGAAATGTTGAAGGACTCACATGGTAGAAAAAGAGAAGCTGGTGCTGGTGAGATGGCTCAGTGGTTAAGAGCACTGACTGCTCTTCCAGAGGTCCTGAGTTCAATTCCCATTAACCACATGGTAGCTCATAACCATCTATAATGAAATCTGATGCCCTACTCTGAAGATAGCTACAGTGTACTCATATAAATTAAATAAATAAATAAATAAATAAATCTTAAAAACAGAAGAAAAGAGAAGCTCAGTATTTGAGAGTCTACTATGGCATGTTGTTTTTTGACCTCCACACACAACCAAGCATGCGTGAGCACACACAGACAGACACACACAAACACACACATACACACACACAGAAAAGAGAAGAGAGAGAGAGAGAGAGAGAGAGAGAGAGAGAGAGAGAGAAACATAAAGAGAAATAATACTATAATCAATCAATGAAAATCAATGGAGAAAATAAAGTTGGCTACAATCATGTTATATGAAGATTCTTCATTATCTTATGAGATATTATATTTCATCAAATGTAGAGTATTATAAAATATAATGTGAATGAGGTTTTGTGACTTTAAACTTAAAACATTTAGAAATAACTATTGAAAATATGAAAATATTATAATATCTGTGCTTTTAAAGTTTGAAGAAATTCATGCTATTTAATGATATAAGTATGTTTTTACTAGTACATTTCTGTAAATAAATTAATGTACATAATTTTCATTATATCATCATCTATAAATACCCATCATGTACACACACACTACTTATTACTTTTAACCCATGACATCATATTAAAACTTTTGGATAGCACTGCAATAGCGATGAAACACTACAGGTTATTAAATACAAAATAATGTATTCTTATATTGTGTCTTAAGTCAATGAAATAAGTGTAAAATATTTTGTCTTTACAGTAAATTATACTATAAATATATTATATATATATATATGATAATTGAATCCAAGCAATAAAAACTCACATTAATACTACAAGTAATACAAAATCTTTGAGCCATCAAAAATAAAATTGTACTCAGATTTTAAAAGTATAACAGTCAATTGGATGCTTATTAATTTTTCATTGAAATGTGAACATTCTTATGACTACGGTTTTAATCACATTACTATTCTTATTGTTCTATTTTTAAAAAGTACAAATGTGAAAACATTTGTTTACACACATGGGTTTTATCGTGCAACTTTTGGTAATAAGTTGAAATTCACATCACTCAACACCATTAGTTTTCTTTACTTCAGAACATTTTTTCCAAATAGCTGTTTTATTACTCTCACAAAATGATGTGTAGCTAGTTTGTACCAGTGACAGCAGGTAGTATAACCAGCCAAAAACAACCACCAAAGCCCAGTGCCAAAATAACTAGAAATATAAACCCTCTCTACACAGGGAATGTCTTTCTGACTCTCTTTAATGTAACAAACTTACAGCTTTCCTGGGGCCTCGTGATCTCTGTAATATCAGTTTGAAATGGGCATTATAAGGCTTGCCTCTTCTAGCTCATTTTCAATTAGATGAATTACTCTTGTGATTTTTTTTTATGTCTCCTGTTAGAACTGGTAAAACTGAATTTAATGATGAAGATGAAATCTTTTTTCACCTACAGTGATGGCACGTGATATAAAATACCATTTTTACTTAGGAACCCTGAAAGCCAGTGCCTTTAAAATATACAGGAAGTTCAGCAGCAGTACAGATATAACTTCTCAGTGTTATAGCTATCTAAGAGTAAATTTGTGAAGAAATGAACACACACACACACACACACACACACCATATATATATTTTTCAAGAAATCAACAGTTTGATTATATTTATAATTATTTAATGTTTTATTTTCTTTAATTGTAATTAAAAATATTCAAATTTCAAGACAGTTTATAGATTAGAAAAATGAAAATCAATAAAACCATCTACATTCAAAATTGTTAATGTTGGTTGCATGCAGCCTTGCTGTGTTTCTGTGTGTGCCTGTTTACATTTACAGGTATGTGTATGCATGCATGTACAGGTATGTGTTCATGTGTACTGATTAGGAGTATTTTATTCTGGAGATGGATATTCTTCATTATTAACTTGACTACGTCTAGAATTAAGTAAAACCCACAAATTAAGGAATTAAATTTGGAATGATTGCTTAATTTGAAGTATGAAAATCCACATTAGATGTTGGAAGGCACACCTTGAGTTCAGATCTTTGAGATGGGAATATCCAACTCTAATCTTGACCACATCTTCTATTGGAATAATTTTTCATTCAGAATTGTGTTGACCCATCTACACATTCCCTAAGCAAAATCTTTCCTCAAAAGGCAGCCTCTGATAACCTTTCCTTCAGTCTTTGCTCCACACTTTGTCTCCATATTTCCTCCTGTGAGAATTTTCTTACTCCTTCTAAGAAGGACTGAAGCATCCACACTTTGGTCTTCCTTCTTCTTGTGCTTCATATGGTCTGTGAACTGTATCTTTGGTATTCTGAGCATTTGGGCTAATGTCTACTTATCAGTGAGTGCATACTTGTGTGTGATTGTGTGACTAGGTTACTTCACTCAGTATAGTATTTTCAAGTTCCATTCATTTGCCTAAGAACTTCATGAAATCATAGTGTTCTATTGTGTAAATGTATTTTCTGTATCCATTTTTCTGTTGAGAGACATCTGGGTTGTTTCTAGTTTCTGGTTAGTATTATATTATATGGCTGCTATGAACATAGTAGAGCATGTGTCCTTATTACAGGTTAGAGCATCTTCTGGGTCCTCAGGGAGTACTATGCCAATTTTCAGAGGAACCCCCAGACTGATTGCCAGGATGGTTGTACCAACTTACAATCCCACCAGCAATACAGGAGTGTTCCTTTCTCCACATCCTTGCCAGCATCTGCTGTCACCTGAGGTTTTGATCTTAGCCATTCTGACTGGTGTGAGGTGGAATCTCAGGGTCCTGTAGATTTGGATTTTCCTGATGACTACGGATGCTGAACATTTTTTAGGTGCTTCTCAGCCATTCAAGTTTTCGCTGTTGAGAATTCTGTTTAGCTCTGTGCCCCAATTTTAATAGAGTTATTTGATGCTCTTTCTTTTTCTTTTCTCTCTCTTTTTTTTTTTTTTTTTGTATTTTTATTAAGAGTTGAGGACCAAACCCAGGGCCTTGAACTTGCTAGGCCCAAGCTATAATTACTCAACCCCTGGAGTCTAACTTCTTGAATTCTTTGTATATATTGGATATTAATGCTCCATCAGATTAGGATTAGTAAAGATATTTTCCCAATCTGTTAGTTGCAAATTTATCCTATTGAAAATGTCCTTTGCCTTAAAGAAGCTTTGCAATTTCATGAGGTCGCATTTGTTGATTTTTGAACATAGAGCATAAACCATTGATGTTCCGTTTCAGAAATTTTGCACTGTGCCCTTGTGTTAAAGGCTTTTCCCCACTTTTTCTTCTACTAGATTCATTGTATCTGATTTGGTGTGGAGGTCCTGATCACTTGGACTTGAGCTTTGTACAGGGAAATAAGAATGGATTAATTTGCTTTCTTCTACATGTTGACCACCAATTGAAATAGCACCAATTGTTGAAGATGCTGTCTTCTTTTCCACTGAATGGTTTTAGCTTCTTTGTTAAAGACCAAGTAACCACAGGTATATGGGCTCAGTTCTGGGACTTCAATTCCAATCCATTGATCTACCTGCCTATATCTGTACCCAATACCATGCAGTTTTTATCACTATTGCTGTATAGTACAACTTGAGGTCACAGATGGTGATTCCCCCAGAAGTTCTTTTATTGTTGAGAATAGTTTTCACTATCCTGGTGGGTTTTTTTTGTTTTTTGTTTGTTTGTTATTCCAAATGAATTTAAAAATTCCTCTTTCTAACTCTATGAAGAATTAAGTAGGAATTTTGATAGGGATTGTGTTGAATCTGTAGATTGCTTTCAGCAAGATGGCAATTTTTAATACATGAATCCTGCCAATCCACGACCATGGAGATCTTTCCATCTTCTGAGTTCTTCTATTTCTTTCTTCAGAGACTTGAAGTTCTTGTCATACAGATCTTTCACTTGTTTGATTAGAGTCATAACAAGATATTTTATATTGTTGGTGACTATTGTGAAGTGTGTTGTTTACCTAATTTCTTTCTTTTTATCCAGAGAGTATAACAAGGCTAATGATTTGTTTGAGTTAATTTTATATGCAGCCACTTTGCTGAAGTTATTTATCAGGCTTAGGAGTTCTCTGGTGGAAATTTTGGGGTCACTTAAGTATACTATCATAATATTAGCAAATAATGATATTTGATTTCTTCCTTTCCAATTTATATTCTTCTGACATCCTTTTGTTGTCTAATTGATCTAGCTAGAACTTCAAGTACTATATGAATAATTGTAGAAAGTGGGTAGCCTTGTCAAGTCCTTGATTTTAGTTGGACTGCTTCAAGTTTCTCTCCATTTAGTGTGATGTTTGTTACTGGTTTGCTGTATATTGCTTTTAATATGGGCCTTGAATTCCTGATTTTCCAAATGAAGGAATGTTGACTTTTTTCCAAATACTTTTGTAGCATTTAATGAAAAGATTATGTGGTTTTGTTTCTTTGTGTTTGTTTATATAGTTGATTACATTGATGGATTTTCCTCTATTGAACCATCCATGCATCCCTGGATAGTGGTGAATGGTGATGATGTTTGATGTCTTCTTTGATTCAGTTTGCAGAAATTTTGTTGAATATTTTTGCATTGATATGAGGAAAATTGGCCTGAAATTCTCTTTCTTTGTCGAGTCTTTGTGTGGTTTTGGTATCAGCATAACTGTGGCTTCATAGAATGAATTGGGTACTGGCCCTTTTGTTTCCATTTTATGGAATAATTTGAGGAATATTGGTAGTAAGTCTTCTTTGAAGGTCTGATAGAATTCTGCAGTAAACCCACTTGGTCCTGATTTTTTTTTTTTTTTTTTGGTTGGGAGTTTTTTAATGACTGCTTCTATTTCTTTAGGGATATGGAACTGTTTAGATGGTTTATCTGATCCTGACTTAACTTTGGTACCCAGTATCTGTCTAAAATATAGTCCATTCCATGCAGATATTTCAGTTTTGCTGGGAATCGTCCCTTTCTTCTATAACTATTATCCTTAGATTTACTCTTCTCTTTGTGTACTGGATTTCCTGGATGTTTTGGGTTAGGAACTTTTTGCATTTTGCATTTTCATTGATTGTTGTGTCTATGTTTTCTATGGTATCTGAGATTCTCTCTTCTGTCTCTTGTATTCTGTTGTTGATGCTTGTGTCTATGACTCCTGGTCTCTTTCCTAGGTTTTCTGTCTCCAGGGTTTTCTCCCTTTGAAGTTTCTTTATTGTTTCCATTTCCATTTTTAGATACTGGGTGGTTTTGTTCAAATTATGCTTCTGTTTGGTTGTTTGTTCCTGTAATTCTTTAAGGGATTTTTGTGTTTCCTTTTTAAGGGCTTCCACCTGTTTATCTGTGTTCTCCTGTATTTCGTTAAGGGAGTTATGTATGTCCTTCTTAAATTTCTTTATCATCATCAGATGTGATTTTATATGAGAATCTTGCTTTTCTGGTGTGTTGGGGTATCCAGGGCTCGCTTTGGTGGGAGAACTAAGTTCCGATGATGCCAAGTAGCCTTGATTTCTGTTGCTTAACTTCTTGCCCTTGCTTCTCAACATCACGTTATCTCTAGTGTTAGCTCGTTTTGCTAATCTCGGATTGTGACTTGTCCCTCCTGCAAGCCTGTGTGTCAACACACCTGGGAGATCAGTTCTCTCCAGCAGGATTTTGGGTATGGAGAGGTGTGGCACAGGGCCAGCTTCGAGGCCCAGAAGGAAAGAAAGACCCTGTCCCTGGATGTTCCTTCGTTCCTGTGTCCTGATGGCTCTGGGCAGGTCCCTCTTGAGCCAGAAATTTGAATCAAAGGTGGTGGTCTTACCTGTGCTCACATGTGTGTCAGTATTCCTGGGAGACCAGCTATCTCTTAGTGGGTTTTGGGTATGGAGAGCTGTGGCATAGGGTCAGCTCAGGGCTCAGATATAAACCGGAAGATTCCTGTCCCAGACTGCTCCTTGGTTCCTCTGTTCTGAGGGCTCCAGGTGAGTCCCAACATCTCCTGGCCACTCTGCCAAGCTGCCAAGAACCACCCCAGAATCAATCAGCTCTAGAATCTGCTATCTATCCAGGTTTTGCTCAGCTGAGCCAATCTACCAGCTTACACTTATCCCATGGACACTGGGAGCTGTAATTGCTCTATATCAACCAACCACCAGACAGGTAGCTCTGCTAAACCTCTAAGGACCACCTTGCAGCTGTGACCTTTCTCATGCCTTCCTGTGTCACCACAGATGGAAAACACTAGACAGTATCAATATATTTTGAACCAGCCAGATAACACAACAGCTGGGCAACGAATTGCTCTAAACTCATCAGCTATCCTATATTAGATTTCTGCCAGTGGCAGAGGCTGCCACTGTTTCTAGTAGTCCCCAGACCTTACATGCTCCTCTCTTCCAAAGTCTCGCCAAAAAATAAAAATAAAACGAAACAAAATAAAAACAACAGTAAAAAAATCCCTTTCTCTATCTTTGTTCTCCTCTTCCTCCTGGGACCGGGAAATCCCACCTCTTTACTTTTGCCCAACTATTAGCTTTTGCAGTCTTTATTGACATAATCAGGAAACAATTAGGGATTCAGATTTCAGTATCAGCTCCTCCCCATACAATATATATATATAACATATATATATGTATATATGTATATAATATATATATACATACATATACATATACATATACATATACATATACATATACATATACATATACAGATTTCAGTATCAGCTCCTCCCCATACTATATATACATATACATATATACATATATATGGCTTGTGAAGTTTACAGAATTGCCTGTATTATAGTTGATTTCAGATTATTGTATTTTTGAAAACTGAGTTTACCTTATGCTTTATCTCTCCTACAATCTGCAGTGTGTCTTAAAATATTCGTTAATGTACTCAGAGATGATTTAGTAGTCTAGAGAAGTTTTAGATCCTGCAGAAGACCATTTTTCTGTTTCAAAATCCTACAAACTGTCAGCTTACAACCAAGTGTGACTCTTTCCAGTGTTTTCTTCTGACGTCTATTAACACCTGCATATATGTGGCATACATTCAGACAATCAGTCATGTGTACATACATATAAGTAAATTTAAATATTTAAATTATCAAGCCCATCTATTTTCTAGAACCACCTCATTCTCATAATTCTGTGTACCTTTTTGTGTAAATTGACATTTTGGGGTATAAACTTAAGTGTTGACAGCCTCTTAAGCTAGACTTGGATACCCAGTTCAATTACTAACACAATGACTCAAGTAACTATCAAATCCAGATAGTGAGGACTTACTTAATGTTACTACACTGATAATAGGAACAAATAAAGAGCTACACTGACCTCAATTCTGTTCTTAGAGTGAGACGTTAGGTAAGGTTTGACAAGAAAATGTGGAGTGATGTAGGTAGTGATGCCTATAATTAAATAGTTATGTTTTAATCAAGATAACATCACCAGCTATAATAATAAGTCTGAGCTCTGCAAAAATATTGCTGAAATCATTATTGCTAATAACATCATTTGTCGGGAGCAAAATAGTTTGTCAAGACCAGGTTGGGACTGTTTGTTTGGAGAACTTCAAATGTAATATATGTACATCATTTCCATTCTTTTCCTTCCTCCAACACCTCTTGAACATCTCTTTCATTCAACTCCCAACAAATAAAAGGCATTTTCCTTTAATAATTAGTGATAACTCACACGTAAATATATACATATCCATACTCACATACATATTGTATATGTATTTAAATCCAACCATTAGGAATTGGATAATCTACCAATGATTTTATCCCTGAAAAAGAATTATTCGTCCTCTTTTAGAAGCCAAGCAAATGTACTAGAAAATATTATACTATTAAGTGAGGTTACCCAGAAACCAGAACGACAAAGTAAACTTAATAAATAACCACTCAGTTTCTCTTCATGAATTACATTGTTTTCGATGGGAGGATGACAATCTATTGTTCTACTATGTTGTGATACTTATGAACCACATCAACAAGTAGCATAAAACCATAGCCCTATGGATATTGACAATATCCAACAGCTCTCTAATAGAACTTAAGACCTTTTCATCCTTTGGGATAACAACTTAAAACTGGAAATCTCCTTAACTAACTATTGTTGGCCAAATTGTAGTTATTGGAGGGATATTATTACATTAATTTAATAAATCAGAAAAAATATAAATATTTATCCTTATATGTACAAAGAAGTATAGTACTCAGCCAAAATTAAGGAAATTTCTCTTGTAACAGGAATCACTACAGAAAAATGAAATGTAGATTTGAACCAAGTCCAAATGTATACAGCTACAACATACTCCATACCTAAGGCTCAGAGAACATTTTAGAAGAGGGAGTAGAAAGAATGCAATACCCAGAGAATCAGGGAGTGTGAAACTGTTCTCCTAGAAATGTCAGAAGGGACACCTGTAAAGTCTCATCAACATGACTACCAAAGGGTAGTGGTATAAAGAGTATATCAGCTTACATGACAAACTACCAATGTGGAGATTGACCCTGAGGAATCAATCCTACACAAGGAACTATAGGCAAATGAGTAAATCTGCAAGAAGGTAATGTAGCCTTCCCAGAGTAAAGAAGAATAAAAGCAACTGGTATTCTACTACAAAAGAGGCAGCCTGAAAACATACACTCAAGTAACATGTAGACTAAAAATGTTATATTTGAGAATATTTTTGTATAGATAATACATATGAGTATGCAATAAAAATTTATCAAAAAAGGTAATAATTTTGAAGCATAAAGAATAGAGTATATAGGAAGGCTTGGAGGAAGAAAAGGAAGAGGTAGTTACAATAAAAATATAATATTAAAACTAAACAAAAAACAGTAAACAAAGCAAAAACTACATTCTCCTACCAATTCATGTAAAATGCATTACATGTTAATTATAGTGAATATAATCATATATATAGAATTATATGAAAATATGATCTAGAAATTTCATAAGTGGATAAGTGAAAACCTTGCGGAGTTCATAATTAGCTCAGTTACTTTAAACAGTCCTTAGTGTTGTTCAGCCTTAAACTTTGCCTACTCTTCTAACTATAATGTACTCATTTTCGTTATATTGAAAAATAGTTCAAACTTAGACTCCTCTCAAATATGTAACTCTAAAAATGCTGCATAAAGTACTTATTGAGAATTATGTATGTGCATACTTTTTTGTTTGTTTGTTTGTTTTTATTTCGCAGATATCTGGGTCCCATAGACTTTCAGTACCATTTTGTATCTACTATCTTGAACCTTGGCTGGGGTAATTGTTGATAAAAATTTCCCATGTAGAGGGAAGCACCCATAATCTTTGTTTCTTTGAATATACAATGGTGTGAGTCTCTAATAATCACCATCTACTGAAAAGGGAGTATCTCTGATGAGGTTTGGGACATCATTAATCTATGGGAATAAAAGAAAAACTTAGGAGCAGTTCACTACTATGTTGATGGTTGATTTTAATGTCAACATTAGATTTCCTAAGTAGGCTGCTTCAATTGAGGAACTGTCATGTTTGCCTGTATTGATGTGCAAAGGCTCACCCAAATTATTGAAGTACCTGCTATTCAACATAAAAAAGAAGTGATAGAAATAATATCATTTGCCTTCTGCTCACTATACCTTCTCTCAGTGTCTACTTTATTTACCCTAATGTTGCTGATGATTATTACATAACTGACATCATATATATAATATATATATATATATATATATATATATTATATAAAATCTTTACTTTATTGAACTTTATTATAAATAACTTACAAAAAAAAAGCACACAGTAAAATTAATTGGATAGCCATCTGTGTATCTAAATGGTTTCTGTGCAGTTAGAGTAATCATTTTGAAGCTACAGAACTTCAAATTGGATCTTACAATTTCACAATAAAATACATTTTTAAGCACTGATCTACCAGCAAAATTGAGAAATTCATTATTAAGTTAAAACTGGAGCAACAATTAGTTTTTTTATCCTGTTTAACAAATCAAGTGTCCAGTGCCTGCATTCAGTCCTTCCTCATCACCAAAGGTTTTGTTTGTTTGTCTTTTGTTTTTGTTTCACCTTATCCTTTGGGAAAAAAATGTTTTATTGAGGAATTCCTTTAATAACAGAAACACCTCACTGTTAACTTTCTTAATTTACTGGCTCACTGCTGATCTGTAAGGTGCCAACAAAAGCACAAGAACCTTCTCCTCCACTGAAAAGAACTTCATTCAACTTTCTTTTTTTAAGCATAATTATTGTCTAGACTTTATTATTTTTTTCCTTTTTTAATTTTATTTTTTTGCTTATTCACTTTATATCCCGTCCCAGTCACCCCCTCCACAATCCTTCCCATCTCTTGTTTTCTGAGTACCCCTCCTCCTGTATTCCCCCCCTGCCACTTTAAGTCTCTGAGAGGCTAGGTGCTTCCTCTCCCATTTAGACCAGATGAGGCACCAGCTAAAGACCATACTCCATATACAGGCTGTATGTTTTGGGATAGCCCCGCTCCAGATGTTTGAGACCTGCATGAAAACACAAGCTGCATATGTGCAGGGAGGCTAGGTCCAGCCCATGGAGGTAGATCTGTGTAGACTAAGTATCTCCACGGTTGGTGATTCAGTCTCTGAGAGCTCCAAGGGTTCAGGTTGGTCTACTCTGTTGATCTTCCTGTGCAGTTCCTATCTCCTTAGGCCCACATCCTCCCCTATTCTTCTATAAGAGTCCTCAAGCTCCATCCACTGTTTGGCTCTGGATGTCTGTATCTGTCTGAGTCAGCTGCTGGTTAGAGCCTCTCAGAGGACAGCTTGCCCTGTCTGTTCTCAGGCTGGAGGTTTAGATCCTTGGAGCTCTGGTTGAATCTTTTGATACTCATTGTAAAAAGGACAAAAGCACCCTCACTTTGGTCTTCCTCCTTCTTCTTGAGTTTCATGAGGTTTATGCGTTGCATCTTAGGTATTGTGTGTTTTGGGGCTAATATCCACTTATCAGTGAGTGCATACCATGTGTGTTCTTTTGTGATTGGGTCATCTCACTCAGGATGATATTTTCTAGCTCCATCCATTTGTCTAAGAATTTCATGAGCTCATTATTTTTAATAGCTGAGTAGTACTCCATTGTGTAAATGTACCACATTTTCTGTATCCATTCTTCTGTTGAAGGGCATCTGGGTTCTTTCCAGCTTCTGGCTATTATAAATAAGGCCCCTATAAACATAGTGGAGCATGTGGCCCTGTTGCATGTTGAAATATCTTCTGGGTATATACCCAGGAGGGGTATAGCTGGGGTCCTCAGGTAACACTATGTTTAATTTTCTGAGGTATCGCCAGACTGCTTTCATAGTGATTGTACCAGCTTGCAATCCCCAACAATGGAGGAGTGTTCCTCTTTCTCCACATCCTCGCCAACATCTGCTGTCACCTGTGTTTTGGATCTTAGCCAATCTGACTGGTGTGAGGTGGAATCTTAGTGTTGTTTTCATTTGCATTTCCCTGATGAGTAGGGATGATGAACACTTCTTTAGATGTTTTCTCAATCATTCGAGTTTCCTCAGTTGAGAGTTCTTTGTTCAACTCTCTACCCCATTTTTTAATAGGGTTATTTGATGGTCTGGAATCTAGTTTCTTCAGTTCTTTGTATACCTTGGATATTAGCCCTCTATCAGATGTAAGGTTGGTGAAGATCTTTTCCCAGTCTGTTGGTTCCCGCTTTGTCCTGTTGACCGTATCCTTTGCTTTACAGAAGCTTTGCAGTTTTATGAGATCCCATTTGTCAATTCTTGATCTTAGAGCATACGGCATTGGTGTTCTGTTCAGGAACTTTTCCCTGTGCCCATATGATCAAGGCTTTTCCCTATTTTCTCTTCTATTAGTTTCAGTGTAGCTGGTTTTATGTGGAGGTCCTTGATCCACTTGGAATTGAACTTTGTACAAGGAGATAAGTATGGATCAATTGCATTCTTCTACAAGTTGACCTCCAGTTCGACCAGCACCATTTGTTGAAAATGCTGTCTTTTTTCCACTGGATAGTTTGAGCTCCTTTGTCGGAGATCAAGTGACCATAGGTATGGGGGTTCATTTCTGGGTCTTCTATTCTATTCCATTGATCCTCCTGACTGTCTCTGTTCCAATACCATGCCGTTTTTAACACTATTGCTTTGTAGTACAGCTTGAAATCGGGATGGAGATTCCCCAGAATTCTTTATTTTTGAGTGTAGTTTTCGATATCCTGGGTTTTTTTGTTATTCCAAATGAATTTTAAGATTGCTCTTTCTATCTCTGTAAAGAATTGAGTGGGAATTTTGATAGGGATTGCATTAAATCTGTAAATTGCTTTCAGCAAGATAGCCATTTTACTATATTAATCCTTCAAATCCATGAACATGGGAGATCTTTCCATCTTCTGAGATCTCCTTCGATTTCTTTCTTCAGGGTTTTGAAGTTCTTGTCATACAGGTCTTTTACTTGCTTGGTTAGATTCACACCAAGATATTTTATACTATTTGTGACTATTGTGAAATGGTGTCGTTTCCATAATTTCTTTCTCAGCCAGTTTATCCTTTTAAACGGTTTTAGTTCATTCATTACCAGAGTTCCTGAGGTTGTAGGGTCAGAGACCTCATCTGAGAGACAAGAATGTGGCTATTTGTCCTGGGTGACTAAGAAATGCCATTGCCCACAGATACCCTTACATTACAGGATCAGTTCTTTTCTCTTTTCTCATTCTCATAAAAATTTTAAATGCATCCCCCACATAGACAAGCCATCACTCATGTGGTAACCCATCTATGATTTAATCAATATTATATATATATATATATATATATATATAATATATATGATTATATATTAATATATATAATGAGAATTTAAATATATACTTTTCCAAGTATTTAAATATAACTATTTTCAAGATCCTTCACCTCTTAGTTCCTATTTAAGCCAGTGGTTCTCAGTCTATGGGTCATGATTCTTGCAATGATGTAATATCAGATATTCTGCGTATCATATATTTAAATTACAATCCATAACATTAGCAAAATTAAAGCAATGAAGTAACAACAAAAATGATTTTATGGTTGGAGGTCAAAACAACATAAGGAGCTGTATTAAAGAATCACAGCATCAGGTAGCTTGAGAGACACTGGTTTACTTGATTCTAACTTCTTCTTTCCTCCTCTTCATCTCTTTTTCTCCCTCTCCTCCTAATCCTTCTCTTCTCCTTCTGCTCCTCCTCCTTCTCCTCCCACTCCTTCTTCTCCCTTCTCCTTCTCTTTTTCTCCTTCTCTCCTCATCCTTCCTTTTCTTTTCTTTCTCTTCTTCTCCTTTTTTCTCTTTCTTTTTCTTTCTTCTCCTCATCCTCTGTTACTGCCTCTTCCTTTTCTACTCCTCTTCCTCTTCCTACTCCTCCACCCTTGCTGTTCCAATTCTCCCTTTTCTTCTGGTTTTCCTGTTAGGATTCTCCTGACTACTCTCTGTGGATCTGTGCTCTCTTTTACCTAAATGCCAACTGTTTCTGTTATTGCTACCTGTCACCAGTGTGTGTGATTTATCTACATTTTTTATAAATATTCTCTTCCATAAATAAGATAAAAATTTCCTCACTGGGAAAAATAGCCTCATCATTGGCTATAAATTATTTAATAAATTTTAAAGAACAAGTCATAATATTTTGCTGAAAATGTTTTGATCCAACTATTATATACTTTAAAATTTTAAAATGTGAGGAGATAGATTCCTATAAAACCTAGTAGCTATAATAAAAATTAATTTTACAAGTACAAATATTGTGAGCTACAAAGAAATTTAATTCTAAGTTATCTATCATAATTTAAATTTTATATGAATATTTGAGAACAATGTTGTATTCACATGATCAGTTATTTTTGCATTATTAGTATTTACATCAATGCCATAGCTTACCCTCCTTCCTGTCCTACCAGTCCCTCCCACCCATCTCCCCTCTACCCACCCCTATCTTCTGTCTGGTCACTCATTCACTTCTCTTTTTCTCCTCAGCAATGGCAGACTTCCCATGGATATCAACCAATCATGACCTTTCAAGTTGCAGTAAGTCTGGACACCTCCTCTCATATTAACCCTGGACAGAAAACCTCAGTATGAGAACAGAATCCAGAAAACAATCAAAAGATAAGACACAGTGCCTTCTTCCACTGTTCAATGTCACAAAAGGTGTGTGTGTGTAGAAAGGAAGGAAAAAAGAAAGAAAAAAGGGAAAAAAAGGTATATGTGATTCAAATGTTTTTAAAACAGTACATTAAAGATTAAAAGATACATAGGGAGAGAGTGGGCAGCCTTGTTTAGTCCCTGATTTCAGTGTAATTGCTTCAAGTTTCTCTCCATTTAGTTTGATGTTGTCTACTGGTTTGCTGTATATTGCTTTTACTATATTTAGGTGTGCACACTGACTTCCCAATCTTTAGAAGATTTTTAACATGAAGGGATGTTGAATTTTGGCCAATGCCATTTCAGCATCTAATGAAATGATCATGTAGTTTTCTTCTTTGAGTTTGTTTATGTAGTGAATTACATTCATGGACTTCCATATACTGAAATATCCCTGCATCCTTGGGATGAAGCCTACTTGGGCATGATAGATGATTTATTTGATATGTTCTTGGATTCAGTTTGCAGAAATTTTATTTATTATTTTTGCATCGATATTCATAAAGAAAATTGGTTGGAAATTTTCTTTGTTGGGTCATTGTGTAGTTTACGTATACGAGTAATTGTGGCTTCACAGAAATAATTGGGTACTGTTCTTTCTGTTTCTATCTTGTGGAATAGTTTGAAGAGTATTGGTATTAGATCTTTTTTTTTTTTAAAATTCTGATAGACTATAGCCAGAAGCTAGAAAGAATTACAGATGTCCTTCAACAGAGGAATGGAATCTGAAAATATGGTACATTTACACAATGGAGTACTAATCAGCTATTAAAATCAATGAATTCATGAAATTCTTAGGTAAATGGATGGAACTAGAAAATATTATCCTGAGTGAGGTAACTCAATCACAAAATTATACATGGTATGCACTCACTGATAAGTGTATATTAATCGAAAAGCTCAGAATATGCAAGATACAATTCACAGACAACATGAAGCTCAAGAAGGAAGACAAACATATGGCTGTTTCAGTTCTTCTTGAAAAGGGAGCAAAATACTCATGGAAGCAAATACTGAGACAAAGTGTAGAAAAAAAGGCTGAATGAAAGGCCATTCAGAGACTGCCTTACCTGGGGATCCATTCCATATACAGTCACCAACCCTGACGCTATTGTGGATGTCAGGAAGTGCACGCTGAAAGTGAGACTGGTATAGTGTCCTCCTGAAAGGCACTGCAGGAGCCTGACAAATACAGAGGCAGATGCTCACAGCCAATAATTGGACAGCGCACATGGTCCTCAATCGACTCCCCAATGGGGAGTTAAAGGACTGAAGGAGCTGAAGGGGTTTGCAACCCCATAGGAAGAGCAAAAATATCAACCAACCAGAACCCCCAGAGCTCCCAGGTACTAATCCACCAACCAAGGAGTATTTATGGAGGAACCCATGGCTCTAGCAGCATATGTAGCAGAGGATGGCCTTGTGGGGCATCAATGTGAAGCTCTTGGTCCCTGTCCTCTCCTCTACTCTCCTCCAAGTCCTTCATCTCTACTTCTGTCCTCATCAACCCCTTTTCTGTTTCTCTTCAGAAAAGGAAAGTTTCACATGGATATCAAACAGCCTTGGCATATAAAGTTGTAGTAAGACCAGAAACAACCTCTCCTACTGAAGCTAAATCAGGCAGCCAACTAAGAAAAAAGGGTCCCAAAAGCAGGCAACAAAATCAGAGTTAGTCCCTGTTTCCACTACTAGGAAGCCCATATGAAGACCCCAAACTACACAATTATAATAAATCATTTAAAGGGCCTACACCAGTGCCATCGAGGTTCCCTGTTGACTGCTCAGTATATGTGGGTTCTCTGTTAGCCCTGGTTAGGTGATTCTGTTGGTTCTCATGAATTGTCATTGACCACCTGGGTACTATAATCCTTCTTCCCTTTTCTGTAGAATTGCTCAAGAGCCACATAATTTAACTGTGAGGTTTTACATCTGTTTCCATGAGTTGCTTGGTGAAGCCCCTCTCATGATGATTGTGTCTTTGCAAGTATAACAAAATATCATCATATTCAGAGTGGACTTCTTCTCATGACTTGATCTTTTTTTTTTTTTTTTGGTTTTTTCGAGACAGGGTTTCTCTGTAGCCCGGGGTGTCCTGGAACTCACTCTTGTAGACCAGCTGGCCTCGAACTCAGAAATCCCCTGCCTCTGCCTCCCAAGTGCTGGGAAAAGGCGTGCGCCACCACCGCCCGGCCAGACATTGATCTTAAGCTGAACAAATCATTAGTTGGCCATTCCTTCAATTTTCTTAATTCTTATGCCACATATCTCATAGGCAGGAAAAATTATAGGTCAAAATTTATGTGGCTATCCAAATCCCTTCATTAAAAGCTTGCTGGTTACAGAAGATAGCCAATTCACTCTCCATATCCTCCAATATTAGGTGTCTTAGCGAGAATCAACTTTGTAGATTCTTGGATTTTCCATTGTCATAGGTTTCTAGATTGTCCCAGATATGACCCTCCTCTCCCAATTTCAGTTAGCTACCTGATACTATATTCTTCCATCAATCCCCTCAACTGACCACTCCTTATCACATCTCCACTCCCATCCCATCCACCCACAATGTCTATTCTGTATTCCTCTCAATGAGATTCACAAGTACCCCCTTGAGCTGTCAGTTATAATTAGCTTCTTTTGGTCTGTAGAATGTAATATGATTATCCTTTACTTTATGACTAATAGTTACTTATAAGTGAGTACATATCATGTTTGTATTTCTCAACGTAGTTACCTCCCTCAGGATGATTTTTTTTCTAGTTTCCTCCATTTCTGGTTATTACAAAAAAGACTGACCTGAACATAGTTGAGCAAGTGTTCTTGGGTATGATAGAGCATCCTTTGGGTATATGACCAAGAGCATTTATTCTGATGGTTCTTGTTTTTCTGTTTCTTATCTTAAAATTTTACTCATGGATTTACTGATTTTATATTATCAAAAGTATTCATAATCTACTTAGGAATATATTAAAGACCTTGGAACCACTTTTTATCTTTTTGTATCTTGTTTTCAAGAACTATTTGGAAAAAAATTATTCACAGTTTTATTCTGTTGACCGCTACTATTTAATGAAGCAGTCAGACATTACAAAGTAATCTATCCATTCCTTTTTGGACTTCTGTTTGTACTTT
This sequence comes from Mastomys natalensis, assembly GCA_021653895.1. Taxonomy (NCBI): domain Eukaryota; kingdom Metazoa; phylum Chordata; class Mammalia; order Rodentia; family Muridae; genus Mastomys; species Mastomys natalensis. The sequence continues at coordinate 772,797 of JAJTUV010000385.1, forward strand.
ATTATCAATTTAACTAACTATAAAATGAAAATGAAACTGAGGCATCAGTTCTCATATTCTTATCACTAACATAAACCTTTTCCTTTTTGTTTCCACGGTTTACCTTCTTTTATAAGAATTCAGTTCAAATCTTTTTCATTTTTATTGATGATGTGAGCTTTTTTGTTTGCTATCATTCAAAAGGGTATTATGCATATAACATAATTATATATTACATATCAGTTGAACATATCTCCCCAATATGTTGTTTATCATTTTATATTTACAATAGTGCCCTCAGATGATAACCATTTCAAAACTCTTTGATAACCTTTTTTCATAAATATTCTTTGTGAGTCTAATACAACTTGTGGATATGTTGGGCAATTCAATATTACATGGTACTTAATCTTTGTTGTCTATAGTTGAAATTTCCCTTTTGAATGATGTATAATTTTATTAATATAATTACTCTTCAAACATTATAGAAAAACATCTAACACTTTGAAATTTTTTGATCATTTTGAATCCAGTTTGGAAGAATTAATTGGAAATTTTTCTTTGAATGCTTCAAAACATTTTAATTTAGAGAACTTTATTTTTATGATATACATATTAATAATTTATCACCATAAATATTGGTTTACCAGCCTAATCTATTTCTGAGAAATTGATATACCAATAACAAGGAGAATAAGATTAAAAATAAATCTTTATAATGATTAGTGTTCAATAATGCACTCAAGTAGTATACCTATTAGCATAGTTATCATGGAAATAACCAAACAATTAGAAATATTTAACATCCTAGTTAGTATAGGAGTACATGGATAATAACATTATAATAGTATTTAGATAAATTTGTAATTGTTATATTACACTTCATATAAATGATTACACATACTATCTATATGAAAAATATCTTTAAAAAAATGTGTGGTTTTTTTTCCCCAAATACGTGCAATGTGAATTGAACCAGATAGTACTTAATTTATTGTTGTTAAATTTAATGAGATATCACTAATTGAGGCTATTCATTTTTTTCCACAACCAATCCAAAACTGATTAACAGGAGAAGAGAAAACTTTTAAAAATAAGGTGGTACATTCTAAAGGGTTCCACCACCTCCTACCTCCTGAGATTGCCTGTTTCCATTCTTCCTTCTGGCCCTCAGTGCTTCAGTCCTATTTCCCCCGCCCCCCCAATACTTGATCATGTGCCTTATTCCCCTCCAGGTTCCCTCTCCCACCCAGGTCCTCCCCTCATTCTGCTCCCTGTGATTGCTTTCTTCTCCCTCCCTTCCTTCGGCTTGTTAACCTTCTTGAGTTCTGTGGATTGCATCCTGAGTATTCTGCACTTTTTGTCTGGTACCCGATTATTATTCAGTGCATAATATGCATGTACTTTTGGGTCTAAGTTACCTCACTCAGAATGATAATTTCTAGTGGCATCCATTTGCCTGAAAAACTCATGATGTCCTCGTTTTTAACAGCTGAATAGTATTTTATTGTGCAAATTAACCACATTTTCTCTATTCTTCTTTTCTGGGACATCTGGGTTGTTTCTAGCTCCTGGATATCACAATGAGGCTGCTGTGAATATAGTGTATCAGATGTCCCTGTGGCATGGTGGGGCCACCTTTGGGTATATGCCCAAAAAGGGTATGGCTGGCTTTTTCAGGTAGATCATCTATTTTCAATTTTCTGAGAAATCTCCACATTGATTTCCAGAGTGATTGTACCAGTTTGCAATCCCACCAGCAGACAAGAAGTGTACCTCTTTTTCCCCATCCTAGACAAAATGGGCTGTCACCTGAGTTTTTGATGGTAGCCATTCTGATCTGTGTAAGGTGGTATTTCAGTGTTGTTTGGATTTGCATTTCCCTCACCAATAAGGACTTTGAACGTTTTGTTAAGTGCTTCTCAGCCATTTAAGATTTCTCTGTTGTGAATTCTAGGTTTAGTTCTGTACTCCATTTTTTTTTATTGTGTTGTTTGGGTTTTAAGGGTTAGCTTCTTCAGTTCTTTATATGTTTTGGATATTAGCCCTCTTTCAGATCTGAGAGTTAGTGAAGATTTTTCCCACTCTGTAGGTTGCCAATGTGTCCTATTGACTATGACATTTTCCTTATAGAAACTTTACAGTTTCATGAGGTCACATTTATCAATTATTGATCTTAGAGCCTGAGCCATTGGAGTTCTGTTTAGGATATTTGCCCTGTGCCAATGAGTTCAAGGCTCTCTTCCATTCTCTCTTCTATTAAATTGAGTATATCTGGTTTTATGTTGTGGTCCTTGATCCATTTGGACTTGAGCTTTGTGAAAGGTGGTGAATACGGATCTATTTTCATTTTTTTTCTATATACAAACTGACAGTTAGACCGGCACCTATTTTTAAGATGCTTTCCTTTTTACAGTGTATATTTTTGGCTTCCTTGTCATAAATCAAGTATCAGAGATACTCTCAGGACTTAAAAGGAGAGACATTAAATGAAATGACTTAAAGCGAGGAGATGGAACTTGTCAAGTCTACCTCCAGTAGAAAGACATGGCATAAACTAGAGGGATGGGGATGCCATCCCACTATCAAAATACTCTGACTCAAAACTGTTCCTGTCTAAAAGAACTGTAGGGACAAAAATGGAAAAGATTATGAAGGAAAGGAGTTCCAGCAACAGAAGCAAATTGGGATCCAGGTCAAGGGAAGCTCCAAGGTATGACACTATTACTGATGCTATGATGTACTAACAGACAGGACCCTACCATGGCTGTCCTCTGTGAAGCTTAACAAGCAGCTGAAAGATTCAGATGCAGATATTTCCACCCAACCAATGGACAGAAGAATGGAATCCCTATGGTTGAATTATGAAAAAACTGGAAGAAGCTGAGGATGAGGGTGACCTTAAAAGAAGACTAGCAGTCTCTACTAACCTGGACCCCTGAGATCTCTGACTCACTGAACCACCAACCAGGCAGCATATACCAGCTGATATGAGGCCCCAGACACATATACAGCACATATACTGCCTGTTCTGGTTTCAGTGAGAAAAGACACACCTAACCCTTGAGAGACTTGAGGCTCCTGAGAGTGCACAGTTCTGGTAAAATGGGAGTACGGGGTAGGGACATCCAATTGGAGATGGGGGAGGAGGTATGGAATGAGGAATAGCCATGGGTTGGATCTGGGAGGGGGATGATGACTGTACTGTTAAAAAGATTAAATAAGACCAGGCAGTGGTGGCGCACGCCTTTAATCCCAGCACTTGGGGGGCAGAGGCAACTGGATTTCTGAGTTTGAGGAGAGCCTGATTTACAGAGTGAGTTCCAGGACGGCCAGAAAAACCCTGTTTCGAAAAACCTAAAAAAAAAAAAAAAAAAAAAAAAAAAGATCAAATAATAACAACAACAGTATTAGTAGTAGTATAGCAGTAGTGCTAGTATGTTACCCAAAGGAGCCTTCCCATTCTCTGACTATAACCGGAAATTGTGGGTCCCTGGTTCTGGAAGGTGTCCCACGATGATCTCCCGGCTGAGGACAGAGTGAGAGCAGGAAGGGTCCTCTGCCCGAGTCTCCACTGTCCTGTCCATTGATCTTCAGCCCAGCCTGGTGTGAGAAGTCTGGGCCAAAGAGTACGAGTGCAGGAGGGGAGGACAGATTGCCTGCTCCAGCTGCTCCCTCTGCTTGAGTCTCTGCTGTCACAGCTCGGTCACTCCCAGGTGCTACACCTGTCTCTCTTTGCTGAGCTGGCCCGGGCTGGGCCGATAGAAGCCGGCTAGCAGGCAAGGAAGCAGCTTGGTGCCCCAGGAAAGTTCCGGGAGAGTGGATTTCTCCCCAAGTGTTACAGCTCTTGAGACATAAACTCTCAGACACCAGGATGATTCTCGAACACACTTTACTTCTCCTGAATAGAGCTCTTATATACAGTTTCAGGGTGGGTTAGGGTCTGACAGCAGATAACTATTGGCTTGGTTGGAGAGCTTAGAGATACCTCATCTGCATGTGGGTTAGGGTCTGGCAGATAATGCCTATTGGCTTGGACTGAGAGCTTAGAAATACCTCATCTGCATATGGGAGAGCCTGAGGCACTGTTCCTCATGACTGATAGTCATAGACCTCCCTTTGGGAGAGGCTGTGGAGGGCCGAAGCTGAATGAGAAGAACCAGGACCTGGGGGCAGCGCTGAACACCTGCCGTCCTGGTAAAGGTCTGGGGTTCAAGACTTGCTCAACCAGGCACCCAGCTGCTTCCCACAGCCCACTGCCCCACAGGAAATAGTAATGGGTAGAGGGATTTGTAAGAGGGGGACTAGGAAAAGAGGAGGTAGGGGTGCTATGATGGAGATGTAAAGTGAAAAACAACAACAACAAAAGAACTAAACAAATTTTTAAAAAATGATAAATTTGAGTATCATGGCTTCTCTTACTTTCAAGGCACAACCAAACATTCCATTTCTTTGTCCTTCTGACTCAATAGTGTAAAATAAGTTCTCATTACAAATTTGCTTTTTAATTCTATTTTAAAATTATTGAAATATAATGCTGTTATAATTTATAATTTTGAGATTTAAAGAAGTGCAAATATGAACAGAGAAATATCTTTTTGTTTTCTCCTTTAACTGTAATTATAAGCATGTCACTTCAGTGGGCTGAAAAAAATTACAAATGAACTTATATTGGCTAGTTTGTAGCTACTTTGGCTTATTAAAAAATAAAGCTGTATAATATATCAAAAAGTGAACACATACTATATTACTGGTGATGATGAGGAAATATTCTAGAAAAATAAGGGGTGTGCAATTTTCTTACCTCCAGAAACCTATTAATTTTAAAAGAAAAAATGAATTCTGAAATGTACTTAAATTAACAAGGCAAAAATTCTAGCATAGATCTTGTGAAATTTTTAAGAAGATACTACTATCTATACCTCACAATACATCATTTTTTCTGATTAGAGACGGAGTAGAGTCTAATATGGAATGAGTTAAATCAAGAAAATGAAAAAAATATTGAAAGGTAAAAGCTATTTGTAGGAGAATTTAATAATCTAGCAAATAATAATTTATAAGACAAAATGAAAAATAACAATACATCCAAAAGAAGACATCAGTAGCTTACTTATTCAATAAACATTCAAAATTAATAAAAAAATAATAATTGCAGAGATTAGTCAGGAAAAAGATAGTAAAAGCTAGATAAAATTTGAAATTATCAAAGAATAAATTTACATAAAAATAAAAGAAACAGTATTGAGACATAGTAATAGACAACACTAAATGCTGGAAGGGATTTAATTATTAAATGAACTATTATATATGTAAATCAAATCAATTTGAGTTTAACGTTGTCATCTCATATCCGAGGTTTGTATTTCAGTGAACACAAAGACAGGTTGCAAGAAAATGAAAATATGTAAACAAATAGAAGCAAAAGCATTTCTTTCAAGGAGCCAGCCAGTCAGTGAAAAAATTAACTTATAAAATAAATGAAAGTAAGTTTGTGTGTGTGCGTGTGTGTGTGTGCACGTGTGTGTACTTTAGTAATGTGATTTGCATATAGTGGCACAGGAATCCACTACAATAGAGAATGTATTGTGTACTTGGACTTAATAATAAGTTTACAATGAAACTTTTTCACTAATGAAATGTGGTTTTGAGAATTTTATATATGGTAATTATATTTTTCTCTTTACCATCTTTGAAATACTTGGCTCACAGTATCAATTATTGCAAGGAATTATTAGCAAGTAAAATAAGATCATGTGTTCCATGATAATAGGAAAGTAAATGGTGATTGGAAATTTTGATAGTCCAATTTTAGAGGAATCTTTATTTTTTGTTTTCTTAGAAAATACACTCAACATTTTCGTGTAAAATACTTTCAAGGTTTGAAGACACAAGTAAATAAAAAATGGATAGTTCGAAAGCATCCTGAAAATGCACTGAATTTCAGATTCTCTATTACTTAAACATGTAATCTTGATGAATTCAAAGAATAAATCTGTAGTGGATGAAATTGTTAGCTTATTAATCAAAGAGCATGCATGGCTTTATAAGATCTCTGACATATCTAAGGAAACAAAACTTTAATCTTTGAAAATTGAAGCTGAATTTACTTGGCAAAGGATAAAATAGAAATCTTACTAACGCTGGGGTTACTTTAATGACTCTAGTGCTGTTGTCAAGTCTTCACCATTCAGTTATTATCTTCAACTAAAATTAGTTGTACCTTTCTGTTGTCAGTACATTTTTTGGTTGATATGGTAAAAATAAATAAATAAATTACTACTTTCCAAGTGAGAGAAGTATAATTTTGTCTTTGTAATTTTTATTTATGAATTCTCATTCTCAAAATGGCATTTCATCCTGTGCAAGATGGATTCCTTAGCTCTTAACCTCTCTGTGTGAATCTGCATTTTTATGTGTCAAGCAGGCATAATAACACTTAGTTTTCACACAAGGGTGTTTTAAAGATTAATTAGCTAAGTGCTTGGGAGATAAAATGGCTATATAAATGCTAAATATTCATATTCATTAAGACACAGTCTTAAAAGAAAATAAAAAAATCAAACTAGATCCAGACTAAGTCACAATTAAAGCAAAAACTATGAGCAAACTTTTTTTTTACTGTGGAGCAAGACGTCCTTGGGCTACTCTCTGTATTTCTCATTCTTTAGTCTCCATTCATTCTCTATTTCCTCACATTTGACCATCTCCCCAGATGGAAGCATATGAGTAAACAATGCTGCTGCTCCTTTTGTTGTTAGCTTCCTAATAGTCTTTCTTTAGAAGTTTTACATGAAATAATATTACCCTACAGTGTTTGACATAGTTAAATGGTGCTGTTTCAAGCGCTTCATGGTACAGAATCATGTTTAGTATCTATAATGATTAGTGATAATGATAAAGATTAATCTTCCTGTTCCAAATTCCAGATAATAGCAGTATTATAGTGACACTATATCAGGACTACGAAACAAATTGAAGAAGTAATAGGTTTATGTACTAGAGCCAAAAAAAAAAAAGACATAGAACAAACTTCATAGAATTTTATAGTACCTAATATAATATATATAAGTCCATAAGTCCAAGTGTTTTGATTTAGAGTGTATTTAACATAAGGTTGAAGAAATACAATCTGAAATTTGTAGTGATTCATAAGACTCTTGGTATTATGACATTTGAGTAGACTGTCAAACAAACACACAAACACAAACACATAAAATAATTGTTGTTTCAGAATTTATAAGAGTTTGATATTCTGTCCTGGAAAACTAAGTGTTATGAGAAATTTTTATAAGAAACAAGCCCATCTTAGACAAAGCTCTGGAGTATATGGTAGTTGGGAAAAACACAGAGTTTTTCAATTACTAAAAAATTAAGTTGTATGTCCACAATATTATAATTTCCTCAGAATAACTTTTTGAGATACTTCAGTATTTGTTGCAAATTTTTATCATGTTTTAATCAGATACAAAAGAAGAAAACCATGTTCAGATATAAAATAGCCTGATACTATATTTCAGCTTTATGTACTGAATAGATCAAGTTTGTTAAACATGAAGAAAATATAGTGAAGAAACTTTGTCTATTGTTTTAGACAACCAGTTCTCTGTATGTTTGTATTTCATTTATCTGTCATCTTCCTTTAAATGATGCTATATACAATTAACCATTGTCATATATGGGAAAATATAATGTTAAGAAAGAATTTACTATAAATAAAATATAAAATTAATTATACTATGAATATATGGAACACTATATTTGTATGCTTTACATTACATTATACTATATTATATTATGTTATATGCCTTGACTTGATTAATTTATCATGCACTTTCATCTTATAAATTTTGCACCCTTCCCTATTATATATTTCTCTCTATCAGAAGTCATTTATAGCTTCTAAAAATGATTCTCATAGCTATACCACCCTACAGAGTGAATTCTCCAGGTTTAGAGAATTGGTTCCAGTGTTCTTCTACTATAACCATTGTTCATATACAACAAAAAGTGAAACTGAAAAAAGGCATCAAAAATAATTTTGAAAAAAAGCATATGAATAATATTGCACATTTCAATAAATAGGCATAGGAATATTATGGATGTGTATTTCTGAACTCACAGCACCTAAGATACAGGAGAAATAGGATTAATATAGGTTCAAGGCTAGCCTGGTCTACAAAGGAAGTTCCAAAAAAACTAGAGGTGAACAGTGAGACTTACATTTTTAAAAATGCAGTGAATTCTCATGAAGGGGATCCTTGACATTATGGATATGATAATCACCTTTGACAGGGAAGCAAGAAGTTCACAAGCAAAATCTTCAATTTTTCTTTACTGTCTTAAGTGATCTTTATTTGATTTTGCTTTTAAAGTCTCTAAGATGTGACTTGAATTTCCCAGGGGTGGTGTTTCAGAAGTTAATAGGTGTCCCATACACTCTCTGGCTTCCATTTGGAGAACAAGCCAAGCATTACAGTTATAGCAAAATTACCCACGATGGGGAAGAAATAAGATTCCCCATATGCCACCTGAAAATGAAAGGACACTGCTGATCAGTTCAAACTAAGGAATACATATTAGTCCAAAAAATTGTCCTTTCAAAATCCAGCATGACACCATGTACCCAAAACTGTACCTCTGACTTTATCCTTAGTGGATATTGAGCTGCAGCATTTATCAATAATAATTTCATTCTTAGAGTTGACTTCATTCCATTACAGCTACAGTACTATTAGATCTGGGAATTTTGTTGTAAACTTAGTTGTTTTTTAACTTGAAATATATTTAGAATCCTAGGATAGTTTTGAACATTTTCTATAAAGTAACATGTACCCTTCACATATTTATTTCATCAGGCAATACATTTAAGTTCTTACCACACATTCTGAGGCAACTTTGTTTGCTGATGCTGGAATGCTAATTGTGTTTTCACAATGGTTGCAATGCTCCTCTGCTTCAAGCTGAAATGTACCATTTAGGGGCCAGTCTGAAACTTGAGTGGCATTCTTTAGTGTGCACTTCAGTCTCAGGGCTTTATGTGTGCTGATTCTTAGATTTCACAGAGGCCACACAAGAGTCTCCCCAGGAGTATATGGAGAAACATAATGAATTTCAATGTCAGACTCCGTACTCTATATTCCTCCTATCTCTCCTGAAGTACACTGATGATATTCCTTGCTTCCGTTTGTATAATGCAATGTGATGTCTTCTGTAGAACTATGTACTATAGTCTCTCTAGTATCAGTGCTGACAGTCTTAGACAAATATGCTCCAGTGCTCCAACACAAGAAGCTAAGAGACAGCTTTTTATTATCACATTATCTTATGCCTGGAAGAAGATTGTGTACAGCTCTGCATTCCACCAGCTCCCAGGCCTCTCTGAGAAAGGATAGGGATGTGCCTTCTCTTGTGATGTTTGCGTCTATTCTCTAAGGCACCTATTTCTTGATATTTGGATAGGAAAAGCAAGATGTCCTTGAGAATTTTAGTTTCTTTCAAGATAATCTGCATTTTTTTCAGCCAAGAGATTTTGTTTCACTACCAGCCTGGCAGAAAAAAAAAAAAAAAAAAAAAAAAAAAAAAACAGAAACACTTACTGAGTTTCCTCAAATGATTTTTTTTCAGTTTTTTCCTGTATTTTAATGTTTTTTCCCCATGATGTTATTATTTTTATATACTGCATTTCTGTTCAGATGGAAGGATAGCTAACATTACTCAATAATGGATGGAATCAGACGTTCTTAAATATCTAACTCGATATGTTAAGAAAAGCAATATAAAAATATAATAATTTAGAAGGCGCTGCAGCAGAAAATTTCATAAAAAATTAGATAGCAAAGGAATAAATTGAAACAGTAAACAAAGGGGAGCTACAGTGTGTTTTGGAATTGGAGGAAATTCAAGATGTTCATATAATCTAATTAAAGTAGATCAGTGAATGAACATTTTCTGTATTTGAGTTGCAAATTATCTTTGTGTTTTTCTTCCTAGGGCTAGTTGGGAAATTACGCTATTTTATAAATTTCTCTTTTAGAAGCAAGTCGGCTTCACAAAACATTTAGTCTTCCTCTAAGTATAATGTGATATTTGTAAAAAGAAACTGCACTTGTTTACAAAAATGTGAATTAATTTTTATGTATCACTTTTTAGTTTGTAGGTATATGTATGGGTGTTCTTGGGTATGTAGATGCATATGTGCAAACATGTATTTATGTGTACATTAGAAGCCAAACTTAGAGTCCTCCCCTAAACATTGCTCATATTTATTATTTGAAACCAGTTTTCTCATTGGCCTCAAACTTGCCAATTATGCAAGGCTGTCTGGCAAGATGGTTTCTGCCCCATATTATTAAACTAGTACAGTCCACCATTCTTGGCTTTTAATATGGTTTCCAAGGTTTGAGTTTAGGACCTTATGCTTGTACCACAAGTACTTTACCAAATAATCTGTTGACTCACACCAATGCAGGAACTTTTATTTGTTCACTTGTTTTGTCTTTTGAAAGTGTGGTTTACTTCATAGCCTAAACTGCTTTAAAATCATCATGATGATATTTCATCTTTCTGTGGTTATGATTATATGTGTCTTCTATCATGCTTGGTCATAAAAATCCTACTTTGTATATTATGTGAAATTGGCTTTTTTCTTTTATATGCCATGCCAGATATAGAGCCCATTAAGAAATGAGAGATTATTGACTATCTGTTCTGTTTTCAGGATGCATATATCACAAAAAAACCTAACATATTTGAGATCTTCTTTTCTTGAGCATATGTTGTATTTCTTTTGAATAATTAAATCACAGCAAGACAATCAAATGTGCTAAAAGGAACATTAGTAAGATTTAAAAGAAGACCATCTACCTAGTTGGTTCTCTTTTTCCTCAATGATAGGAGAATTGTGTTGGATGATCCTCATAATTAACATTTTGTGTCATAGACATTCTTTAATTCTCATTCAAAGTGACCATGTTGTCCTGTGATCATTTTCTATTACTATTAAAAATATCATGGCCAAATCAATTATTATAAAAGAGAAGACTTAATTAATACAGCTTCAGAGGGTTAGTCCATTGTTTTCATGGGCAGAAGCAAAAGGACTTTGAAGTCTGTATTAGTCAGGGTTCTGTAGAAAAACAGACCTGAAAGAATCTCTGTCTCTCTCTCTGTCTCTCTCTCTGTCTCTCTCTCTGTCTCTTTCTCTTCTCTCTCTCTCTCTCTCTCTCTCTCTCTCTCTCTCTCTCATAAACACACACAAAGAGTGAGAGAGGGGCTAAGGGAGAGGGAGGGAGGGGAAGAAAGGGAGAGAGGGGGAGGGAGGAGGGAGGTTAGAGGGAAAGGAAAATAGACAGGGAAAGATTTATCAAAGTGTCTTACAGGCCATGGTCCAGCTGGCCTTTAATACAGGTTAGCATTCCAAAGAAGTAGGTTCTCTTACCAATGAATTGAAAATGAGGGTATGCAGGCAAAGAGAGAGACACTCTGCATGGCATGGACTTCTGAATGCATATAACTCCCTTAGAGGAACATATCTCCTCTAACAAAGTCATAACACCCTATTTTCTCAAGCAGTTTATCAATTTGTGAACAACCAATCACTCACATGAGCCTATAGGGACCATTGTCATTCAAACCACCACACATATCTCATCAATTTATCATTACCTACTTATAGAAAGTAGTATTTTGTGTAGTCCAGGCTGGAGAAGAATTTGCTAAGTATTCCAGAGTGTTAAACTCTTGCTTCTCCTGAGTACGGAGAGTACTGAAAGGTGTCAGAATGTCTAATTCATTGAGAATTTTTTTTATTGTTGTATGTGTGGGGTATTTCTTAAAAGTATACATATGTGTATAGATGTAATTGTCCATAGAGGCCTATGGATAAGACATGCTGATTTTGAGTGTGTTTCTCAATTGCTTTTCCATTTTCTAGCTCTTCAAAATGAACTTTATTAAGAGAGAGAGCTTTATAGTTGTTTTGGTCATGATCAAAGCTTGAGGTATGAAAAGGTTTGAGGAGAGAATACATACATACATACACACACATATACATGTGTATATGTATTATTGTGTCTTGATGTAAGCAAACGTGCACATCATGAAACATAAAAGAGGAAGAGTTTATAGTAGGAGCAATAGACATGGACAGTAAGACGGGGGGAACTAGGGTTCTAAAGAATTCTTTAAAATATATCTCTTATTTATTCTGATCACTAAGACAGGGTCTCTCATTGAGAAAGAAGTTGGTCATTTTAGCTAGAATGGCTGGACAACCAGCCTCCAAGATCTATAAGTCTAGGACGAGACTACAGCTATGTGTGTTACTTCCTATCTCCTTACCCAGTACTCCATCTCAAGAAATAATTGATCACTCTTTATTATAATAGATTTTATTTTTCTGTTTTTAAGCCAACAAAATACTGTTAATGTGTAGTAAAAATACTGACAAAAATATATGTCTTTCATATTTGTTCTTACATTTATTGGCTGACGTTATTAAATTGTTCTGAGTTTGAACCAAAGGTCTCACATATTCTAGGAAAGCACCTCTGGCATAGAATTACTCCCCTCCTCTGGTTTCTTTGTTTTTGTTTGTTTGTTTATAGTATAATTTCTATTACTATTAAAATCTGCTTTGATTTATATTATAATGGATTGAAAAATACATGTGACTTTGTAAATAAATGACATTCTTTGAATGATTTGATCTATAACCAAGAAATATGTGTGTGTGTTTGAGGCTGTAATTTTCTCACTCATGTTTTGCAGATGTGATTCACATGCAACAGAGATTTATGACAAAAATTAAAATGTATACATTGGGTGGAATATTCTTTTTCTTTTAATGTTAATTTATAATTTAAATTGATAGCATACAAAATACAATCAGTTGTATCACTGAAACTTTTATAAGCATGCGAGATAAGAGTAGAGTATTTTTTTTATTTTATGTTTTAGGATCTTATTTTATTTTTTGTAAAATTTTATTAACTAGAATTACATCATTTCTCTTTACCTATTCTTCCCTCCAGACTTTCCTGTAAACACTTCTCATGTTCTCCCCTCACAAAATGATAGATTCGTTTGCTTCTTCATGATTATTTTGTTTGTGTATATTTTGTTTGTGTATGTATATGATTATGTGCATACAGATACATAAATACAACCTGCTGAACCTGATCTGTTTGCTTGTATATACTTTATATTACATGATCAGAAAATGTTCTTACCCATCAAATAGTTTTAATAATCACTGTTAGATTTCTACATACATTGTCAATGATACTTTATATACAAATAGCTGGGCTGTTTTTTTAAAAAAAATCTTTATTCTTTAACTTCAAATATATATCAAAATAGCTAAGAAACTACAATGTAAGAGCCATGACTTTCAGCTGCTCTAAGAAAACAGACCTTTGCATTCACATTGCATTCACAAAACTCTTTTATATGTATAGGTAACTCTACCCATCTTAAGAAAACAATTCCTTTTTAAATAAAGTATGTGAGTTTAATTTAGTAAAGTTGACTTTTTACAACTGCTGAATCCATTAGTACAATGGAGTTTATGGACTTCTTTTGAAACCAAATGCAATATTACTATCCTGAGGATAAAAAATGTTTTAAATTATGTGTTACATTTTTAAATACTATGTGATTTGACTAGCATATGTTATGATTATTATTATTGTTTGTTTGTTTTTAATAAAGTGTGTCAGTATGTAGTCTTTCCTGCCCTTGAACTTGCTATGAGAACCCAGCTTGATTCAAACTCACAGAAATCCTTCTAAACCTTGCTCCTTAGGACTGGAATTAAAGGCACAGGACTTTCACATACTTTTGTCTTCTTTAAATTGTAAAGATTTTTTTCATTAATTATATTTACTGTTGTGGGAAATATTAAAATAGTACCATCCCATGCTATACTCTTTTTTAAATATATAATTAATAAATCAGATTTATATATCAATAAATTCTCAATTCACAAGATGTCCACACAATAATTTCAGAGCCTATTGATAATGATACAATGCCCACCTAGATTAGACAAGTCATTCCAATTATTCTATCCTCTTATGATATACACAAAGCTACCTGTGGCTATTTAAAGCCACACAGAATCTGGATCGTTCTGTTCTTCCTCCCTTTTCCTTCCTTTCCTGTCTTTTCTCCTCTCCTCCTTCTCCCCCAAACTTTTCAGCTCCATCTTCTCTTTCACTATTCAATCACCACTCTAGCCTTTATTTTACAAGTTAAGGTGGGAAGAAGGTTCACAAGAAGTCTTCTGTGATTCACTCCTTGTCCACAGTCCCTTCCAGGAGAGCAGAACCAGCATCAAATATACAAGCAACACCTGGGCTATCCACAACAATTTCCTCCACCAAATTCTTAAAATTATCCTCACCTTCCCTCCCATCCAAATGTACACTTTATGTCTTTTTAGACAACAAAACAACATGGAAAGAATAATAGCAAAATAAAATAAAACAAAACAAGCAAGCAGGCAAACAAGATCCAAAAAAAAGAAGCACAGAAAACATATGAAGACACAGACATCTTTGTATGTACAGGAATACCATAGGAACACAATAGCTCAATCATAAAAGGGTAGGCTCACATACTAGTTTTTAAAACAATGACCTCTTATTTGAGATGTTAAATAAGTTTTATCTTACAATTTGTTTTGAAATATTTTTTTCCTTTTTTAATTTTTTTTTTTTGCTTGTTCACTTTATAACCCATCCAGTCACCCCCTCCCACAATCCTTCCCCATCTCTTCTTTTCTGAGTACCCACTCCTCCTGTATCCCCCACCCTGCCACTTTAAGTCTCTGAGAGGCTAGGTGCTTCCTCTCCCATTGAGGCCAGATGAGGCACCCAGCTAGAAGACCATACCCCATATACAGGCTGCATGTTTTGGGATAGCCCTCACTCCAGATGTTTGAGACCTACAGGAAAACCAAGCTGCACATTTACAACATATGTGCAGGGAGGTCTAGGTCCAGCCCATGGAGCTAGATCTGTGTAGACTAGGTATGCTCCACGGTTGGTGATTCAGTCTCTGAGAGCTCCAAGGTTCAGGTTCATTTACTCTGTTGATCTTCCTGTGCAGTTCCTATCTCCTTAGGGCCCACAATCCTTCCACCTATTCTTCTTTAAGATCCTCAAGCTCCATCCACTGTTTGGCTCTGGATGTCTGTATCTGTCTGAGTCAGCTGCTGGTTAGAGCCTTTCAGAGGAAAAGTTGCCCCAGTCTGTTCTCAGGCTGGAGATTTAGATCCTGGGAGCTCTGGTTGAATCTTTTGATACTCATTCTAAAAAGGACAAAACACCCTCACTTTGGTCTTCCTCCTTCTTCTTGAGTTTCATGAGGTTTATGCGTTGCGTCTTAGGTATTGTGTGCTTTTGGGCTAATATCCACTTATCAGTGAGTGCATACCATGTGTGTTCTTTTGTGATTGGGTCATCTCACTCAGGATGATATTTTCTAGCTTCATCCATTTGCCTAAGAACTTCATGAGCTCATTGTTTTTAATAGCTGAGTAGTACTCCGTTGTGTAAATATACCACATTTTCTGTATCCATTCTTCTGTTGAAGGTCATCTGGGTTCTTTCCAGCTTCTGGCTATTATAAATAAGGCTGCTATGAACATAGTGGAGCATGTGGCCCTGTTGCATGTTGAAATATCTTCTGGATATATGCCCAGAAGGGGTATAGCTGGGTCCTCAGGTAACACTATGTTCAATTTTCTGAGGTATCGCCAGACTGCTTTCCATAGTGATTGTACCAGCTTGCAATCCCACCAACAATGGAGGAGTGTTCCTCTTTCTCCACATCCTTGCCAACATCTGCTGTCACCTGTGTTTTGAATCTTAGCCATTCTGACTGGTGTGAGGTGGAATCTCAGTGTTGTTTTCATTTGCATTTCCCTGATGACTAGGGATGCTGAACGCTTCTTTAGATGCTTCTCAACCATTCGAGTTTCCTCAGTTGAGAATTCTTTGTTCAACTCTCTACCCCATTTTTTTTAATAGGGTTATTTGATGGTCTGGAATCTAGTTTCTTCAGTTCTTTGTATACCTTGGATATTAGCCTTCTGTCAGATGTAAGATTGGTGAAGATCTTTCCCAATCTGTTGGTTCCCGCTTTGGAACAGAGACAGTCAGGAGGATCAATGGAATAGAATAGAAGACCCAGAAATGAACCCCCATACCTATGGTCACTTGATCTTTGACAAAGGAGCTCAAACTATCCAGTGGAAAAAAGACAGCGTTTTCAACAAATGGTACTGGTCCAACTGGAGGTCAACATGTAGAAGAATGCAAATTGATCCATACTTATCTCCTTGTACAAAGCTCAATTCCAAGTGGATCAAGGACCTTCACATAAAACCAGCTACACTGAAACTAATAGAAGAGAAAATACAGAAAATCCTTGATCACATAGGCACAGGGGAAAAGTTCCTGAACAGAACACCAATGGCGTATGCTCTAAGATCAAGAATCGACAAATGGGATCTCATAAAACTGCAAAGCTTCTGAAATATTTTCTTTTCATCATTTTGGATAATTCTGTGTGGGACAACTTCTCAGGCCACTGTTTTTTGTTTGTTTTTTCATTTGTTGTGTTTTTTGTGGAAATGTCTTAAATTAAAACGAAGTTTTACTTATAAATAAAAAAAATTCAGGCTGTCTCATTTTAAATGAGGTTCAGTTGTGTGTCTTTCAAAAATATCATTAGTTACATGTGTTTTGATCATGTTAACCCAATCTCCCGCATTCAACTTTTTAGAATTCTTTATATTCATACCCTTTTGAGTCTTACTACAGTTTAGAACACATTTAGATTTACTTGAAAAATGTTTTGGCTTGATCAATCTTCTTATTTCTTATTCTTTTTCTATTATTTTGTGTGTACCATTCATTTTTGTTTTCTACTTTATTTTTATGTACATAAATACATATGTGGTTTTGTGTGTATATTTATATACATGCTATATACAGATGCAGAAGCTCACAGACCACAGGTCAAAAATAGATGCCTTAAGATAGACTAGTAATCAAATGAATTTAAGAAATTTGACTATCTTGCATCTTTGCAGACAGTGGAGTGTTGAGGTTACAAATGTATACACCACATTAGGTTTTAGGTGTGAGACTGAAATACATTCTTGTATCTTTATAGCATGGAACTCTACTCACTAAAGCATATCTCCAGCATTTAGCCTCCCTCTTTAAAATTTTACCTTTAAATTACTTTTTATGGTAAATTTATTTTGTGCTTAATTTACTCTTCATTTTCAAGGGTCATCATTTGAAAGATGAGATAGATGATTTGAAAATATTATTTTCTTCAACTTTAGGTGTACAGACTGTTAAATTTCTTAAATCATATGCCGAGATAATAGAAAACAGTAAGTTTCTATCATTAAAAACAATAATTTCTTAATATTTTAGACTTGTTCATATATTTATAAATGAGCTGTGAGGCAAATCTGGTAGAAATCTACAGAATTATTCAAATAAAACACTTATATTAAAGTAAATATGACTTTCAGATAGATAACTAAGCAACTGTATTATAAAGAATACATGAACGATTCCCAAAAATAACATATAAAATTGTAAAAATTTTAATAAGCATTGTAAAATTGTAAAATTGTTAAAGCATCTATTGTAAAAGATGCTTACAACAAGTTTCCTTGAACATGTCTTATTTTGTTCAACATCATCTTTCTTCTAATGATTCAGTTCAAATCCCCTTTTATTTTCCTAGAACTTAATCTTTTGTATGGATAATCACAAAATAAGTTAGACTCAAATAACAAATATTTCATATTTACTGTCATAGTCTGATTAAACAATAGTAAAGGAACATTTTAATACAGAAAAGAGACTCTGGGGAAGTGCTGAGATGAAGACAATGGGTGGATGGTGAGAATTTATGATCAAAATCATAGGCATAAAGGAAAGAATTTCATAAACTTTACATATATTAATAAGTTTTGAAAGATTATAAAATAAAACGCAGGTTCATTTCACTATACCAAGACATTTAAGAATTTCAGCAACATAATTATCTGTTTTGTAAACCTAATATTAATATTTTCTTATTTGATTATATAGCACAATTCAAAATACTTGCTCTTTCCATATTTATCTGATTCTTGACTTTTAATTGAAGCTACCCTGACTTCTTTAATACACATATATTCTAATTTTAGTCCCCATTAGAAACAAAAATGTCTCCTATTTCAACTGCCAGAATATTGCAAGTGCCTTAATTGTGTTTTGTTTTTACAAGAAGAGAAATTTCAACTTTGATTTCTAACTTACCAAAGTGTATCCAAATGTATATGTTCTGGAAAACAGGAAAAATAAAACATTATATACTGACAGATTTTCTGTCCTCATCTCACCAAGTTCTTTTGAGGTTCAGACCAGGAATTGCTTCAGGCACTTTGTAAACACAATAGATTTAGAGTAACCCACTTACTACAACCTTCTTCCTGTAAGTACAGTGCTCTTACAAAGTGACAGATGGAGTAAGCCTATTTCACCTACATCTCTAAACCTTTTGGTGCCATTCCAAAAATAAGAGGAAGACAAAGTAGAGTTAAACTTTTGCTTGACACTAAAAGTATATATCAATTCTGTGACATTATCCATATTCTTTCTGATTGTCCTCATTGGATTATCTCCTTGTTCGGATATAACCTGTAAAATAGAACTTCTGAGTGCCCCTGGCTCTCTAACCTGACGTCATCTCTATAGTTCCTCAGCAATGATTATTGATGATAGTAAGGATCTAACCATAAAAGGTAGACAGGACATGCTCACTCAGTTGTTTAGTTTTGAGTGAAAAAGAGTGCTGCACTTTGATATTTGGTAGCTGGCCTATGGATCAAATTTCCATAAAGTTAGGAGTTTGTGTAAAGTAATATTTTTACTGTTTTCATTAGTGTCTCTTTAAAGAAATGATGGAACATTAATGAAATGAATTTCAAGTTTACATTCCTTTGTGTCCACATACTTGCTGTAGTGAAGTTGTATGCCTTCTACTACCAGTATTTCTTACTTTCATTAGTATTAGGTGTCATGTTGAAGTAGCCAATCTTGTTGTAGAATCGGGACCATTACAGCACTCTTTGAAGAACTAGAAAGAAGTCCCATTATGTCCTCAGAGACCACAAAATATATTCATTTTGTCTTTTAGGGTTTTTTTTTTGTTGTTGTTACTGTCTCATAAAAGTAGGATTTTCTTTCTCCTGGAATGGTAATTAAATAGTCAAACTGTACCTCTTTCTTCAGTTTGCAAATCCTTCACTAGTGAAATGAAATACTAATGGCCGTCTTTTAGATCTAACTAACTGTGGGTTCCCATTAGTAAAATAATTAGCACTATTCATGATATTTAGAGCAAAATCTTAGAAGCCACCCACTTAAATTTATTAATATCAAAATCGGTTTTATTAGACTATGATGTTATATATTCATTTTGAATTAAATAGGACACTCTAAAGGTATTATTTTAAAACACTGCTAATGGTTTCAAAATAAAATTCTCAACAAACAAGATTTATCTCATGGGCCTCATTAGGAAAACTTTAAATATTAATAGTTGCAAAATTATTTATATGCATGTATCTTTGGGGACACAATGTTAATATGGGTTGGTTTATTAACAAAACATTTTATTAATATTCATAAAGCAAAATTTCATTTATAAAATTATAATTATATAAATCCCTAAATATATGCTAGAAATTTTTATATTGTTATCAATTATAAAAGTATGAAACACTAAAACACCAATCACCTTTTCTTTGTGAGTCCCTTATTATATATGTACCTGATCTCCCTGGAGTATGAACTTTAAAGATGTTCTAGTACATATGCGTCTTATAAGTTTATTTTGACAGCAATAATAATTTACAAAAATCATGAGGATGAGAAACAGCGGAGATCTGCTTAGTTGGGAATTCTAACTGAGAAAGTGAGTCACATGAATTAGAATCAAGTGGTTCTTAATGCCTCTGATGACTAGAACATCTGACCTGGGATTCATAGATTATATCTTTTAACTCTTTTATCTCAGGCATTAAAGTATTGAAATACTACCTAGAAAATGAGTAGAATAATGTTTGCCTGATGAGTGTAGTTTAACAGTGTTGGTCAGTGGGTATGGAACCTTGGTTGTATCTGTATATAAACCTAGATCACACTGTGCAGCATAATGTCTGTGTAATACATAGGAAACTTAGAAACGTGTGAACACAGCTGGAGTTAGAGGTTCTTTACATGCACCAGAAGATGATGTTTGTATTCATTGACTTAGTTATAATGAGGAATTTACTATGAAATAATTTGTGATATTAACTATAAAACATTACCTTCCTCTGTTTCCCTCTATGGCCTGCCATTACATTTAAAATTGATCTCAATGGTGAAAGTGGTAATCACATGCAAAATCTATTCTTTCTCTCCTTTACCAGTCGTGGAGCAACAATTGACTTTAGGAATTAGAATGTGATCATACTAAGAAGGCTAAATTTCAGCCAAGGATATTTAAATGAAAATCTCTAATTAAAAATTTCGTATACCCTCTTCACTCACCATCTGGAACACATGGTGTCCAGATAGACATGCAGGAGAAAGCGTTCATTCATGTACATTAAATTATCTTTATCTTTTAAGTCCCTAAAATTATTTGTGTTTCATTCAGACTGATAAAAAATTAAAAAGGAAGAAAAATCTTAAAGTATGTTTGACTGTGAGTCTCTCTGAATTTGTTCTCATCTTTTCACAGAGAAAGATACTTTAATGAATATTGGGCTACCGCTGATGTAACAGTTCCTATTTTTATTTAACAAATTTTGGTCTTTGTGGAATCTACAGATTTTAGGTAGAGATAAGAAAATATCTATTATATTCCTTTTTATTATTAATTTACTTTGAACCAAATATTTTATTTTTGGTTAATTTACAAATATAACCATTTTGTTGGATTTGGATTCAGAGAAGGGCTTTCATCTCTACATGATTTATTCACTCATTTTTGAACTTTTTAATCTAGATGATACTTGGTTTATTCATTCTATTCATTTCTGCCTTCTTTCTGTCTTTCTTCCTTCTTTCTTCCTTCCTTCCTTCCTATCTTCTTCCTTCCTTCCTTCCTTTCTTTCTTTTTTCTTTCTTTTTTCTTTCTTTCTTTCTTTCTTTCTTTCTTCTATTTTTCATTAGTTACTAGGCTGAATGAAATGCTTCCAATTAATTTTAGGGACTCAGAAGTTAAATATATTTTAATGTACATGAATAAATAAATATGTAAAACACAGAGGAATCAAAAATGTTTTATATCTTTTATTAATATGTTATGACTGTTTTCCAATTGTTTATGTTATTTATTTATTTATTTATTTATTTATTTATTTTAAAACTCCAGATTATATTCCCCTCCAGATCCACCCTCCAATGTTCCACATCCAAAACATCCTCCCCATGCCTCTATCTCCACAAGGAGATATCTCCCAAGCCCTACCCCAATCCACAAGACCTCTAAACTCACTGGGGCCTCCAGTCGCTTGAGGGTTAGGTGCATCTTTTCTGATTGAACACAGACCCTCCAAGCCTCATCATGTATATGTAGCCTGGTTGGTGGTCCAGCGTTTGAGAGATCTCAGAGATCCAGGTAAACTGAGACTGCTGGTCCTCCTACAGGATCTCCCTCTTCCTCAGCTTATTCCATTTTATCCCGAATTCAACCACAGTGGTCATCAGCTTCTGTCCATTGGTTGGGTGCAAATATCTGCCTCTGACTCAGCTGCTTGTTGGGTCTTTCTTAGGGCAGTCATGATAGGTCCCTTTTTGTGAGCCTTTCATAGCCTCAGTAATAGTGTCCTGGTGGCATGATGGGGCATCTTTTGAGTGTATTCCAAGAGTGGTACTGCTGGGTCTTCAGGTAGATTTATTTCTAATTTTCTGAGGAAACTTCACATTGATTTACAGAGTGATTGTACCGTTTGCAATCCCACCAGCAATGGAGGAATATTCCTCATTCTCCACATCCTCACCTGAGGCCTGAAGTTTTGATCTTAGCCATTCTGATTGGTGTAAGGTGGAATCTCCGGATCATTTTGATTTGAATTTCTCTTGATCACTAAGGACTTTGAACATTTCTTTAGGTGATTCTCAGCCATTTGAGATTCCTCTGTTGTGAATTCTCTATGTAGTTCTATACCCCATTTTTTGGTTGGGTTGTTTGGGTTTTTGGTGGTTAACCTCTTGAGTTCTTTATATATTTTGGATATTAGGCCTCTATTGGATATGGGTAAGTGAAGTTTTTTTTTTTTTTCTGATCTGTAGGATGCCGATTTGTCTTATGGGCTATGTCTTGTTTCACAGAAGCTTTCCAGTTTCATGAGGTCTCATTTATCAATTGTTTATCTTAGAGCATGGGCCATTGGATTTCTATTTAGGAAATTACCCCTTGTGCTAATGAGTTAAAGGCTCTTTCCCACTTTCTCTTCTAATAGATTCAATGTGTCAAGTTTTATGTTGAGGTTCTTGATCTACTTAGACCTGAGATTTGTGCAAAGTAACAAATATGGGTCTATTTTCATTTTCTACATACAGACAGTCAGTTAGACCAGCACCATTTGTTGAAGATGCTTTCTTTTTTTCCATTGTACCTTTTTCCTTCTTTGTCAAAGATCAAGTGCCTGTAACCACACTTAAGGTATTTCCCTTAACACATTAATTTGCAGTGAAGTTTTGAAAAATATAGAAATACTAGTGGAGAAAAAATTGACTGCAAGAAGAACCGGACACCATAAAACTGTTGGTAAACCCAGAAATTTCTTAAATTAGAATGATATGTTTACAGCCTTGGACAGGAAATAAAATTAACCCAAAAAGAAACCAGAACTTACAGTATAAAGCTCAGAAATACTGCATACTTCTTAAAGCTCTTTAAATAAATAACATAACTAATAAAATCAAAATATACAAAGTTTATACTCCATTTTGAAGTTAAATCTTATAATTTGTGTAAATTAAACCATATCCTTGTATATATGTCAAGCTTCCTACCACTGAATTACATCTGCATCTAAAACTCTTTTATATTCCTACTTCTGTATTGCATAGAAGTGATACATAATTCAAACATACAGATGTGATCAAAGACTAAAGAAATACTAGTTTTGTGTCACTTGAACATAGCGATATTTATATTTTTGTAAGAAGAAAATTTTAAAAGAGGAGAAAATTAATCATGTACAATTACAAACAGATAAAATGATATCTAAAGTTAAGAATACTAAAATGAGAATTGCTGACCAACACAGCAGACAATCATTTGAATGTTAATGGCACAATATGGTAGTACTTCTTTTCTTGTTATGTTAGATCATTGGCTTGAAATTTTTCTAATGAAGACAAACATTTAATATGAATGTGCATATATATGTAGTACCAAAGTAAACTGATGGTTAATAAGCAGTATAGTATATTACATATTAGAAATTAATGAAATATTTTTCATAAATATTAAAATGATATGAAAAATAAGTTTTAATGATATTAGGAGTTACTCTGTAGCAGAATCTTGATTTTCCCCTATGGTTCAGTTACTTATCATTTCATAATATTTGTCTTTGATGTTGAAAGAATTAAAGCATATCATCCCAAAATGTCCTGCTCTGGATGGTAACTATTTAGAAATAGAAAAAAAGAAAAAGAAAGAAAGAAAGAAAGAAAGAAAGAAAGAAAGAAAGAAAGAAAGAAGAGAAAGGAAGGAAGGAAGGAAGGAAGAAGAAAGAAAGAAAGAAAGAAAGAAAGAAAGAAAGAAAGAAAGAAAGAAAGAAAGAAAGAAAGAAAGAAAGAAAGAAAGAAAACACTTCAGGGGCCCAAGGACTACTTTGACTTTTATTCTATTTTTAACAGAATATAATCATGACAGCTGAGATTCTCCAAAAATTATTCAGTGGTTATGAGTCTATAGTTCTCTTTTATAAGATCTTTATTCATTCTCAGTATCCACATGAAGAAGCTCACTATGTTCTGTATTTCCAACTTGAGATGATTGATTCCTCTGGACTCTACCAGCACTTTAAACATACAAACACAGACAAATACAAACACACACACACAAACACACACACACACACACACACACCACACACAATTTATTTAAAATGTATCATAAGTAATGCCATTCAAGAAATATTCTTATTACAAAGCAGAGAGAGTAAAATTAGTTGAACCAATTTCTGTACAGACTGTTTGAAAATTAATTGATATTTGCATCTTCCTTTATAGTCTGGCTGTTCCATTACTCATTATTTTCCTCAAAATTCAATGTGTATATATTAAAAGTGTAACAATATCTTTGAATATCATTCTAGATGGGCACATGTGTCATGTATAATCAGACAATGGATGTGCATGATTTTTCTCTTGTAGTTCTTTTTAATCAAATTTTTACGCACTATCATCAAAATTTCTGAGAAGAAGTGTATAAATTTTGCCTAACTTACCTCTCTTACAAATATTTGCATCTGTCGAAGCTACAAGAATCAACTAGATATATGTAAACACTTAAGCCTGGCTGTGTTCAAATAAAATATGATCTCTGCTAGACTGGGTTCGATGATAAAAAAAAGTGAATATTTTTTATGTGCAACAGTATGAAAGAAATTGCAGGTAAAGAGGTCAGCTATAAAGAGTACATTGTAAATGGTTCTGTTTTATTAACTCCCAAAAAGCAGGCAAAATATGCAGGACAACATATTTCTGGATGATGCTTTATTTCTAAAGGTGTGACTGAGAGAAAACAAGAACTCATATTAATATAGATAAATATTTTGTTCGTTGACATGAATGTTTACAAATAAGAATATTTATTTAGAATATTATATGGTCATACTTTGCTTCATTTTTGTATATGTTATATATCATGGCAAATTTCCTAGAAATTAAAAAAACAAAACTCTATATCTATGCAGAAATATGAATATAAATATATACGCAATTATTTTAGCTTCTATAAGGTTTGAAATGATATGCATTTTTGAATCAAATTTTTTTCTTTTGTATTTCTATTTGGTAGTGTCTCTAATTGGATTTTGTATTACATTTTTGTGTATAACTTTTTAAATGTATTGGGAAAAAAAGCAGACTCCTAAATTATCTTTTTGATTTTTTTTTTTTTTTTTTTTTTTTTTTTTTTTTTTTTTTTAAAGGTTTTCTTTGGGTTCAGACGGTATCTCGCTGTAGACCAGGCTGGCCTCGAACTCAGAAATCTGCCTGGCCTCGCTCCAATGGGATTAAAGGCGTGCGCCACCACCGCCCAGCTTTGATTTTAAGATAAACGATTTTGCTTGGTTTCGTTTTTAATGTTACATTTTTTTTTTTTTTGTTCATATTTCTTACTTTTTGAATTTGGTACAATTTCACTATTGTTTTCAATTATTTTTAAACTCTTTCTCAGTATTTACTACAGTGTAAACTAATTATTCCCTACTTTATTCCTCCTAGTGGGCTTAATAACAATTCTAATTGGGAACAATTTTTGGAATCAAGAATTGGAATACAATTTATATGGATGCTTACTTAATTCCACACAGCAATGGCCAAGGTTTTGGAATGATATTAAGAAGGTAATATTTTCATGTAGATTGTCGGATTTATCTGATCCTATCTAGGTTATCTCACCATTTCTATATAGTTGCTGCTCAGAGATGATATAAAGTCTTCCATATTTCAACGACTTCTTCACTTCCTCAGAATCTTATAGGGGAAAAACTCATGGAACTGTCTATAACTTTTTCCATTTGAAAGCTAGCATTTCAACCTTGTGATAATAAGAGAGCTATCCATCACGAAGTAGGTAACCATGTGTCACATTTAGCAATTATTTCTTCAGCCCTTCATAGTCATTTATTCCCCATGCTTTGACCTGTTTTGTTTCTCTATATCTCTTTTTTTTAAATTTATATATTGTTTTATTCTTTCATCCTTTTTTACAGTCCAGGCTACATCCCTCTTCCTGTCTTCACCCTGACTACTGCCCTTCCCATACATTCCCACACCCCATCTCCGAGAGGGTGACCCCACCCCCCACTCCTACCTCATCTGACCTTCCCATACCCTGGGGCCTCAAGTCTCTCAATGGTTATGTGCATCTTTTCTCACTGAGGCCAGACCAGGCAACCCTCTGCTGTATATGTGTCAGGGGCCTCATGTCAGTTGGTGTATGCTGCCTTGTCAGTGGCTCAGTGTCTGAGAGATCTCAGGAGTCTAGGTCAGTTGAGATGCAGGTCTTTCCATGGGGCCAACTTCCTCCTCAACTCTCTCCAGCTTTTCCCCAATTCAACTACAGGGTTCCCCAGCTTCAATCAATTGGTTGGGTGCTAGTATCTGCATCTGACTCTTTCAGCTGCTTGTTGGGCCTCTCAGAGGGCAGCCATGCTAGGCCGCTTGGTGCAAGCACACCACAACATCAGTAACAGTGTCAGGGCCCTGAACCTCCCCTTGAGCTGGATCCCAATTTGAGCCTGTCATTGAACGTACTTTCTCTCATGCTGTTCTCCATTTCTGCAGTTCCTTCATACATGAACAATTCTGGATGAGAGCTTTTGACTATGGGATGGCAAATCCATCCCTCTACTTGATGTCCTGACCCTCTACTGTAGGTGGACTCAACAAGTTCCCACTCCTCACTGTAGAGTACTTCATCCAAGGTCCATCTCTTTGGGTCTTAGAGTTTCTTACATCCCACATCTCTGGTACATTCTAGAGGCCCCCGGCCACCTCCTACTTTCCAAGATTGTTCCTTTCTATTCTTTCTACTGGCCCTCAGGTCTTCAGTCTAGTCCCCCCCCAAATACTTGATCATGTTTCCCCCTTACATTCACTGTCCCATCTCCCACACATGTCCCTTACTCCCTCTTACCTCACCCAGAATAATATTTTCTAGGCCCATTCATTTCTCTATAAAATTCATGATGTCCTAGTTCTTAATAGCTGAGTAGTATTCCATTGTGTAAATGAACCACATATTCTGTATCCATTCTTCTATTTTAGGACATCTAGGTGGTTTCTAGCTTCTGGCTATTATAATTATGGCCACTATGAACATAGTGGAACATGTGTCCCTATGGAATGGTGGAGCATCTTTTGGATATATACCCAAGTGTGGTATAGGTGGGTTGTCAGGTAGAACTATTTCCAGGAAATCTCCAGACTTATTTCCATAGTGGTTGTGCTAGTTTGAAATTCCACCAGCAATGAAGGTGTCTTCTTCTTTCTCCACATCCTTGCTAGCATGTACTGTCACCTGAGTTTTTGATCTTATCCTTCTGATTGGTGTAAAGTAGAATCTCAAGTTCAGTTTAATTTGCATTTCCCTGATCACTAAAGACTGTGAACATTTCTTTAAGTGCTTCTCAGCCCTTTGTGATTCCTCTGATGTGAATTCTCAATTTAGTCTTAATCTATTGTAAAAACAACCTTCTTTACTGAGCAAGATAAAACACACACATACACACACACACAAACACAAAGCAAAAACCAACCAAACAAAAACTCAGCAGTTTAGCAAAATGAAATGAGTAGGATTGTTGCTAGCATCTGTCTAATATCAGGCCATGGACACTTAACAGGGTTTCCTGCTAAGTATCAGGTACAAGTTCCCTCCTATCATGTAGATTTTAAAACCAGTCATACAGTAGGTTGCTATACCCAAGGGCTACTGTTACACTGTTGACATGTCTTGTCCCACTGGTTGTGTGACATATATAATACAACTCAAACATCCATGACTCAGACTAAGTAAAGGAAGATGAAGCAGAAAGACTGTAAGACCCAAATGACCATCAAGATTCAAAATAACATCTTCATGGTATAAGGATGATAGTACACACCTAAACTTTCAAAAATATCATTGTTTGTACCTGACTTGGCTAAGACAATACCAATCCTCAATCAACAGGTTGTAGGAAGTATGCACAAGGCCTCATGATGGCAAGTAGTTAACAGATGCTGGAAGAGGGACAGTCAGCTTTCCTGAAGTACAAAGTTCTGGCAGGTTGGTAATAGTCAGGTAATCATCTTTATATGCTTGTATATAGAGCCAATAGGAATAGGTTTTATTTGTGTACATGTAAGCATGAATGCATGAACATATTATACATATGTTGCATGATATATTTAAAGAAAAGAAGATATGAATTTGACAAATAAATATTGAGAGTCATGAGAATTCATGAAATGTTGGTGGGAGAAAGGTTAAATATCAAAAATACATTGTATTCATACATAAAGTTCTTCATATATATTATGAAAATTTTCTCGATGACAGTACATAAAAAGATAGACAACAATGAAAACAATTGAAATAGAAAATAATGAAATATTTAATTTCTATGTTGAAAAAAGCTATGCTAAAAATAAATAAAACAGCACAGACCATCCCAAATTTAAGGTGAAAGAAATAGACTTTACATTTTAACAACA
This sequence comes from Mastomys natalensis, assembly GCA_021653895.1. Lineage (NCBI taxonomy): Eukaryota > Metazoa > Chordata > Mammalia > Rodentia > Muridae > Mastomys > Mastomys natalensis. The sequence goes on from JAJTUV010000385.1 coordinate 801,296, forward strand.
GACTTACTCAAATGTTTGGAAGCAATTTATCTATCAAAACTGCCTTTCTAAACAAAAACATTTATGTTATCACACAGGTTACATATCATCAGCTTCTCAACAACAAAGCAATCTCATTCTTCTAAGGGATACATTAGAAATCCTGCTTCCCATAATCCAAAGTTAAAATGAGAACTAACTTCTAATGTACTACTTAATACATTTCTTTCACAATCTAAAATTATAGCTAAGCTTTCTATCACACACTCAATATATTATATTGAAACAGGTACAACTTAACTGCCTGAAGCCAGTTCTACAAAGTCACATAATAATTTTGTGACTGAATTCCACCTCTCATCTATTATTAACTTTCCAATGTCCTTACTCTTCCTAGTGAGCTCTTGGTTCCACTGTCTTTTTCACAAGTAAATACCAATTTTTCCAGAAGCAGTTTTTAAAGATAACTTCATTGTCTCTATAAAACTCTTTACCCCAGAAGTTATATAAGTTTGGGATGTATAAGTTTTAATTTGGAATTTAGCAATTCTTGAGTCATTTAATTTTTTATTATCTCTATCTAATACTATTTTCTAAACATACTGTTCACAAAAACTTAGTGCACAAAGATTATTTTACATTCTCTCCACATACATTCTAAACAAAATATTCTATTATAATTATAATTAATACAAAAGTGCTGGAAGTCTCTTCTAAATGATATTGTACTTCTCCATTTAGATAATATCTACATTTATTGACATATCTAAACACATCCTTCTCTATATAGGGTGTTAGGATATTGTCTGTTAAACAATATTGCTACAATTCTTAGAAATTTTTCTATAATAGAAGTGATAAAAAGTAAATATATTTTCTAGATCATGATTGCAAAATTTTCTAAGAGGTTAATAGTAGTTATGATAGTTATAGACCATAGTATTTTTGAAAAGGTAATTAGCTCTCTTGAAATGTATAAATAGACAAAAGTAATATGTGAACAAATAGTTATGCCCTTATCACATTAAAAATTATATCTAAATACACAATTTGTTCATCAACTGTTATTTGTAAATAACCTATTCTAGCTATAACTATTATAGTTTATTTGATACCTATACCACTCTATTTTGCTAAGAAAGATTCGTTAAACTTTACAGGTCTTGACATCTTTATATTTTTCCAAGATCTTTTCATACATAACCATCTTTTTTAGTTGGTTACTATCTCTTCATGTTTATCATAGAAACAATAGGAAACTATTTGATCCATTGTATATCTCATTTGGCAGTTCTGAAGATAAAGTAACACTACTTTCTTCAATATACATATCACTATAGGTGATAGTGACAATGACAAGAATTCACACCTACTCACACATGTAAAACTCCTGATGTTCTCTGGTATTTAATCTCTCATTTAAAATTTCACTGGATATTACCATGTTTGCTAAACTATACTTAATGCTATTGCAGATTTAACCAACAACTTTCCAAGAAATTGATTATTTTATTGTTCTTTCTTGACTCAAATACAACTATGTGCTTCCTATTCCAAAACTACAATTACTATCAAATATCATCTACATATTAATAAATGACTTTATGGTATAGCATCTTACAATTCTTGAACATTTTTATACAGATTATACTTTTTGTAAGAATTGAGGAGAGTAATTTGTTGTGTGAGTCATCTGTTCCATTCATTGTTTTTTGTTCTTATGAGCTGTCATTATATTGGCAGTCATACCACTTCAGACAGTATAAAATGGTTCCCTCAAATCTCCATTCGTTGTCTTTTTTCTCTGGCTAGAACTTCAAGTAATATACTGAATAGATGAGGGGAGAGAGGGTATCTTTGTCTTGTACCTGATTTTAGTGAGATTGCTTTAAATATCTCTCTATTTAATTTTATATTGGCTGTTGGTATGCTATATATTGCTTTTATTATATTAAGGTATGGACCTTGAATTCCTAACCTCTCCAATACTTTTAACATGAAGGAGTATTGTATTTTGTGAAATGATTTTTCAGCATCTATGGAGATGATCATGTGATTTTTTTTCTTTGTGTTTGTTTATACAGTGGATTAAGTTAATGCATTTTAGTATATTGAACCACCCCTGCATCCCGAAATAAAGCCAACTTGATCATGGTGAATGATCATTTTGATTTGTTATTTGATTCAGTTTGCTGAAATACAATGGAGTATCTTTATATCTATATTTGTAAGTGAAATTGATCTGAAGTTCTCTTTCTTTGCTGGGTCTCTTAGTGGTTTAGGTATTAGAGTAATTGTGGCATCACAGAATGAATTAAAAACATCATAATATGTTTCTATTTTATGGAATAGTTTGAAGAGTGTTCATAATATTTCTTTGAAGATCTGGTAGAAATCTGCATTAAAGCCATCTGGACTAGAGCTTTTGGGGTTGGGATGTTTTTAATGATTTTCTCTATTTCCTTCTGTGATATGAACCTGTTTATATAGTTTAGATGCTACTGATTTAACTTTGGTACATGGTATCCATCTAGAAAATCATCCATTTCATCTAGATTTTCCAGTTTTCTTGCATATAAACTTTTCAAGTAAGATATGATGATTTTTTTGAATTTCCTCAGTTTCTGTTATTACATTCTCTTTTAATGGCTGATTTTGTTAATTTCCATACTGTCTCTGTACCCTTTCCTTAGTTTTGCTATGGTTTATCTATCTTGTTTTTTCTCAAATAACCAGCTTTTGGTTTTGTTGATTCTATGTATTATTCTCTTTGTTTCTATTTGGTTGATTTCCACCCTGAGTTTGACTATTGCCTGCCTTCTACATCTCTGGGGTGTGGCAAAGAAGAATTCAAGATATCACTATTTTCAGATGATATGATAACATACATAAGCAACTCCAAAAATTCTACCAGAGAACTTCTACAAGTGACAAACAACTTAAGCAATGTGGTCAGATATAAAATAAACTCAAAAAAAAATCAGTAGCCTCTTTTATACAAATGATAAATGGGCTAGGAATGAAAAAAAATGGAAACAAAACCTTCACAATACTCACAAATAATATAAAATAACTTGGGGTAAATTTAATCAAAAAAAGTGAAAGATCTGTATGACAAGAACTTCAAGTTCTTGAAAAAGACCTTAGAAAATGAAGAGATTATACATGTTCATGAATGGGAAGAATTAACATAGTAAATATGTTCCTACCAAAAGGAATCTATAGATTCAATGCAATTCCTATCAAAATTCCAACAAACTTTTTCAAAGACATAGAAAAAGCAATTTTCAATTACATAAGAAAAACAAAAAACTCAGGGTAGCAAAAAAAAAAAATCTCTTGACAATAAAAGTACTTCTGGAGGAATCACCATTTATGACCTCAAGCTATACTGCAGAGCAATAGTGATAAAAGCTGCATGATATTGCTAGAGACAGGAAGCAAGATCAATGGAATAGAATTGAAGACTCAGAAGTGAAACAACATACTTATGGACACTTGATTTTGACAAAGAAGCCAAAAATATATACACTGAATCTAATAGAAGAGAAAGTGAGAAAGAGCTTCAAACTCATGGCACAGGGGGAAATAATCAAAAACAAAACTCCAATGGCTCAATGTCTAAGATCAAGAAATGATAAATGGAATATCATGAAACTGAAAATTTTCTGTAAGGCAAAAGACATACTCAATAGGACAATTTGGCAACAGTGTAGCATCTTAGATGCCAGATTGGGAAAAAAAAATATTCACTAACCACACACCTGATAGAGGGCTAATATCCAAAATATATAAAGGACTTAAGAATCTAACCTCCAAAACCTAAACAACCCAATCAAAAAATAGTTATAGAAATAGATAGAGAATTCACAGCAGAGAAATGTCAAATTGCCAAGAAGCACTTAAAAAAAAATGTTCAAAGACCTTAGTTATCTTGGAAATGCAAATCAAAACATCCCTGAGATTCCACCTCATACCAGTCAGAATGGCAAAGATCAAAAATTCAAGGGACAGCACATGTTGACTAGAATGCCGAGAAAGAGGAACATTTCTCCAGTGCTAATGGGATTGCAAACTGGTGCAACCACTCTGGAAATCAATCTGGAGGTTCCTCAGAAAACTGAAAATAGTTCTACCTGATGATGCAGATATAGCACTTCTGAGTATATACCCAAAAGATGCCTCACCAGGCCACAAGTACATCTGTTCCAATATGCTAAGTGGACTTTATGAAAGCCAGAGGCTGGAAACAACCCAGATTTTCCACAATGAAAGAATAGATACAGAAAATGTGCTGCATTTACACATGGAATACGTTCAGCTATTAAGAATGAGGACATCATGAATTTTGCAGGCAAATGGATGGACCTAGAAAATTTCATTCTGTGTGATGTATCTCAAACCCAAAAAGGACAGGACATGCATGGTATGTACTCACTATTAAGTGGATACTAGCCAAATAAATAAATAATAAATAAATAAATAAATAAATAAATAAATAAATAAATAAATAAAGTTTAGAATGCCCAGGATACAATCCACAGAGCTCAAAAATGTTAATAAGCCAAAAAGCCCAAGTCAGTATGCTTCAATTTCACATGGGAGGGAGAAGAAACCAGAAGGCACAGAGAGGGAGGGAACTGGCTGGATGAGTGGAATGGGAGGGCAGGGAAAAGAGAGAACATGATTATGTATTATGGAAGTTGCAGGAGTGAAGCACTGAGGACAGCAGAATGAGTAGGAACAGGCAACCTCGGGATGTAGGAGGTGGGAAGACCCTCTAGAATGTACCACAGATCTGCCAGGTGAGAGAAGCTCATGAAAGAGGGAGGGACCTTAGATGAAATGCCTAAAGTGGGGAGAGTCGTAGAGTCCATGTCCAGTAGAAAGACAAGGCATCAACTGGTGGGATGGAGGTGCCATCCTACAGTCAAGCATCAGACTCAGAATTGTCCCTCTCTAAAAGAACTGCAGAGACAAAAATGGAGAGGAGTTTGAGGGAAAGGAGGTTCAGTGACAGGCCCTTACTAGGATCCATCTCTATGGGTAGCTCCATGGCCTGACACTATGACTGATGTTATGGTGTGCTTACAGACGGGAGTCTAGCATGGTTGCCCTCCAAGAGGGCTACCAATAAGTAGCTGCAAAAGTCAGATATAGATATTTACACCCAATCAGTGGACAGAATCCAGGGACCTCTGTGGTTGAATTAGGGAAAAGCTTGAAGAAGCTGGTGGGGGGGGGAGGGGTGGTTAACCTCATAGGAAGACCAGTAGTCCCAACTAACCTGTATCCCTGAGATCTCTCAGTCACCAAGGCACTAACCTGGCAGCATACACTAGCTGTTACCGACATCCGACATATATACAGCCAAGGACTGCATGGTCTGGCCTCAATGAGAGAAGATGCAGCTAACCCTTGAGAGTCTTGAGGCCATAGGGAACAGGAAGACCTGGTGAGGTATGTGTGTGCGTGTTGTGTGTGTGTGTGTGTGTGTGTGTGTGTGTGTACATCCTCTTGCAGACAAGGCAGGAACAATGTGATGAGTAATGTAGGAAGGCAGAACAGGAGGGGAATAACTTCTGGCTGTAAAAAAAGATTAAAGATAATAAAAAAAGAAAAAAAAATGGTTTCCTCTGCATGGCTAGCAAATTGTTGGAGCTCCCATTAATGAAATTATGAATATTTTCTTTGGAAATGCATATATAACATTTATGTTTCTCTTACTATTTTCTGTTCATTGATTATACTAATCACAGATCAGAAGTAATTCAACAGGAGGGCATTATGTCTATCAATTAAAGCAAAGATTTTTAGAGAATTTGTGGCCATTTTAATTCAAAATAGTTATCATGTTTACTAAACATCAAATTATTCAAGCTATGCTTAGGAAATTATATAGTATTTTAAAAGTTTTGTGACACTTTTTTGATATTTGGTAATTTATTATGATTAATTTACTTATATAACATAAACAAAATAATTTGTAACATGCTCTATTATAGCTGTAGCTTATGGGTAGTTATGATAATAAAATTTAGATTTTATAAAACAAAACTTATTTTCTTTCTTTTTAGAGTTTAAGATCTTAAAGAAATGAAACTAATAATGTGATATTGAAATCTGTTATTTTTTATGAATTTCCACTTTTAGGACAAGAAGACATGCTTTATTTTCCAGCTCACTGCATTAACAAAGCTGTGCAGAGCTCCAGGCCTGAAGCAAGAGTGTGCTGAGACTAAATCACCATTAGAGCAGGATGGATATTATCGAATTTCTGGAGGAAGAATAAATTATGGTCTATGATACATGATATGGTTGAGGTTAGGAAGATGAATTTTAACTCTTTTATAAATTGCCTAGGGAATTCCAATAAGTTATCTCTAATATTCAATTTTGATTAATTCTTATTTAAAGATAGCAACTCGTTTAATATCCAAAAGCCTTTAGTAAAATTGGCTCAAAGACATGTACATGCTACTAGAATCTATTCAAGCAGTCTTTTGGAGTTGAATTTATAATTTTTATTTTCATCTCTTAGTCAGATTTACATTCTACTTTAATTCAGTGACCTATCCCTGACTCATCTATAATCCCAGCATCATGTAGCTGAGGCAGGAGAACCACAAATTCAAGGTCACCCTGAGCTACATTGCTAAACTGGCCTATGAACAATATTATATAAATTAAGTAAAATAATACCTTCATTTTACTTCTAATATTAAACATTAAATTATTGGTAAAAATTTCTCTAAGAAGCTATTGATATGAGAAGCAATGGATACAGTATTTGTTGAAAGTAACTTATTGAAAATGCAATTAATATATAATATTAAATATTAAACACTTAAAATACATGGATATCTTTATTTTATCTGTATCAAACAATATGTTCTGATTTGAAAGATTTATAATTTGCACAAAAACCTACATTCATCAACATTTTATTTGTTTAACAAAATGCAGATCCTAGACATATTAAATCATTCTTAGCTGTTTCTCACCTTGTGGAGGTTTGGCCACAGTTTAGTGATTAATATGTCTGTAGAAAAGTCAACATGAGGCCTGTATTAAATTCTAGCATTACTATATCAAATAAATGACTCATTTATCAGTCTTTGAGCACCCTGGTTTTATCTGCATGCATGTGAAAAAATGATAATTATACCATTCATGAAAGAAAAAAGTTCATTTCTTTTTGACATTATTGTAAATAAGGGAAAAAATATCTGGTAAGAATGATCAAAGTTTTGAAGAAAAAGAAATTTTATTTTCAGATTCAATAATAAACAGTCTTCAAAACAGTCTGTGAGAATAAAAATTACAGCATATATGTACATATATATATATATATATATATATATATATATATATTAATTAACCTAATATAGCATGAGGAAAATTATTTATGAGTCATTTAAAACAATAGTTTGGTGCCGGAGCCAGCTCCGCTTGGTGGGAGGAGAAGGTGATCTTCTTTGTCTCCTCTGGTTGGTTCTTCTTGAGGCAGCCCAGGGGGATAGGGATTGGAATAGCAGCATAGGCGGGGGTTGGGGGAGTGGGGGGTGGTAAGATTTGGTCTTTAGAAAGATTGGGGTAAGACTTTGGTCTTATGATATATTTAGGGTTGTTGATTACTAAAATCGTACTTGTCTACTTACTAAAGTTTATCTACTAGGCTACTATAGCTGACCTGCTATCTGTTTGATCCTCTGAGGCCAGAAAATGCTAGTTTTGGTGCTTAACACCTCAGCCAGAAACAGCAGAGGATTAGGTAAATGGCTTTGTATTCTCTCTGCAGGTGCTGCCAGGCTCTAATTTATGTCTGTTAGTTTGAGGTCGCAGGAAGAAAAGACACTTAAAAAAGTTATCACAGTTTATTACTAAGTATAAAAAGTTTCCTATGAAAGCTATCTAAGAGAAAAAGTGGAAAGCTCCTAAATGGAGGATTCTAAGCAGGGAAGAAAAGAAAGAGAGAGGAGAGAGCGAAGAGAGAGGGGAGAGAGCAAAGAGAGAGGAGAGAGAGAGAGAGAGAGAGAGAGAGAGAGAGAGAGAGAGAGAGAGAGAAGAGCAGAGAGGAGAGGGAAGAAGAGAGAAGAAGAGTGAGCAGCTAGCAAAAGTCCTTTTTTCTTATACATCATTCAGAGTACATGATCACATGTTACAAAGTTCATCACAAGTTCACACCGAAATTCAAATCATAAATTGAAATAGAAGTTTACAACAGAAAATGTTTACATGCATATCCATTAGGAGTAATTATCTGACTAAACATCCATCACCTTTCTACCTCCACAGGTTCATCAAAGGTTTAAAACTATAACTTAAGAAATTAGTGAAGTTTTGTATAGATAAACCAGGCATATTTTCTCTTCTGTCCTAGCACCTATAATAAATCGTGAGTTCCCTTTTAGTGACCCTTGGTTAATTGTTTTACAACCACATTGGAATGTGCTCTGAACAGAAGAAAGTCTGTTTCTATCTCAAGGCTGTTAATTGATGACACTTTGGAGACTGGCAGAGTTCTCAGAGCAGTATTAATTGTCAGAAAGGGACTTAATACCAGTCCCACTATAAAAGAGCTAAATAATCATTGATATAATTTTAGGAATTCTTATAAGATCATCATTAAGATTAAAGAAGTCATCTATTTGTCTATATAGAATCACTACGAGACAGTACATCTTCGTGGGTCTGCAGAGATCTGCTCCAAAGGGATGTGCTATTGCTTAGTGATTGTTACATATGTTTAATAAAAATAGTAATAATAGGAAAAGCTTATTAATAGCAGGGATTTTTCCTAAAATATGTCCACACAGCCTTGCTGGATATGGTACACTCGTCACAGATTATAATCCGAGGCAAGCATTTCAGGATGATCACCTGCTAATTATTAGCTTTTCCCATTATGGCTCCCAACAATTCTTCCCTTCGAATTATATAAATGAGGCGTATGTATCTCCCTTTGAGTAGTCCTGATAGCAGTACTGAAGCGCTTGAAGATGACTGGAAGAAGAATCAGAAGCAGAACAACTAATCCTATAATAATTCCCAAATTTATAAGAAAATTCCATAAAGAGTTATCTTTATCAAAATTTATGATTGAATTTGAAAAATACTCAGCCAATTCTACTGCTGAAGAACTCTTCAGTCTGGAGTGACTGATGGCACTGATCTGGGAATGTAAAGTATCCATATCAATGGCTAGTTGTGAATTGTTCCACACACCATTTAGGTGTTCCTGTATCTGTTCCTAGGACATTTCTGACCCACTGTAGGGCATAGGGGTGACACAAATCCATTTAAAATTGGCATGACACGAGGTAATTAAACATGTATTAATATTCTGAACCTGAGTTCCTATGTAAAAGATGGCTTCCTCTAAAGTATTGACTCTGTCTGTTAAACCTCTATCAATCCTATCCTGGGTAATCAATGCTAAAGAAATATTTTTTGCCAAGGAGTTAACATGATTAGCAGTGTGTGCCTGTTGGACTAGGGAGGCAGCAAAAGCTGTAACTGACCCTAAGATAGCAATAAAGGCAGTAATGCCTAAGATAAGTCTGGCTATAAATCTCTTAGGTCATGAAGGAGAATTAACAGTGTATACCAAGATGAACAAGGCAAATAACGCATTACACCAAGACTGTGAGAAAGTAATAGGTGACAAAACATAAGGTAGCTAGTATACAATGAGAAAAAGCATTATGACACATGATGAAGTTAAACAATTGGTCAAAATAGCATTCTGGTAGGAAATGAATACATTTAGATTTATATTTAACAATTTTATATCCCTTGTATCCCCTGGGTATAGAATTAAAAGTCCAATCAGATGATATCAGGAACCATGTCTTCAGTATCTTCTTTTGCTGAGGTCTTTGGCACTGATGGAGAGTCTGCAGATGATGATGGCTGAAGCAGGCTTGAAGGAAGCAACAGGTGTGGAAGTCTCTGTCCATGGAAGAAGCCTGGCACAATCAGGTGGTCTGGCATCTATAGGGTCCTGTAAATATATAAACAGAGCTTCTCCCAGAAAAATATCCAGTCTTTTTTAATTATCCAGTTAGTAGGTTTTTACTTTAGTGGAGGCTTGAAATGTTTAGAAATGGACTTTTTCTTTTTATAAAGTATGATGAGAAGATGAGTAATTATGATTCCATTTTGTAATTTAGAATGTCTATATCTTTTAAGTTCTGATGAGCTATTTCACAATAGCATGTCCTGTGAACTATAGTGATGTCATGGAATGAGAAACTAAGAGTCAAACACCAATTTTTAAATGCTTCTTAAGTTTAAGCAAGGCATTGTCTGATTTTTAAGCCCTTGGTACTATAAACTAATGAAACAAATACTGTATCATATCTTTTTAAAGTTTTCTCAAGTTAGAAAAGTATATAAGTAGCAATAAGAATTAAGAGTCCATAGGTACAGGAACCAATGCTAACTTTCCAAAGACAGGACATGCTTAACATTTCTCTGTTTTAAATCACAAGGACTCAGGGTCATCAGGGTTAATTCCCAAGCTGAGCTGGAAGCTCTGCAGGAATGCAGGAGCAATTTCACTGAGAGTAGTGATGATTTGTAATGTAAGATTTTACTAAGTTACCTTTGTAGGAAAACAAGCTTTCGCATAGAAATTAAATTAATCTTTACCTTCATGCATAGGACCAAAAAGTATAGAATGAACTTAGCATGTCCAATAGAGAAAATGAAATGTCTAAATTGAAGCAAGCCTTGTAATTCTGAAAGTTGGGGCTAAAATTGTAAAACAGCTGTAAAACAGCTACAGATTTTAGAAAGAGGCTTGTCCTTATTATTTTAAAGACAATGGCTATTTGTCACAAGCTCCATATGTATGCAAAAGTTTCTTGTGTGAGAAAATTTCTTTTAAGACCTTAATAATTAAAGTAGCCTGTTTGAGGAGAAGTCATGAGTAAATGTTTTTGTAGAGGCTCAGTCCAGTGCTGCTGGAGTTGCCTGCTGCAGCTGTTTGACAAATTCTTTGGTTGCCTGAGGCTGTTGAATTGCCTCTATTGTTTGAGGGGTGAGGTAGGTCCCTCACACAGTTTCCCTGGTTTGATAAGACTCCTATATTTTTAAGGTTTATAGTAGTACCAGATAAGGCAGTACCATTTTTATGAAAGTTAGTTTCGCACTCTTTACGCCAGTGGTACCTTTAAGATAAGGATGACACCCTATGGGATTTCTGCTTTGAGTGGGGCCAGGAGCATTAAGATTTATGACATCTCCTGCCTTACTAGGACATTTTTGCTGATAGGTTCAGGCTTCTTACTTGAATAACTTTTACGAGCTAAGCCTGATTTATCAATTTTTTTCTGTCCTTGATTAGTAAGATTTTGGATAGTGTTCTGGCCTTGTGAGGTTCTTGTAATGGATATGCCTTGAAAATATGAAGTAGCAACCTCAACAAATGCTTTATATAAATTTCTAGATTTTTAAATTGTCTTTAGAAGAGACTGACAAGCAAGCACAGCATTCTTAAGGACCAGTTGTTTTAAAACAATTTCTTTTGCCTCAGGGCTAAGAGCCATCCTCTCTACTGCCTCCATTAGCTGGGCTACAAATTCCTCAAAATGTTCTACTGGGTCCTGGCTTAAATAAGCAAGCCCTTTAGTATTTTCATCTCTATTAAGCAAGCATCTCAGTGCTTCTAGTGCTGCAGCTGATTTATTTACTAGAGCTTCCTTTGTCATTTTTTTGTTGACTAGTTTCTTCAAACCACTCCCCTATATCTATAAACATTTTGTATGTTAACACTTTCACTCCTCTCTCTTTTTTCAGACATCTTAAATAACTCTTTTTGAGCCAAGTTCTTATATATATCTATCCACTGTAAAAATTCATCTTTAGTTAGATAGGCTCTGGCAATTTTAAACCAATCATGAGGAGTCATAAGCAATATAATGCCAAAGGTTCCCACAAGGGATCCTTATCCTCTTTGTTATTCTCTTTACTCACTGGGAGACAGCCTAACAGTTTACACTGTTGCTGAGCTTGAAGTACACCAGCAGCAGATCTAATAGGCCCCTTTGGTTTCTTTTTACATTTTTCAGGGGGTTTTGTGGAATGACTTATATTTAATGCTGCATGGTAGGCCACTTATGTTCATTTGTTATTTTCTTTTCAGAGTCAGATTCTTCCTCTGAAGTTGATCTTTCATTTTCTGATTCACCACTACTCTCTCCTGAACTACTTTTCTCAGACTTTTCTGTTGAGGAATAAACACTTCTCTTAGATCCTGAGTGTACTGTATTAATGGAGTTCCCTCACAAGGAGGTGAATCTAATGTCTCCTGAGCACATATGGCTATTTTGTCATCTCCCAATGCCTTCCTAAGCACATTCTGTTGTGGATAGCCTCAGCTTTGTATTTTGATCCTAGTTCCCATTGGATAGCCTCAGCCTTATATTTTGATCCTAGTTTCACCCTCCTGGGAGGGGCTATAGAGGAGGATTGAATCAATGTTGTGGATAGCCCCAGCCTTGTATTTTGATCCTAGTTCCACCCTTCTGGGAGGGACTGCAGAAGAGAATTGAATCTGTACACAGGTGACATCTTGTAAACCTTCTGTCCAATTAAAACCTGTAAAATAAAGGCTGGAGCCAGAGATTGGGCAGTAGAAGGGGAGACGGAGAAAAAGGCATAGGGAAGGAGAGAGTGAGAGGAATGCAATATAAAAGGAGAGAGAGAGAAGGAGAAGCAGAATAGGAGTAGGAGGAAGCAGAGCAGAAGGAAGCTGGAGATAGAAGGAAGTCGACTATGGAGGAGCCAGAGCTCGGAGGACAAGGACGCAGCCTGGCATAACCGCAAGTTATAAGGGATCTCATAGCTCAAAATTAGAGTAGTGTAGTGGTAAACCTGCCCAATCTAGGCATGCTATTTATACCATAATTATTGAGTTATGTCTTCCTTTATTGGTCTCATTCTGGGAGGAGATCTTTCCACGACAAATTTGGGGTTTAAATAATTTCTTCTACTAGAAATTTGGCTGCTTAAATAATTTATTCTACTACTAATTGGCACCCAACATGGGACCGATTTAAATAATTGTGTCTACTACAAATTGGCACCAAAGCCAGAGGCAGATTTAAATAACTTCTACTACAATATTCCAGATAGCAAATGCTGTAGGGGGCATGCCTAATCCTCCAGTCTCTGTAAACCAGTTTTTAATATCTGACCCTACCTTCTCCCATGTATCCACATCTGTACTTCCCCTTTCTGGGAACTAGGGACTGACTGTTTGTATAAACTGAAGAAAGTCAGTCAGCTGACTAGTGCTAACCTCAATGCCTTTTTTCTTAAGACTATACTTAATAACATCTGTGAAAAACTCTGTCTCTAGATTAACTTTGTCCCATCCTGAAAGATACCCACAAAATTCATACAGCCCAGAACTTCTGACCTAAGATAGGTGCTGATAACTTCCAACAAAACAGCTAGACACTGATGGCACCTAGTATCTGCCTCTGCTGATGGCAGCAGGCAATTTAAGGCCAGAGCTGATGGCTCCTGGCCTGAACCAGGTACTGATGATACCCGACCAGGTGCTGATGGCACCTACTATCCGCCTCTGGTGATGACAGTAGACGATTTAAGGCCAGAGCTGATGGCTCCTGGCCGAAATATTTAACAGCAATCGATAAGAGTGCCTTCTTTCAGGCTGGGGTAAGGATGATTAGGGCAACTTTGCCTTCTTTCAGGCTTAGGATAGCTTTCTGTCAAGCTTAAGGGGGGCGTGCTTTCTTTCAAGCAGACTTGCCTTCTTTCAGGCCACTCAGTGTGTGAGTGTGGGCTAGTGTGGGGCAGTTTTGCCTTCTTTCAGGCTTGGGATAGCTTTCTTTCAAGCGGGATATTGCTTTCTTTCAAGCGGGGTGGGGTTTTGATTTCTTTCAAACAGACCTAGCTTTCTTTCAAGCTGACTTGCCTTCTTTCAGGCCACTAGATTACTCGCCTGTCCTAAACTGACTTTCACAAATCAGTGGGTTAGCTAGGCCCTAGGAGAGATCCTAGCTCATCCAAGATGCACACAGAATTTTTGGGGATCTTACCTTAAGAAGTCCCTGTTCGCCAGGCGTGGTGGCGCACGCCTTTAATCCCAGCACTTGGGAGGCAGAGGCAGGCGGATTTCTGAGTTCGAGGCCAGCCTGGTCTACAGAGGGAGTTCCAGACAGACTAGGCTACACAGAGAAACCCTGTCTTGAAAAAACCAAAAAAAAAAAAAAAAAAAAGAAGTCCCTGTTCAAGGCACCATTTAGAAATGCCAGGATGCTTCAAAGGGGTGTGTTATTGCTTAGTGATTGTTACATATGTTTAATAATAATAGTAATATAGGAAATGCATATTAATAGCAGGGATTTTTCCTAAAATATGTCCACACAGCCTTCCTGAATGTGGCACACTCGTCGCAGATTATAATCCGAGGCAAGCAATTCAGGATGATCACCTGCTAATTATTAGCTTTTCCCATTATGATTCCCAAGAGTTTGGGCACTCACATCAATTATTAATAAGATATTCCTTAAAGTCTGTCTACAGATTGATCTTAATTAGGCATTTTTCTCAGTTGATGTGACCTCCACTCAAATGACCCTATCTGTGTCAAGCTGATATACACCTGGCCAGTACAAATTACACCTTTTCAACTACACACATCAGCATATCACTTTTCAATTAGAAATATTATTTTCTTACTTCTTCCTAAGATACTATGTTAATATTAATATCAATACATAAATCTCAAATAACTTTAAAAGTCTCACAGTCTTTATAAACTCAAATAGTTTAAAAGTTTAGTTTCTTTAAAATTCTGTCTTCGAAACTCCAAAATCTCTGTTAAAATTCAAAATCTCTCAACTGTGGGTTTCTTTTATTTATTTATTTATTTATTTATTTATTTATTTATTTATTTCCAGATTCTATCCCTCCACCCTGTCCACCTCTGACTGCTCCACATCCCATACCTCCAACTACCCCCACAGTCTCCACGAGGCTGTCCCCAACCTCATACCCCACCCAACCTGACCTCTAAACTCGCTGAAGCCTCCAGTCTATTGAGAATTATGTGTATCATGTTTGATTGAACACAGACCCAACAGTCTTCTGCTGTATATGTGTTGGCAGCCTCATATTAGCTGGGTTATGCTGCCTTTTTTGATGGTCCCCTGTTTGAGAGATCTCTGAGGTCCAGATTAATTGAGACTACTGGTCCTCCCAAAGGGTCGCCCTCCTCCTCAGAATCTTTCAGCCTTTTCCTAAATCAACCACAGAGGTCAGCAGCTTCTGTCCATTGGTTGGGTGAAAATACCTGCATCTGATTCTTTGAGCTTCTTGTTGAGTCTTCTGCAGGGCAGTCATGATAGGTCCCTTAAGGCGTTGTGACCTCCCTTTGAGCTGGATCTCACTTTGGGCCTGTCACTGGACCTTCTTTTCCTCAGTCTCCTCTCCATTTCCATTCCTGTAGTTCTTTCAAACAGGAACAATTCTTAGTCAGAGTTTTGATTGTGTAATGGCAACCCCCTCCTTCATTTGATGCCCTGTCTTCCTGCTGGAGGTGAGCTCTATAAGTTCCCTCTCCTTGTTGCCAAGCATTTCACTGAAGGTCCCTCCGTTTGAGTCCTGAGAGTCTCTCACTTCACAGGTGTCTGGTGATTTCTGGGGTGTTCCCCCCAACCTTCTACCTCCCTAGGTAACCTATTTCCATTCTTTCTTTTGACCCTCAGGGCTTCAGTCCTTTACCCTCACCCAATACCAGATCCAGTTTCCCTATTCCCCATAACCTTGTTCACCTTCTCACCCATGTCTCTCCCTCACTCCCCATTTGTGATTGCTTTCTTCTCCCTCCCCAGTGTGACTGAGGTGTCCTCACTTGTGCCCTTCATCTTGTTGACCGTTTTCAGTTCTGTGGACTGTATCTTGAGTATCTGTACTTTTATTTTGTCTGATATCCACTTATTAGTGAGTACATACCATGCATGTCCTTTTGGGAATAAGTTACCTCACTCAGAATGATATTTTCTAGTTCTAACCACTTGCCTTCCAAATTCAGGATCTCCTTGTTTGTAGTAACTGAATAGTATTCCATTGTGTAAATGAACCACATATTCTGTACCCATCTTCTGTCTTGGGACATCTGGGTTGTTTCCAGCTTCTGGCTATCACAAATAAGACTTTTATAAACATAGTGGAACACATGCCTCTGTGGCATTTTGGGCCTTCTTTTGGGCATATTCCCAAGAGTGCTATTGCTGGGTCTTCAGGTAGATCTATTTCCAATTTTCTGAAGAACCTTCACATTGATTTCCAGAGTGGCTGTACCTGTTTGCAATCCTACCAGCAATGGATGAGAGTTCCTCTCCTCCACATTCTCGTCAACATGTGTTGTTACCTGAGGTTTTTATCTTAGCCATTCTGATTGGTGGAAGGTGGATTCTCAGGGTCAGTTTCATTTACATTTCTCTGTTCACTAAGGAGTTTGAAGATTTTTTTTTTAGGTGCTTCTCAGCCATTTGAGATTCCTCTATTGAAAATTCTCAGTTTAATTCTGTATCCTATTAGTTTTGATTGGGTTTTTTGAGATATTTTATATATTTTCATTGCAGATACCATCCCTTTCCCCATTTCCCATCCCTAGAAAACCCTATCCCATTCCCCCTCCTCCTTTTTGCTTTTATACCATTTTAATTACATGCAAGTATTAAGGTCAGTTGGAAAGCTGTATTGGACATATGTTCACGATCCACCTTTGCTTACCTATAGCCCTGATGGGACAAGCTGCCTTGCCTCAAATTGTAGACCTTGTGGAACAAAGAATCAAAAAGAGAATTATAATGACTCTTGTATTTTTCTTAAATGTGACCAGTTATTCAGTCTCAATCATGTACTGGTCGAAAAATCAATCCAATATTGGAAATAACAGTCTTCATTTGGAAGGCTGGTTCTGGACATTTTTAGAGATGTATTTGGAAGTTAGCTTCAGTTCTCTATGATGTTATGTTAGCAAGAGATAAAGTTGGGGCAAAATCTGGATTTCGACCAAGTGTTAGTGCATGTGTTAAGGCTCTTTTAATTGTCAAGTTAAAATTACTTTTGTTTCTTCTATAGTATTTAATGTATGTCACATTGATTGTACACTTTTTAAATTTTTTATTGCATATTTTATTTATTTACAATATAGATGTTATCCCCTTTCCCCATTTCCCCTCCCTAGAACCCCTATTCTACCCCCTCCTCCTTTATGTTTTTATACAATTTTAATTACATGCATGTATTATGGTCAGTTCTAGGTTGCAGGATCACAGGATTGTACACTTTCTAATTTTGTTAGTATGTTGAAACCTGGCATGTCAGTTATGGAGGTCTATCAACCAGCTTTTGTTTTATTGCCCTGAGTATCACAGAACTTTGGGTTGTTTGGATTTTTTGGTGCTTAGCTTCTTGAGTTCTCTATATATTTTTGGATATTAGTCCTCTATCAGATGTAGGATTAGTGAAGTTTTTTTCCCAATCTGTAGGTTGCTCATTTGTCTTATTGACTATATCCTTTGCCTTACAGAACCTGTCTAGTTTTGTGAGGTCACATTTATCAATTCTTGATCTTAGAACATGAGCTATTGGAGTTCTGTTTAGTATAATTATGCCTGTGCCAATGAGTTAAAGGGTCTTTCCCACTTTCTCTTCTAGTAGATTCAGTGTATCTGGTTTTATGTTGAGGTCCATGATCCACTTGGACTGGAGCTTTGCGCAAGGTGACAAATATGGGTCTATTTTCATTTTTCTACATACAGACAGCCAGTTAGATCAGCACCATTTATTGAAGATGCTGTCCTCTTTCCATTGTATATTTTTGGCTTCTTTGTCAAAGACCAAGTGTCATAAGTATGTGGTTTTATTTCTGGGTCTTCAGTTCTATTCCATTGATCAACTTGTCTGTCTCTGTACCAATACCATTCAGTTTTTACTACTGTTGCTCTGTAGTAAAGCTTGAGGTCAGGGATGGTGAATTCTCCAGCTGTCTTTTATTGTTAAGAATTGTTTTCACTATTCTGATTTTTGTGCCTTTCCAGATGAATTTGGGAATTGCTCTTTCCATGTCTTTGAAGAATTATGTTGAGATTTTGATGGGGATTATTAGTCATAGGCTGGACTGACTGCTGCTGTCCTTGATGATTGTACCACAGCAATGACATCTAAAAAATGATGGGGACATCCTGCTGCAAGTGGCTACACTTTCACCAATATCCTCTCTCACCTTTCTTCAGGAACTCAGCCCTACCTGATAATATTACACTTCAGCTGTTTTCTGTGACCCCTTCATGCTTTCAAAACTACTACACTCTTGTTGCCTCTTACAATACCAAGCTTGGCTGCCATCACAAGTTACAACATTGTCTGCCTCTGCAACACAGTTTCCTTGCAATAATTTTGAGTAAACAACCCCCAGAATATTTCACTGTACTCCTGCTGGTCTCTTCTTAATCTAACTCGTGCTAATATATTACATTAGTTCTCTGGTAATTTTCTCAAACACCGCTGACCAGCACCAATCATTTTAAAGTTTAGAAATGACTGATGCTGTGGTATCTTGTTAATTACAAAGGTATCCTCAACCTAGCTAAGCAGAATTTTGAATTCCTAATTCAAAATATGTAACAACCCTTATATGTTTTTTAATTAAGTTATCAAATTTCATTCTATACTTCACAAGCCAGTGATTGTTCCATTGTCTACATTCCTTTCAATACTCATTTCTTCAATATACCACTGAATAGTCCAACAAGCTTTGAGCATTCAATGGTTTTTAGTCCCAAATTCCAATTTTATTTCAAGATAATCTCTAAGACAAAATGTTTCTGTCTGTCACAGAACCTGAAATGCTCACTGAAGGTGGAGGAAATCCAGAATGGGCAGGAAAGGAAAGTAGTTATAAATACCAGCTAAGGCTATTGACCAGTTATAGATAAGAGGACTATAACAAACATGGGTATTTTGCATATTTTCTTAAAAATGTATTTGTACAATTGTTTGTGTTTTCTTTCTTCAGTTTGTTGTATAATATCAATGTCTCTTAGGGGACATTAATATCTATTGAAAACTGATCGAGACATCAGTGACTCTCGATTGAATTGCTCTAAAAGGCAGGGTTTGTAAAGCAAGCAGAGAGATGTATATATGCAGCTGAAGGAGGAGCCTTTGGCATTGGAGGTTAAGCCTGGAAGAGACTGACTTCTTTCTCTCAAGTGAGTAGATGTGAGGGGGACTGGAATAAATTGTCAGAAAATATTCATTAGCTAAAATATGTTTATTATCAGCAAAGCAACAAGATTAATTCATTCAAATGGCCTTATTGACATTTCTTTGTAAAACACACATATAATATAAAATGAGAATAAATTATTTTTGAGAAAAAAAAAGAATGATAGTATCTTCTATTTTGGGATAGTTCTTAAGTTAGTGTAACAAGCCAATTATATTTCATATGAAAATTACCATGACATAAAAACATGATTGTATCAGGTGATAAAATGGACTTTGATACAATTTCTTTGTTAGTGTAGTTACATCTGAAGTACTAAAACAAGAATCTAGCACCCTGTAAGGTATTTCATGTTATTATACATATAATATAAATTGATATACAGACTTGAAAAAAGTAAAAGATTGATCTCTCTGGGAGGAGCTTTTAAAGAAGAAAGAATATGAAATGCACATAAAGCATGACATTTACCGTGAGTTAACAAATCAAGTTATAAATCTCTTTACTTACATATGTCACAAAATAAGACATTGTCCTAAGTATTTTTTAAAAAATAATGCATGAATTTATGTTAATATACAATAGAAGTAACTAAGTAGAGGCAAATGAAGATATTTTATCTGGAGTGATGATTTATTGAATTCTTGAGAAGTAAGTACTCTAAACATTGAGATTATATTTCATCATTCATTTCTCTTAGTGAGATCGTACCCAGGATATTTTTTCTTTAAATTAAAGAAAATATAATATGTACAACATGATAAAATGAAAACTTGATAACTTTAGACACAGTGAAACTCAAGAGAATAAAAAGCTCACATTTTATCATAATGAACAAATTTTATATGACATATTAAAATTAAATCTTACTGTAACCAATTAGTAAAGATTTATAACAATAGTTCATACAATATCTTTATAGACAATCTTTTGGAAACAAAATGATGATATCTAAATGCCTAATAAATACTTAACAAAGCATAGACTATTGAGCTTTCATATTTCTATGTTCTATGTGTTGTTCATTATTTTTAAATTGGGGAAAAATATATCAAGACTATAGTTAATTTTAACTGTATTTTTGGATATATTTAGCTTTTTAAAAAGATTTTTATATTATATAATATAGTGATATTATAATTATGATTCCCTTCCCATTTCTTCTCTGGTGATTTCTCTGTACCTTCCTACACACACACACACACACACACACACACACACACACCAATCCCCACTGCTTCTTTTTTATGTCAGTAGGATTTAAACAAGCACCTAAAGCCATTAAATAAAATAAGATAAAATAAAGCAGAATATAAGAAAACAGCAAACAAACAAACAAAAAGGAAAATGAACAACAAATTCACACACACAGAAATCTCATGAAAACAAAATCAGAAACCATATTAAGAGCAATACATCTGTAAGGTAAAAATAAATAAATAAATAAATAAATAAATAAATAAATAAATAAATTCCTTCCTTAGGAAAAGCAATTTAAAAAAATACCAGAAAAAATACCATTGAGTTTTTTTGTTTAATGCCAGATTTCAGAGCAGGTCAAAAGAATGAACCTTGTTCAAAAATGTCTTAGGAAACAATGAGAGAGAGTCGGTGGAAGTGGGCAAGTCTAGCAATACACAATTAATGCTACTCAAATTTATTCTGGGGCTGGTGCTCCATGCTATCTACCCTAATATTCTGGATTCTTGAGTAAAAGACAAATATATACAGTCTTTATATTTTTATATGTATAATCAGCTCAAGGTAGGGCCACTTCTTACTTTCATGTGGATAAACTCTCCCATTTCCAATATTCCTGGGATTATTACTTATATATATTTACATGTCTATACCATCTTTTATGCCCTAGAACCAGACATGTAGCTCACTTGGTACTCAATCCCCTAGCTCCTAAATTATGACTATGCTCTGCGATGCACACTTCTCGATCATGATGTTTCTGCTCTCCACCTTCCTGCATAGCAGATCTCCTCTCCATCCTTCCTTGGTTCCTTGATGAAAAATCATAAAATCCTGCCTCTGTCTCACTTCCCAACCATTGTCCATTATCAACTTTATTTACCTATCAAAACCAACTAGGGACAGAGTTCTCTCATTGTCTTATGTGTAGATATGTGGTTTCTCCTGCAATTTTGTAGACCCAGATTATGTAATACAAGCAACATTAGACCAAACCCACAAGAGGGAAAGAAGACCCCTTTTATGTCAGGTGCATTTTGTTCCTGGTTTATTCTTAGAAAATTTTTGTGACTTTGTGTGACAAACACGTTTAATTCATAAGATATATTTATTCCTGTTAGATATCAAAACATGCAAAGAACCCAGTCTGGTCAGTGTACCCTGAATATGGATATGACCTTTTGCCTTGTTGTGTTTTCCCAAATATAATCCAGAGTATATGCCAGGTAAAGGTGTTTCAGTTAGTTTGTCCTGAGAAAGTTCTTGGCCAGGGCTGATATATTAGTATGGAATACAATGGAATACAGGTATTTATTTACTTGTTTTACTCTTTATATTTTTCTAACAATATTTTTCTGAACTTAGTTTAACTTGGATCATTGTTTTCTTTGTTACATTTTGGTATAAAAGTTACATTAAACTGACAATTGTCTATAACATTAGACTGTAGTATAATCATACTTTCAGATCCTCAGTTGCCACTACCTGCAGACAAGTTTTGCATAATTTAGCTGGTAGTAGACAGCAGGTTTGGGGCATACTCTTATGTGTGATTTGTATACCCTCTATGACTGCATTGTAGATATTTTTTTTAAAAACTTTGCAAGCAGTGGTCAGTTGGAAACAGCTTCTGGGTTAAGAATGACAATATATGTCCATTTTTCTCTCTTAATGCAAGGGACACATCTGGTTTAGACCAGAATAGGTCCTATTCATGTTGTCTGTCTCTGTGCTGTGTCTAGAAGTCCTGATTTCCTTCATGTGTTCTAACACTGATGGATATTACAATATTTCTGCTTTCCTTTCTGCATAGTACCCTGAGGCCTGAGGGGATGGTTTAATGTAAACATACCATGTAGGACTAGTGTTCTATTGTCTCTCAGTTTCTATAATTGTATTCATTTATATACTTAATACACTATTAAATATCAGTTATCACTAATCAATGAATAGATCAGGAACTAAAATGAATAGAAATTGCTTTTAATGAAATAACAGTCATAAATCTTTTTATCGCATTTAAAGTTTAGAAGTAAATACATATGCCTAAGATCTTATAAATTTAGATAAATGCTGCTTATTCATATATATTTAACATTTTTGAGGCAAATGATAAAAAAATCTTTTAATCTGACATAATGACGTTAGGTAGATAACAGTTACAATTTTTGTGCTATGCATGTGCCATTCCTATAGTTTACATTTTTGACACTATACATGCAAGCAAAACAATTGTGAAAAAATATTGTTATATACCCGTTTTCCAATCCAGATTGTAATATGAGGAAATTTTCTGTGAGTGATGTAGTTTTTAAATTAAATCTATGAAATCTTTATATCATATGTCTCTTATTCTTAGTTTTTGAGATTACTTTGATTCCTTGACTTTAGTTTTTATCTAAATTGTATCATTAGCACTTTAAAAAATTATTTCTTTTTATTTCATAGTAGATTATCTTCTACATTATACAGTAAGTGATTTTTTTCTTATAGAGAGCTGATTATAGTTTTTTATTAATCAGTAATCTCATTTTAAATAATATTTCAAGCAGGAAGCCTCTGGAGTATCTTCTTACAAAATCTTATACTACATTTTTTTTTACTCAAATAAATATTTATAGAATTTATCACAGTAGGAGTTATGTATTAAATCATTCCAATTTCAACATATTAAATGCTGTTAAAAATATTCCTTATAGGCCAGTGATATACCAGAACATCTTTTCTTTCATAATTCATAGGAAATAAATTGAATTTTCAATAATAATAATCACATTTGTGATTATTTTGAACATTATACCTCCTTGTTAAATTATAATGAATTTCTTAAACTGAAAATACTTGTAATAAGATTTCTGTGTTAAATGTGTCACACTTTATTGATGACCAGTTTTACAATGTAATTCACAAAAAATTGTCAGTATTTCAATTTCTTATAATTTAATACATCTTAGAGAAGAGACATAATTTACTGTGTGTATTGAAGGAGAGATATTTGCTGAATTGAAATGTGAAGACAATGGAAAACACTAATAACATGATTAAAATATTCATGTCTGAGTACAAGGTGTTTTTCTTTCTTTGCATTAATGAGTATAAATACACTTATGTTTTATTGAGATTCTACTTAATAATCAGAATCATTTATAAGACTAATGAATAAATTTAATATTAGGTAAGTAAAGCTGGCAATGACACTGACCCACAGGGACAATAAATAAAAATGCCACCTTATCCTTTGCCCCGTGATTAGTTCCTGCTATCTTTATTGACCCAGTCAAAAGGCAATTAGGGAACCTCCATCTATAAGCAGATGTTTAAGAATTTTTAAAAAATTGAAATGATTACTTAGCATAAACAGCTACACTTGAAAAAATGATAATACTTCCTATAATAAGGAATCATGTCACCTCTGTAAATTAGCAGCTTATCATCACTAGAAAATTCTATCCCTAATGAAAAAAGTTAATGATATTTATTTTTGTGATGATAATTATTTTAATTTTTGGCATTATTTTGACTCATTTATAAGAATAATCACTGTATTAAATTATTGAATGAAATAAGTCCTAACGGAAAAAGGTGTACTGTTATTTCACTTTAAATTTAAATTTTATATTAGATAATGTTATATTTCAGAATATATTTTCTATTTCATTTACTAATATTTGTGATTTATTTTGGTGTCATATATTTAAAAGTAATTTTGTATAGTGAAAATTCCATAATCATAATAACATTACAAATCCAAGAGCTTTCTAAATGTGAGTGGTGAAGCAAAACAAAATAAATATCAAAGATTCAGAATGCCCACTTATAATCCAGTCTTCACTTTCACTTCCATTTCATGATTAATCACACCATTATGCCTTTGTCTACTCTTCTTTATTCCCAGTGTTTTGTGTGTGCCTGTATGTGTGAGTATGTGTGTGTGTGTGTGTGTGTGTGTGTGTGTTTGTGTGTGTGTGTCTGTGTTTGGTTTGATTTTTCAGATATAAGAATTAAAGGTGGCAAACTTCTTTTATTAAGATATTTTTATAAAAGTTAAAATTATTTTCATATAATATAATCTGACCATGTTTTTTGTCCTCATCTCTTCCTGTATCTTCCTCACCTTTCATCCTTCTAATTCCTTGACTACTTTATCTTTCTCCCAAGAAAATAAGCAAGCAAACAAAATGTTACAAAAACAGAAATGAAACAAAATTAACAGACTAACATAGAAAATAAACACAGAAACAAGACAAGAAATAATACATATGCCAACACACACACACACATGCATCCACACAAAAAACTCATATAAGCACAAAACCTGAAACCATAATATGCATTATTATAGAAAACAATAATTCAAATATTTTAAAAATATATTATGTTCAATATATTCATAGTTATACATAGTTTTAATTATAACAAAATATCGCTGAATGCAATAAATTTCTCAAGGTAAATGTCTCTTAATTCTACACTAAAGTACATGGATAAGAGTTGTAAGCAATACTGATAATATAATTTTATATTTCAGCCAAGATAATTTAAATTTTTATCTTTTTCGTTTCACAAAACTTAAGAAATTGAAGAGGTAAAGACATTGTCTATTACTTGGGACCTAACAGGCAAAAGTAAAATACTTAAACAAATTGAGCTTAGAGACACCAATGGAGCAAACTGAAGGAAGAGGAAAATCTATGAAATGTGCCTTACTTGCTATTTGAGAAACTCCAGGCCAGGCAATAGCGCTCCATCAGAGAGTAAAGTATAGCTAATATCAAAGAATCAATTATATCAGAAAAGGTTAGGATGGGATTTCAACTACTTTTGCAATCAAATCTGTAATAAAGTTAGCACTAAGCATCAAAAAGTAAAAAGATATGGTGGTTTAAAGAGTAGAAACATATAAAAAGCTTAAAAGATAAATTACAGCATGCTGAGGGAGATTGGATAATAACAGACACCAATTGGGGCATGTCATTAATTGTAAAATTGTTGAAGGTAGAAAACAGCTTTGTAATTTTTTTTATTAAATTTAAACTTTAACTCAAGGAGAAAAAAGTTCACTAGATATATACCGATATGCAAACACACACAAATCCTTAAGATTGTCTTTGTTATATTACAATCTTTGAGCAGCATATGATAAGCTTCAAAATAGATTTAATATTGATGATTTCTAATATAGTAGAAAAGGGAAAGAGGCACAGATTTAGAAAGTTACATTTTTAGGTCCCAAAATGTGGAAGTTCTTTTTTTTTTGTGCTTTCAGAGAATTAAACTCAAACACATTCCTACTTTTATAGTTCGTGCACCAAATATATTATGACAAACCTCATGAGAAAAAATTAGTGAAAAATAATGAAATTTTTGATTTTTGGATTAGAAGAAAGAAAGAAATTTGGAGATACTGACTTACTTGAGATCATGAATCAACTTTGTAGAAGTATACACTATGTGCACATTTAAATAATTCCTAATAAGGTAAGAAAAATTAAGGTTTAATTTAGTCTCTGGTTATAATCAATCACCTTTGTGTTCTGTCCTGCACAGAGGAAAATGAATCACAATATAAACTTTTGCTAGTCACCACAGTATGGCTATGAGTGTTCAAGATCTTGAAGATCATGACCATATATGTTTTTGGTTTTCTTCTTGGCTTTCAAGGGATTTGAGAGCACTGAATTTTTCCAGTGGGATACCTTTAAAGTGAGATTTGGAAATTTTGTGAGGCCTAAGTAAATGCAGACAGTCATGGGACCATTTTAACAAAGTTATTGACATAATCCATTGCAACTTGTGTGAAGTTTCAGTATCTTTGAAACATAACAATGACTAGTCTTTCGACTATTATTCTGGCCAAGCTCCCAATTTTTCTCAAATAGATCTACTAGAATAACTACTTTTAGATAAAAATAATGTACTAATATAATAGCAACATCATCAAACTCATCAAACCCTATACATAAGTAATAATTACTAATTTATTATGGTACAAATAAGCACTGATCCCCTTATAAGAGTCATTGAGTACTGTTTATCCCAAAGTGACTACAACCTTTGATAAATACTCTATTGCAGCATAGATCTGCTGCCATTCTTGGAAACAGGCAAAAATAGCTTCATTGCCTTTTCCTGTCCAGGACAAAGCATATCTCGAGTGTAATTTTTTAGAAACATAAGGTCCATCAAGTTTTTCTATGAGGAATTCAGAGAATATATTGCAAAGACCCACTCCCTAGAATATTGTTAAGAATAGTCACACTGTAGCTGTTTGTACTGAAAGGACCTCACAAGGGGAGTCCCTCACTCTGATCCGGGAATAAGCGCTCACCACCCAAGTACACACGAGAGACCAGTCTTGATGCAATTAGCAAAAGGCAGTTTAATAGCGAGGGGCCCTTGGATTGAAACATGTCTCATGCAGGAGATAGAGGATTTGACAAAGACCCCAGAAAGTTTGCAACTTTTATAGGCAAAAGTTGAGGAGAGTGGGAAGATTTGGAGTGGTTACGCATGATTGGATATTTTAAACATCAGCAATTTGCATAGACTAGTTATTTTTGACCATGAAACCTCAGACTCAAGAATACCAGATGATCCATTACTCATTTGCTTGTTTAGACTTATGTGCCTCTGCGTCCTTGTTTCTTTTTTCGTTTTTGGTCACTCTGCCCCTGAAGGGGCTCAAAATTATTATTATTATGGCTAATTTTAACAAGTTGTTGGAGTTGTTGGTGGTCTTTGCTGACCATAAATTTTTTGTTCTATGTCTCAAGATGTTTTTAATTTTTTATTCTCACAGTACTAAGTAGGACTTCCATGTGGTAAAACTGAATTAACTAAGCGCTATATAAAAGAGAAATGAAATAGCATTATTTTACCACATTCATTTCTGATGCTGTGTCATTATTTCCCACCAAACACAGAAGTCCTCTTTATAATCTCATTTATTTCCATTTGTCTTTTGAGGTCATATATGCAATATATATATATATATATATATATATACTGGAAAATAAAATAGCATGTTCAAAATATGTTGCTGTTGCTTTTCAAAATGGATAACTTTGTGTATAGAAGAATATAAATATATCCACAGTTATCTATTACTCTGCTCAAAACTCCAAAGGTATCAAAGACCTCAATAAGATACTTGATTTGTAATAGAACATAAAGTAGGAAATAGACTTGAACACAATGCTATAAAAAAGACTTTCTGTAAAGAACATCAATAGCATAGGAACTAAAAGCAGCAATTAAATGGTACCTAATAAACATGAAAAGCTTATATATGTGACAAAGGGCACCACGATTTGGACAAAGTGGTAGCCTACAGAATTAGAACTACACAACTGATAGAGTGATTATGTGAAAAAGTCAAAAATGTGGACGTCAAGAAAACAAGTAACCTAATTAAAAATGGGGTACAGCCCTTAACAGATTTTTCAAGAAGGAAACTCAAAAGACAGAAGTATATAAAGAAATATTCAATATGCTTAGTCATCAGAGAAATGTAAAACATAACTTCTTTCAGATGTCATTTTATAAGAGTCAGAATGGGAGAGTTCAATTTAAAAAACAAAATGATAGCTCATATTCATGAAGATATGGCTTAAAAGAAACACTCATCCTTTCCTGATGGAAGTAAAAAGTTTTACATTCACTATGGAAATCAATGTGGAGGTTCTACGGGAAGCTGAAAATAGATTCACCACAAGATCCAGCTATATCATTCTTGGGTATATACTCTAAAGCACTTCATCCTACTACAGAGACACTTACCCAAACATGTTCATTGCTGCTCTATAGATAATAGGCAGGAATTTGAAAAATCCTAGATGTCTGTTAAAGGATGAATGTACAGTGCTAACACAAAGTTCATGGGAGTAGTTAGCCAATATCCTGTTTAAGTTAAGGCCTATTCTATGAGATGAAACATATCTCAACATTGCTTGGGTGGCTAAAGAATGCTAGATAGGCCATGAATATATAGGAACACAAAGTGCTACAGCTCTGCTATAGGCATGTAACAAAAAAATACTCCTACTAATATTTGCTGTAATGAGCAATCAGTGATGTGCACAGTCATCATCAGAGAAACAGCATCCAATTTGAGATATTATGAAACACAGACTCAGAGCCAGACAATGTTCAGAGAGGGAAAGACTTTGAAATACTCCACCATAAAATGGTGGGCCTATTAAATCTCTCTCCATGGGCTCAGAAAACTCTGTAGAAGAAGAGGCAGAAAAAATGTGGTTTGAGGACACCAACAAAACAAGGCTTTCTGACCATACTAAAACCACACTTATATGAACTCAGAAACTATAGGAACATGCACAGGGTCTATCCTTGTCTGTACCAAATAAAGCCTCAGCACTGTGAGAAGGAAACACAAAGTCTACTCATAATACAGAGTCTGTTTCTGATTGATAACTAATCACGAATGAACAAAAGTCCTTTGCAACTGAGGAGTCCCACCGAGAAAACAAACCACTCCTTAGGGTATATTGACCTCAAGTCCGAACTTGAATGGCTGATATGAATCAAACACAATAGCCTCTTTTGAGGTTCATTGTTTCATATTATTTTGTCAGGACACTGTTTAATAATCTTACAGGTCACTTGCAGATATATTATGGCTTCTAGATCTGTGTTTTGATAGAATTTCAGTGTATGCAAACTGTGTAAATCTTTATATGATTCTTAATATTATATTTGCCTTGTTTTCTTACATTTTTATTGTGTCTTATACTGATATATTTGGTTTTTTTTTTTACTTTTTTTTCAGTTTATTATTATACCTTAGATACCTCTATGCTTTAAAAGAAAGAAAGGGTATAGATTTAGATGGGATTAGAGGGGAGAACATATAGGAAAGGAAGCCATATAAGAGGAAATTGTGGAAAACTCTGTTGTCAATAGAAGAAAAATTATATCATATTATATTAATAAAAATTATTATCATATGTGGTGTAAATACAAGTGATTTTATGTACCTCTAGGTTATCAGAATTTACAATTATCTTTAAAATGCTATTATGTAAGAATTGAGAATGTTGCTGGAGCCTGGTCCTTTCAGCTGGGGCAGACACTTAGCTGGTTAGCTCCTGTGGAAACACCTGACCTGAGACATCCTTGACGAGCCACTGCACTCAGAGCAGAAGGGAGATAGCTTCCCACTACCGCACACACCAAGTTAACACTGGGAGCTAATGGGGTTAAGAACCAGCAGGCACACAAACCCTGCCCTTCGAATACACTTTCTCCACCCAGAGCTGATCCTTCTGCAGGGCAGATGACATAGCTGGTCTGCTCCTGTGGAAACACCTGACCCTGAGCCATCCTGAGGAGCACTGCACTCAGAGGAGCAGAGGAGAGGCCACTGCACTCAGAGCAGAGGAGTACCAACTTCCTTCCCCGAGCCTGAGCCTTGTGACTGAGGAGACACAGAGCCATCTGTCCTGTGAGACACCTGAAACCAAGCCACCTAGAGAGCCACTGCACTCAGAGCAGAGGCAGGTCCTTCTGGCTGGGCAGACACTGAGCTGGTCTGCTCCTGTGGAGACACTACCTGAGCCATTCTAGAGAATATGCACTGAGAGCAGTGAACACCTAGGTGTCTGTTCCGGTGGAAACACCTTATCCTGAGCCATCCTAGAGGAGCTGCTGCATTCAGGAAGCAGGATTTCAGGATCCCCGAGGTGACCTGAGCTCAGAAGTTCTTCCACCCAGGGGTTAGGATCACAGAACACAAGACATCTGGAATCGTAGAGTTCTGACACAAGCAAGAAAACTGGAAAGACAGAATCCAGTCAGACACAGTGAGCACTGGTAACACTAGCATCAACCAGATGGCAAAAGGTAAGCACAAGAACACAATCAACAGAAACCAAAGTTACTTGGCATCATCAGAACCCAGTTCTCACACCATAGCAAGCCCTGGATACCCCATCACACAGGAAAAACAGGATTTAGAGAATTAAAATCACTTAAGATGAGGAATAAGCATTGTTAAGACAGGTAAAACCCTTAAAGACAACAGAAACAAGTAAAAGGTAAAGCCCTAAAGAGGAACCAAAAATCTTTAAAGTGAAAGAAACAAGGTAAAGAAAAGCCTAAAGAGAAACACAAAAAATCCCTTAAAGAATTGAACAAACCACATAAAACAGGTGAAAGGAATTCAAAAAACATCGAATCTAAAAATTGGAAAGAAACAATAAAGAATTAAATAGGAAATATCCTGGAGCAGAAAAGTAGGGAAGAGATCAGGAGAATAACAAAGAACAAAGAATACAAGAATAGCAAGAGAAATCTGCAAGAACTCAAGAAAATCTAACACAATGTCAAAAAAATGCAACAATGTAAAAGGATGGAAAACAATTTTCCAAGCAAATGGTCCCAAGAAACAAGCTGGAGTAGCCATTCTAATATCAAATAAAGTCGACTTTCAACCAAAAGCAATTAAAAAAGATAAGGAAGGACATTTCATACTCATCAAAGGAAAAATCTACAAGATGAACTCTCAATTCTGAACATCTACGCTCCAAATGCAAGGGCACACTCATACATAAAAGAAACTTTCCTAAAGCTCAAAGACACATTGAACCTCACACAATAATAGTGGGGATTTTAACACCCTGTCTCGGCATTGGCAGATCATGGATACAGAAACTAAACAAAGACACATTGAAATTAACAGAAGTATGAATCAAATGGATTTAACAGATATCTATAGAACATTTCATCCTAAAGCAAAAGAATACACATTTTCTCAGCACCTCATGTACCTTCTCCATAATAGACCATATAATTGTCACAAAACAGTCCTCAACAATACAAAAAATTGAAATAATCCCTTGCATCCTATCAGATCACCACGACTAAGGTGGTCTTTAATAATGAAAAACCAAGGAAAACCCACAGCATTGGAAACTGAACAATGCTCTACTCAATTATGACTTGTCAAGGAAAGAAATAAAGAAAGAAATTACAAGACCTCTTAGAATTTAACGAAAATGAGGACACATCAACAGAACTTGTGGGACTCCATGAAAGCAGTGCTAAGAGAAAAACTCATAGCTCTAATGCCTACAAAAAGAAATTGGAGAGAGCACACATTAACAACTTGACAGCACACCTGAAAGCTCTAGAACAAAAAGAAGCAAATACAACCAAGAGGAGTAGGATCAAGAAATAATCAAACTCAGGGATGAAATCAACCAGTAGAAACAAAAAGAACTATACAAAATATCAACAAAACCAGGAGTTGGTTCTATGAGAAAATCAAAAGATAGATAAACCCTTAGCCAGATTAACCAGAGGCACAGAGACAGTATCCAAATTAATAAAATCAGATCTGAAAAGGGAGACATAACAACAAAACTGAGGAAATTCAAAAAATCATCAGATCCTACTAAAAGGCCTATACTCAACAAAACTGGAAAATCTGGATGAAATGGACAATTTTCTGACAGAACCAGGTACTAAAGTTAAATAGGAGCAAAAAACCATCTAAAGAGTCCCATAACCCCTAAAGAAATAGGAACAGTCATTAAAAGTCTCCCCACCAAAAAATGCCCAGACCAGATGGTTTTAGTGCAGAATTCTATCAGACCTTCAAGGAAGACCTAATACAATTCTCTTCAAAAATTCCACAAAATAGAAACAGAAAGAACACTACCCAATTTGTTCTATGAAGTTAAAATCACACTCATACCTAAACCTCACAAAGACCCAACAAAGAAAGAGAACTTCAGACCAATCTTTCTTATGAATATCGATGCAAAAATACTCAATAAAATTCTAGCAAACGAATCCAAGAACACATCAAAACAATCATCCATCATGATCAAGTGGGCTTTATCCAGGAATGCAGGATGGTTCAATATTCGGAAATCCATCAATGTAATGTACTATATAAACAAACTCAAAGAAATAAACCACATGATCATCTCACTAGATGCTGAGAAAGCATTTGACAAAATTCAACATCCCTTCATGGTAAAAGTCTTGGAAAGAATAGGAATTCAAGGCCCATACCTAAACATAGTAAAAGCATATACAGCAAACCATAGCTAACATCAAACTAAATGGAGAGAAACTTGAAGCATTCCCACTAAGATCAGGGACTAGACAAGGCTGCCCATCTCTCCCTACCTATTTAATATAGTACTGGAAGCCTAGCCAGAGCAATTAGACAACAAAAGGAAGTCAAAGGAATACAAATAGGAAAGGAAGAAGTGAAAATATCACTATTGCAGATGATATGATAGTATACTTAAGTGACCCCAGAACCTCCATCAGAGGACTCCTAAACCTGATAGAAAACTTCAGCAAGGTGGCAGGTTATAAAATCAACTCAAACAAATCAGTAGCCTTCCTCTACCTGAAAGATAAACAGGCTGAAAAAGAAATTAGGGAAATGACACCCTTCACAATAGTCACAAATAATATAAAATACCACGGGGTGAACCTAACAAGCAGGTGAAAGATCTTATGACAAGAACTTCAAGTCTCTGAAGAAAGAATTGAAGAAGATCTCAGGAAATGGAAAGATCTCCCATGCTCATGGATCGGCAGGATTAATATGTTAAAAATGGCCATTTTGCCAAAAGCAATCTACAGATTCAAATGCAATCCCCATTAAAATATCAACTCAATTCTTTACAGAGCTAGAAAGAGAAATTCTCAAATTTATATGGAATAACAAAAAACCCAGGATAGCGAAAACCATTCTTAACAATAAAAGAACTTCTGGAGGAATCACCATCCCTGACCTCAAGCTGTACTACAGAGCAATAGTGATAAAAACTGCCTGGTATTGGTACAGAGACAGCAGGAAGATCAGTGGAATAGAGTTGAAGACCCAGAAAGGAACCCACACCTATGGTCATTTGATCTTTGACAAAGGAGCTAAAACCATCCAGTGGAACAAGGACAGTTTTCAACAAATGGTGCTGTTCATCTGGAGACAACATGCAGAAGAATGCAAATCATCCATTCTTATTATGTATACTAAGCACAATCCAAGTGGATAAAGGACCTTCACATCAAACCAGACACACTAAAACTAATAGAAGAGAAGCTGGGGAAGACCCTCGAATACCTAGGCACAGGGGAAAAGTTCCTGAACAGAACAGCAATGGCTTGTGCTCTAAGATCAAGAATTGACAAATGGGACTACATAAAATTGCAAAGTTTCTGTAAGGCAAAGGACACTGTCAATAGAACAAAACGGCAAGCAACAGATTGGGAAAAGATCTTTACCAATCCCACATCTGATAGAGGACTAATATCCAATATATACAAAGAACTCAAGCAATTAGGCTCTAGAAAACCAAATAACCCTATTAAAAAATGGGGTATGGAGCTAAACAATGAATTCTCAACTGAGGAAATATGAATGGCCAAGAAGCACCTAAAGAAATGTTCAGCATCCCTAGTCATCAGGGAAATGAAAATCAAAACAACTCTGAGATTCACCTCACACAGTCAGAATGACTAAGATCAAAAACTCAGGTGATAGTAGATGCTGGCGAGGTGTGGAGAAAGAGGAACACTTTCCCACATTGTTGGTGGGATGCAAGATGGTGCAACCAATTGGAAAACAGCCTGGCAGTTCCTCAGAAAATTGGACATATCACTACCTGAGGACCCAGTTATACCACTCCTGGGCATATACCCAGAAGATGCTCTAACACATAACAAGGACATATGCTCCACTATGTTCATAGCAGCTTTATTTATAATAGCCAGAAACTGGAAAGAACCCAGATGCCTTCAACAGAGGAATGGATACAAAAAATGTGGTACATTTACACAATGGAATACTACTCAGCTATTAAAAACAATGAATTCGATAAATTCTTATATAAATGGATGGAACTAGAAAATATCATCCTGAGTGAGGTAACCCAATCACAAAAGAACATACATGATATTCTCACTCACTGATTATTGGACTTTAGCCCAGAAGCTTGAAACACCCAAGATTCAACTCACAGACCACATAAAGCTCATGAAGAATGAAGACAAGTGGAGGGGGGGGCTACACTTCAAGTAACAAAATACTCAAGGGAGCAAATATAGATGCAAAGTGCAGGACAGAAACTGAAGGAGGGGCTGTCTGCAGACCATTCCACCTGGATATCCATCCCATGTTCAGTCACCAAAGGTAGATGTGGGTGTCAGGAGGTGCATGCTGACAGGAGCCTAACATAAATGTCTCCTTAGAGGTCTGCAAGAGTCTGACATATTCAGAGGCAGATGCTCACAGCTAACCATTAAACTGATCATGGGGTTCCCAACAGAGAAGATAGAGTGAAGACTGAAGGAGTAAAAACGGTACGGGACCCCATGAGGAGAGCAACAATACCAACCAACCAGAGCCCCCAGGGTCTAAACCACCAGCCTGGGAGCACTTTGGGAGGGACCCATGACTCCAGCTATATATGCAAGGGTGTTATATGTGGGAGAAGAGATCCTTGGTCCCATGAAGGCTGGACGTCGTTGGGGGTGGGGTGGGGAATGGCTATCAGAATGTAAAGGGATAGGAGTTGGAGAGCTGTTGGACAAAATTTACAAAGTTCTAATTTATAAAATCTTATTAACAAAAAATATACATA
This sequence comes from Mastomys natalensis, assembly GCA_021653895.1. Taxonomy (NCBI): domain Eukaryota; kingdom Metazoa; phylum Chordata; class Mammalia; order Rodentia; family Muridae; genus Mastomys; species Mastomys natalensis. The sequence goes on from JAJTUV010000385.1 coordinate 836,378, forward strand.
ATAAATGATCAGTTTATGACAAATGTATACATTAATTCCCTTGAATTACTTATTCCATAATATGCATATATCAAATAATACATAAAGTTTTAATTTGTTTTTAACAGAAAAACAAATAATTATAAAGTCTTAAATGCAATAATGAATTTTACAAAAATTAATTACTATTAAAATGAAAACATTATAAGTCCCACAAAAGGACAGATTGATAGCTTGTATTTTATTTGCCCTTATAAAAACTCAAAATATTTTATTTTCTCTATAAAAGATGTTAGCAAAAAGGAGGAATACAATTAAAGTCAGGGAGAAAGTATTTGCAAATGACATACCTGAAAAAATACTTATATTTGGAGTGTATGATGAGTATATTTTGATAATAATGAGCAGCTCAATAGAAAATATTAAAAAATTCACATATATATCACTGAAGAAAATATATAATTTAAATTGAACTTCAAAGATTTTCACTATATATTTTCCTTATTTACATTTCCAATATTAGTCCATATTTTGCCCCCCTCCCAACAGCCTATCCCCTCATCCCTCTCCATGATTCTATGAGGATGTTCCTTCACTCACCCACCAACTCCAGCCTACTCTTTATCATATTCCTCTATACTGGGGCATTAAGCCATCACAGGACCAAGGGCCTATCCTCCCATTGATGCTCAACAAGGCCATCCACTGCTACATAAGTAGCTGGAGCCATGAGTCCCTCATGTGTACGCCTTGGTTGGTAGTTTAGTCCCTGGGAGCTCTGGGGGAGGGGGGGTCTAGTTGGTTAACATTGTTGTTCCCTATGGATGTTCTGGGCCTGAGTATGGAGCTGGTACCCAAGTTCAGCTTAGACTGAACTCAGGGCATCAGCTTATACTGGAAGGTAAACTTCAAATTTTATTTTATATATTCAATATTTAGAAAAATACAAATAAAGATAACAAAATGATATGATGTACACTTGATTATAAGTGAAATAATGATCATAAAGATCTCAACACATTTAAAAGCTGAATCAGTAATATGTTGATACAGAAAGTACAATGATAGCAACTTGAAGTTATTTTTAAGGAAGTTGTATTCCTAATAATCTTAGTCATAGTCCTCTGGAAAAACAATCCCTGGTATGTACTGGAATGAGATTATGTTATACCATGATTTACCATTTTTTTTTAACTTTTAGACTTCTAATTCTTTAATAGAAGAATTACAATGATTGATATTCCCCACTCTAAAATGAAGTATAGATATTTATAATACCTCCAAAATATCTTTTGCCACCATATCAATATTAGATTTTAAGTAACAGTATGTAACATACCTAGTAAAAAATTAAGTAGAATTAATTATATCATATGACTAGCAGTTGTATTCTTTATTTTCTTCACAAGGAAATGTATACTCCAATGTTTATAGAAACCTTAAGTACTATGGTCCAACTTTTATAACTTACCAAGTATGTGTCACCAGATTAATTCATAAACAAAATAAAAAACATACACACCCTGGGCAAGTAATAAAAAAATTGCAGAAACCAATATTAAAATATTATGTGAATAAGTGTTCTGGAAGTGATACTAATGGAAAAAAGCCAATTTAAATATTCAGTAGTTGTATAACTTTATTTAGATAACTTTGATTGGATAACAAATCTCTAGTTATAGAAAACACTTGAATTCTACAGATTAAAAATGAAGAAAGGTGACACCTGGTGTGGCGACTCATACCTGTATTCCTGAAGACTGAGTTAGAAGCAGGAAGATAAGAGTCTTGGAAATAAATCTAAAAGAAGTATACAGGCTTGCATGCCCGAGAGAGAGAATGAATCTGTGGGTTTTCTTGTGGTGTCTTTGATATTTCTGACTCCCGCAATCTTGCTTCCCCCTTTTCCTGAACCACAGGGTATACTTTTGGGACATAATAAATGATGATGATAGATAGGTAGATAGATAGATAGAAAGTTAGAAATATAAAATGTTTGTGGGTTTATTATAGTGTCAGTTTAAAGTCTTCTAGCTCGAAGGTTGCAGACATGAGTGTAGTCTTACAGAGCTGGACACAAGGGTATATCACAGAAAATAGGCATAGGTATAGTTCAAGAGGGTATGTATGCTTCCTTGTGGGACACTGTTAAACCAAATCAGTATCAGCTAGCCTAACACAGCTTATTATATGTGGGCAGATACAGACATCCTATGAGAACACTCCACAAAAACATACAGGCAAACAAGGATAAATGATTATAGACTACAAAACTACCACTTACTAACCAGCAAACAGCTAAACTAAATCAGTGATTACCCTCAGCCAGGCTGCTGCAAGCAGTATCACTATTTGTAATAAAAAGTAATAGAAGTAAAAATCATTTCATAGTGTATTTGATATTGCTAACATTCTGTTCCTAATTAATTAATCAATGTGTTAATCTATTTCATATCCTGACTAGTTTTTCTTCCCTCCTCTCCTTGTAGTACTTCTCCACAGCCCTTCAAACCCCACTCATTCCTACTGCCTTTCTCTTCGGAAAATGTGAGACCTCCAGTGATATCGACTGGTCATGGCATATTAAGTTTCAGAAAGCCTAGGTACATCCTTTCCAATGAGGCATCCTAGTAGGAGGTAACATCCTGAAAGGCAGACCATTGAGTTGGAGACAGCTCCTACTCTTCCTGTTAGGAGCAGATCATGCTACACAAATGTAACATACGTGCAGAGGGCTTAGATCAGAGCCTTGTATGCTCTCTGGTTGTCAATTAAGTTTCTGTGAGCTCCTAAAGACCCAGGTTACTTGATACTATAGGTTTTCTTGCTGTGTCCTTGACACTTCTGGCACCTAAAATCCTTTCTTCCTCCTCTTTCCCAAGATTCCCCAAGCATGACCTAATGTTTGTCTGTTGGTCTCTGCATTGTTTTCCACCAGTGGCTAGGGGAAGCCTCTCTGATAAAGATTATGCTGAGCTTCTGTCCCAGGACATCCTTATTTACCAACACATTAGTTGGGTTTTTTTTTTTAAATGACACCTATTTTCAACAGATGATGATGTACTACAGAGATTCGTAAATACCAGTCAAGGTGCTGAGAACATGTTACTAATGTTATGGCATAGTAAGCCAGTACTCAACTTTAAATAGATATCAACATCACTCTCCAAGAATCAAGGAAAATTAGCCTTGCTATGACACAGTAAGTATTTATATTCTCTATGACTTTAATTTTTATTGGTTATATTATTTATTTATATTTTACACACTGTCCCCTTTCCCTGTTTCCCTTCCACAAATGCCTCATCCTATACATCCTTCCCATTGCCTCTATAAGGGTTCCCCTCTACCTGCTCACCCACTCACACCTTACCATTCTAGCATCCCATTATGCTGGGGCATCAAGCCTGGACAGGACCACAAGCCTCACCTCTCAGTGATGCCAGATAAGGCCATCCCCAGATACATATGTAGCTGGAGCCATAGAATCTTCCACATATACTCTTTGGTTGGTGATTTAGTCTCTGGGAGCTCTGGGTGGTCCAGATACTTGATATTATTCTTCCTATATGGTTGTAATCTCTTTCAAAGCTCCTTCAGTCCTTCCCCTAGCTCTTCCATTTGGATCCATGACCTCAGTATGATGGTTGACTGTGAGAGAGTATCTGCATCTGTATTAGTCAGGTGCTGTCAGAGACTGTCAGACACCAGCCATACCAGGTTCCTGTAAGCAAGGGCTTCCAAGCATCAGCAACAGTGTCTGAGTTTGGAGACTGCAGAAGGTATGGATTCCTAAGTAGGGAAGTCTCTGAATTGCCTTTCCTTCAGTCTCCACTCCACTTATTGTCCCTGAATTTCTTTTAGACAGAATAATCCTGGGTTAAAACTTTTAAGATGGGTGGGTAGACCCATTTGTTCAACTAGAGGGTATGCCTATCAACTAGAGTGGTCTCTACCTTTGTTGTGTATTTTGACTAATGTCATCACCATTGAAAAATGGGAACCTCTCACTTACCTGGCACCTTGGATTTTTCTAGTGGTTTTCACCAGTTCCCCATTCCCTACTGCTACATATTTCTATTCAATTTCTTGACCCTTTGTAATTCTCTCCTGTTCCTTTCCATACCTGGTCCTGCCCTTCTTCCTTTTCCTTTCTCCCTCCCAGATGTCTCCCTCCCTGAACCATCTGTGATAATTTTCAGACGCTTTCTAAGTAGGATTGAAGCATCCACACTTTAGTCTTCCTTCTTCTTGAGCTTAGTATGGTCTGTGGGTTGTATTGTGGGTATTCTGAGCCTTGGGGCTACTACTCACTTGTCAGTGAGTACATAGCATGTGTGTTATTTTGTGTATGAATTATCTCAGTCAGGATTATATTTTCTAGTTCCATCCATTTGCTAGCGAATTTCATGAAGTAATTGTTTTTAGAAGCTGAATAATACTCTGTTGTGTAAATGTACCATATTTTCTAGATCCATTGATCCAGACATCAATGGATGAAGGACATCAGAGTTGTTTCCAGCTTCTGGCTTTATAAATAGGTTACTATGAACATAGTGGAACCTGTGTGCTTGCTATATGTTGGAGCATCTTTTGGGTATATCCCCAGGAGTGGTAGAGCTGAGTGTTCAGGTAGAACTATTTCCAGTTTTCTGAGGAAGTGTCATATTGTTTTCCAAAGAGGTTTTACCATCTTGTAATCCTACCAGCAATGAAGGAGTGGAGTATCCCTTTTTTGATATCCTTGCCAGCATCTGCTTCCACCTAAGTTTTTTATCTTAGCCATTCTGATTAGTATGAGGTGGAATCTCAGGGTCTTCTTGATTTATCTTTCCCTAATGGCTATGAATGCTGAATATTTCTTTAGGTGCTTCTAAGTCATTAGAGATTACCTGGATGAAATTTCTTTGTTTAGCTTGGTACTCCATTTTCAATAGAGTTATTTGGTTCTTTGGTGTCTAACTTCTTGAGTTCTTTGTATATATTGGATATTAGTCCCGTATCAGATGTAGGGTCGTGAAGATCTTTTTGAAATCTGTAGGTTGTTGTTTTTTTCTACTGGCAATGTCCTTTGCCTTACAGAAGCTTTTCAATTCTATGAGGCACCATTTGTCAATTGTTGATCTGAGAGCCTGAGCAATTGTCTTTTAGTTGTGGAAATTTTCCCTTGAGCCAATGTGTTCAAAGTTCTTTCCCACTCTCTTTTCATTTAGATTAAACATATGTGATTTATGTGGAGTTCCTTGATCTACTTGGATTTGAGTTTTGTAAAATGAGATGAGAATGGATCCATTTGTATTCTTCTAGATATTGAAGTCCAGTTCACCCTGCACCTTTTGTTGAAAATAGTGTCTTTTTTTCTGAGTGATTTGGCTTCTTTGTCAAAGATCAGGTGACTACATGTATGTGGAGTTATTTCTGGGTGTACAATTCTATTCCATTGATCTACCTTCCTGTCTCTGTAGTTTTTATCGCCATTTCTCTGTAGTATTGGTTGAGGTCAGGGATGGTGATTCCCATAGAATTCTGAATCTACAGAATGTTTTTGGCAAGATGGTCATTTTTACTATATTAATCCCTCTAATCCATGAGCATGGGAGATCTTTCCATCTTCTGAGATCTTCTTCGATTTCTTTCTTAAGAGACTTGAAGTTCTTGTCATACAGATTTTTCACTTCCTTGGTTAGAGTCACACCAATGAATTTTATATACACTGTTGTAAAGGGCGTCGTTTCTCTAACTTCTCTCTCAGCCCATTTACCCTTTGAGTAGAAGAAGTCTACTGATTTGTTTGAATTAATTTTATATCCAGTCACTTTGCTGAAGTTGTTTATCTGGTTTAGGAGTTCTCTGGTGGAATTTTATAGTGACATTTGGACTTTGTCCTTTCCAATTTGTATCCCTTTGATCTCCTTTTTTATCTAATTGTTCTCACTACGACTTTGAGTACTCTATTAAATACCTAGGTAGAAAGTGGGCAGCCTTGTCAATTTCCTGATTTTAGTGGTATTGCTTCAAGTTTCTCAACATTTAAATTGATGTTTGCAATTGGATTGCTATATATGTTTTCATTTTGTTTAGGTATGTACATTCAATTCCTGATCTTTCCAAGATTTTTCATATTAAGTACTGTTGTATTTTGTCAAAGGCTATTTCAGCATTTAATGAGATGATTATGTGTTTTTTTTTCCTTTGAGTTTGTTTATAGTGTGGGTTATATTGATAGACTTCCATGTATTGAGCCAACCCTGAATCCCTGAGATAAAGCCTACTTGTTTATGGTGAATGATTTTTTGAAGTGTTCTTGGATTCAGTTTGTGAGATTTTTTTTTTTTAGTATTTTTGCATCAAAATTCATAAGCAAAATTGGACTGAAGTTCTCTTTTTTTTCTTGGGTCTTTGTGTGATTTAGGTATCAATATTACTGTAGCTTCATAGAAAGAATTAGGTAGTGTTCATTCTACTTCTGCTTTGGAGAATAGTTTGAGAAGTATTAGTATTAAGTCTCCTTTGAAGGTATGATAGACCCATCTGGCCCTGGTTTTGTTAGTTTGTTTGTTTTTTGTTTTGTGTGGTTTCTTTCTTTCTTTTTTTTTTTTTAGTTGGGAGACTTTTAATGAATGCATCTAATTTCTTAGGCATTATGTGACTCTTTAGATAGTTTTGCTGATACTGATTTAACTTTGGTACCTGATATCTGTCTAGAAATCGCCTATTTCATCTAGATTTTCTAATTTGTTAAGTATCGGTTTTTATAGTAGGATCTGATGTTGTTTTGAATTTCCTTACTTTCTATTGTTATGTCTCTGCATTTCTGATTTTGTTAATTTGGATACTGTCTCTGTGTCCTCTAGTTAGTTTGGCAAAGGGTTTAATCTATCTTGTTGATTTTCTCAAAGAGCCACCTTCTTGTTCTGTTGATTCTGTATAGAGTTCTCTTTTTTTCTACCTGGTTGATTTCAGGCTTGAGATTGATTTTTTTCCTGCCATCTACTCTATTTCAGTGTATTTTCTTATTTTTTTTTTAGACCTTTCAGATGTGTCTCTAAGGTGATAGTGTAGAATCTCTCCAATTTCTTTATGAAGGCACTCAGAGCTATGTTTTTTCTCTTGGCAATGCTTTCATTTTTTCCATAATTTTGGATATGTTGTACCTTAATTTTCATTAAATTACAAAAAGCCTTTAATTTTTTCCTTAACTAAGTTAAATTGAGCAATGATTTGTTCAGCTTCCATGTGTATTTGGGCTTTCTGTTGTTTTTGTTGGTATTGAAAAACCATCCTTAATGAGTGGTGGTCTGATAAAATGCATGGGATTAATTCAGTGTTCTAATATCTACTAAGGCTGGTTTTGTGTCTACTTATATGGCCAATTTTGCAGAAGGTACCATAAGATGCTGTGTAGAAGATATATTTTTCTTTTTTTTTTTAATGAAATATTCTGTAGATATATGTGAAATCCACTTGGTTCATATGGTCTGTTAGTTTCACTGTGTCTCTTTTTAGTTTCTATTTCTAGGATCTGTCCATTGGTGAGATTTGGGTATGATACACATCCTTGCCAGCATCTGCTATCACCTGAGTTTTGATCTTAGCCATTTTGACTGGTATGAAGTAGAATCTCAGTATTGTTTTGATTTGCATTTCCCTGATGACTAAGGATGATGAATATTTCTTTAGGTGCTTTTTGGCCATTTGAGTTTCCTCAGTTGAGAATTCTTTGTTTATCTCTGTATTCCATTTTTAAACAGGGTTATTTGGTTCTCTAGAGTCTAATTTCTTGAGTTCTTTGTAATATATTGGATATTCATCCTCTATGGGATGTAGGATTGGTAAAGATCATTTTCCAATCTATTGCTTGCTATCTTGTCTTGTTGAGAGTGGCTTTTGCCTTACAGAACCTTTGCAATTTTATGAGGTCCCATTTATCGATTCATGATCTCAGAGCATAAGACATTGTTGTTCTGTTCAGGAAATCTTCCCCTTTGCCCATGTGTTTGAGGCTTTTCCCCACTTTTTCCTCTATGCTCCAGTATATTCATAGCAACCTTGTCTATAATAGCTAGAAGCTGGAAAGAACCCAGATATCCTTCAACAGAAAAATGGATACAAAAAATGTGCTACGTTTACACAATGGGGTACTACTCAGCAATTAAAAACAATGAATTCATGAAATTCTTAGGCAAATGAATGGAACTAGAAAATGTCATCCTGAGTGAGGTAACCCAATCACAAAAAAACACACATGGTATGCAATCAGTGATAAGTGAATATTATTCCAAATGCTTGGAATACCCAAGGTACAATTCACAGACCACATGAAGCTCAAGAAGAAAGAAGACCAAAGTATGTGTGCTTCAGTTCTTCTTAAAAAATGAAGCAAAATATTCATGGGAGCAAATATGGAGACAAAGTGTGGAGCAGAGACTGAAGGAAAGACCATCCAAAGACTGCCCCTTCTGGGGATCCATCCCATATACAGTCATCAAACCCAGACAGTATTGTGGATGCCAATAAGTACATGCTTACAGAAGCCTGATATAGCAGTCTTTTGAGAGGCTCTGCTAGAGACTGACAAATACAGAAGCAGATGCTTGCAGCCATCCATTGGACTGAGCATGGGGTCCCCATTGGGATCCCCAATGGAGGGGTTAAGGAAAAGACTGAAGAAGCTGAAGGGTTTTACAACCCCATAAGAAGAACAATAATATCAGCAACCAGACCTCCCCCACCCAGAGCTCCCAGGAACTAAACCACTAACCAAAGAATACATATGGAGAGATTCATGGCTCCAGCTGAATATGTAGCAGAGGATGGTATCAATGGGACGAGAGACCCTTGTGAAGACTTCATGCCCAGTGTAAGGGAATGCGAGGGCAGGGAGGCAGGAATGGGTTGGGGAACACCCTCATAGAAGTATGAGAGGGGGGATGGGATAGGGGTTTTCTGGGAGAGATGGAAAAAGGGTAACATTTGAAATGTAAATAAAGAAAATATCCAATAAAAAAAAGAAGTCTGGTGCAATTCTGATAGGTCTTTCTTTATATGTTACTTGACTTTTTTTGCTTACAACTCTTAATATTCTTTCTTTGTTCTGTACATTTTATGTTTTAATTATGTAACAGGTTAAATTTCTTTTCTGGTTCTGTCTATTTCACATTCTCCAGGCTTCTTAAATGTTATAGGCAACTATTTCTTCAGGTTAGGGAAGTTTTCTTCTCTAATTTTGTTGAAGATGTTTACTCTCCCTTCGAGTTGGGAATTGTTGATCTCTTCTATACCTATTATTCTTCAGTTTGGTCTTTTCATTGTGTCCTGGATTTCTTAGATGTTTTGAGTTAGAAGCTTTTTGATTTTTGCATTTTCTTTGACTGTTGTCTCAATTCTTCTATGGTATCTTCTGTGCCTTAGATTTTCTCTTCTATCTTTTGTAATCTGTTGGTGAGTCTCTCATCTGTGACTCCTATTTTCTTTCCTAGGTTTTCCATCTACAGAGTTGTGTACCTTTGTGAGTACTTTACTGTTTCTATTTCAATTTTTATATCCTGAATGGTTTTGTTCAATTCCTTCTGCTTGATTTTATTTTCCTGTATTTAAGAGATTTTTGTGTTTCTTCTTTATTGGCTTCTAGCTTTTTACCTGTGCTCTCCAGTATTTCTTTAGTGGAATTATTTAGGTCCTTCTTAATGGCCTCTATCATCTTCATGAGGTGGGGTTTTAGATTAGAATTTTGCTTTTCATGTATGTTGGGGTATCCAGGGCTTGCTGTGTTAGAGCTGTGTTCTGATGATGCCAAGTAGCCTTGTTTTCTGTTGTTTATGTTCTTTCAGTTGCCTGTTGCCATCTAGTAATTTTTGGTGTCAACTGGCTTTCCTATCTCTGACTGGAGACTGACCCTCCTGTGAGCCTGGGTATGTTGAGCTTTTTTAGGTCAATCTGTTTCTTGGTATGGGAGGGGGTCTGGAGAGCCTGATAAGTGGACCTGGTTGTATCATACCTTGTTGGAATCATCTGTCTCTGTATTATGTGAAGTTTGGGAGTTAGACACTGTATCAGAGGATCTGCTCCCTGACAAAGATTTGAGCCAGAAGTAACAAAGCATGTCTCCAGCTAGGGATGAATTCTTGCTTCCTCTGAGTTCCAGGAGTATCCCAGTTAGGCCAGGTATTGGGGCTGGTGTTGGGACCTCATCTGTGACCCTAGTGTGTCAAAACTCTTGGGGATCAAGATTCCTATGAGTGTGTATAAGGTAGAGTGTGAGGGTCTGGAGCACAAGAACCACTCTTGGGTCCAGGTGCAATCAGAAAGGTGACAGTAATTTTTAATAAAAAAAAAAAAAAGGAAAGAATAGCAAGTTAAGGGGATATGTTAATTTTCATTTGAAATAAAATTTAATCATAATTTAACTTTCTGTGGATTCAGTTGATTTAACTTAATTTTTATGCTATCAGTATTCAGTATTTTAAAAGAAAAAACATCTTTATGAAGGTTTAAGGTCTAGATAACAGTGATTGAACCTATCTTGGTTAATGACTATATATAAAAATAGAGATTGTATCCATGCTAGCCATATAATTTACAACTTTTAAAGTTAAAAATTTATATATAACTGCTATAAAAAATTGAAGAGATATTTTAAGTGTTAATTATATAATATTTGGAAGGTAACCCCTGTCAACTATTTTAAATCATAGATTATCAACTTTAATGATAGTTTCAAATAGTGTTCAGAGACAATTACAATACACAATTGTTCCACTTGAATTTTCTCTGAAAGTTTCAAATTAAAGCTTACAATTTATATATAACAATTTCTTTTCTGAACAATTTAGCTTTACTGTTACTTTTAACTTTTCATTTCAGTTTTATTTAAAACAGTTTGGGATTGATTATCTATTTGCTTTTTATTTTTAAAGAAATAGGTGCTTTTTTTGTTAAAATCATCAACATTCTAAAAACAATTAATGCTTTGAAAAAATTATAGTGAATAAAAACTAAAAACCTACAAGCTTTAAACCCTTAAATCTTAACTTAAAAAGTAGAACCTTTATTGTTTAGTATGATAAATGATGAATAATGATCCCAAAATATACATACATATATGTGTGTGTGTATATGTATGTGTATGTGCATGTATGTACAGGTACATTTGTGTGTGTATATAGCTATGTGTGTACATATGTTTCATATATATTTTAGATACTAACCATGTGACTATCTATTTTAAGATTTATTTTTGATAATATGATATATAATCTCTGTTATTAAGAATGTAAATGTTCAAAGAAAATCTGTATAGTCATCAATATTCAGTAATATGTTAAATCAGTTTGGAATGACAATACTAATACTTTTGGATAATATGAATAGTACATGTTGCTAGACTTTAAGATATATTTAAATAGTATAACTATATTTCCTACTTTGTTCTTTTTACTATAATAAGCAATTATCAAGATTATCAAATGAAGCTTTCTGGTACTCCTTTCAAAGAAAGTCACATCTTCTCATACAGTGCCATCCTTGTCCTGTAGACATTATGGTGAACATTGGTGTGAACGGATTTGGTCTTTTAGGGTGTCTGGTTACCAAGGCTGCCTTCTGCTCTGCAATTGGCAAAGTGGAGATTGTTGCCATCAGTGACCCCTTTATTGACCTCAACTACACGGTCTACATTTTCAAGTATGACTCTGCCCATGGCAAGCTCAGTAGCACAATCAAGGCCGAAAATGGAAAACTTGTCATCAATGGGAATCCCAATACCATCTTCCAGGAGAGAAATCCCACTAATATCAAATGGGGTGATACTGGTGCTGAGTTTGCCCCATAGTCTACTGGTGTCTTCACAACTATGGAGAAGACTGGTGCCCTCTTGAAGACTGGGGCCAAAAGGTCATAATCTCTGTTCCTTCTGCAGATGCTTCCATGTTTGTGATGGGTATGAAATACGAGAAATATGACAACTCACTCAAGATTGTCAGCAATCCATCCTGTACTGCTGAAACCCCCTGGTCAAGCTCATCCATGAAAACTTTGGAAGGGCTCATGACCACAGTCATGACCACATCATTGTGACACAGAAGACTGTGGATGGACCCTCTGAAAAGCTCTGGTGTGATGGTGATTGAGCTAGCCAGATCATCATCCTTGCCTCCACTGGTGTTGCCAAGGCTGTGGGCAAGATCATCTGAGAGCTGAACTGGAAGTTCACTGGCATGGCCTTCTGTGTTCCCATTCCCAATATATCTGTTGTGGATATGATATCCCGCCTGGAGAAACCTCCCAAGTATGATGACATCAAGAAGATGGTGAATCAGGCATCTGACAGCTCACTAAAGGGCATCCTGGATTATACTGAGGACCAGGTTGATTCCTGTGACTTCATCAGTAACTCCCATTCCTCCAGATTTGATGCTGGTGCTGGTATTATTCTCAATGACAAATTTGTAAAGTTCATGCTCTGGTATGACAATAAGTATGGCTACAGCAATAGTGTGGTGGACCTCATGGGCTACATAGCCTCCAAGGAGTAAGAAACCCTGGACTACCCCAGCAAGGACACTGAGAACAAGAGAGAGGCCATTGGTTGCTGAAGAGTTCCTGTCCCAACTTAGCTTTCAACACTTAGCATCTCCCTCACAATTTCATTCCAGACCCCCATAACAACAGAAGGTGCCTGGGATGCCCTTCCTATTCTCTTGAATACCATTAATAAAGTTTTTTGTACCAAAAAAATATAGAATAGTGTGGTATAATGAGAATAATATACCTACTACACTTGAGAGCTTCTGCCCAATTCATTTGTGATTTAGTATGATAAATTTAGTGGATGAAACTTCTAAATTTTAAGTTTGTTTTTCCACAATATACTAGACCATTATTCCAATTGATTTTTTTTTCCAAATAGAGCATATAACTTCACTAGGTCTGCATATGTATTGATTTTATTCACTGTTTTCATGACATGATGATTCTCAAAAACTGGAGACCTTGTAAATAATTTAAGTTAGCTGTTTGCATTTGATGAACTAGTTTCATAGTTGGTTAATCCTATTGATTATATTTTCGCTGGTTGGCATATCCTTTGTTCAAAAAATTCTGTCCTTGTAAAGTGAGCAAGTTTTCAAGTTTTTTTTTTTTTTTTTTTTTTGCTGTGACACATGTATACCTCATTACATGAAAAACTACTTTTATTTTAAGATCTCTCCAGTACAATTATTCAATATGAATTAGAAAGGTACACTACATAATAGGAATTACTGTGATATGTGGGTAAGGAGGTTTTCAGAGGTTGAGGGAAATTAGAGTAATATGTAAATTGTTCGTGTTAAGGAACAGTATAATTTATGTGTTTACTTCTAACAATAAATGTGGTTTTACCCAAGTAATTGTTTTTCATAAAGTGACTATTATTTTTATTTCAACTTGAGATAAGCTGGGGTCATCTTAGAAGAGGGAATCTCAATTGAAGAAATGCTTATACAGGTAAAGGAATTTTTCTTGATTCAAAGCCAGCATCACTCTAATATCATCAACCCTCCACCACCACCACCACCACCATCACCCCAAAAACCTGTGGACCAGTATAACTGATGAATATAGACTCATTGTTTTTAAAGTAACCTGCAAACAGAATATAGACCACCATCAACAAGATTATGCAAAATGACCAGGTGGACTTTATCCCTGAAATGAAGGAAAGGTTTAATAGACACAAGACAATAAACACAATAAACAATAAACTGCATTTAAAGACAATGACTTTTAAGTGCAAATACAGTAAATCATATCATTATCTCAACAAATGCAAAAAACTTACTTGAGAAATTCAATATCTCGTCCTTATAAATGTATAAAAGAATGATTAAGTATGTGTATCTAAAGAAAGCCAATGTAAACATAATAAAGATTCAAACGTGAAACCTATAGAAAACATCTCAAATGTAGGAAAGATTGAGGCAATATCACTAAAGTCTGGAAAGAGATAGCTTTTCCACGTACCCACACATATTTAATATTCTGATCAAGATGTTAATTGGAGCAATAAAGCATGAGAAGACATTTAAAGAATATAAATAGAGAAAAAAGAAATCAAATCATCCTTATTTCAGATGACATGATATTGTACATTAAGGATTAAAAAGCAAACACAAAATAGAAAACATAAGAAATAATCAAACTCAGCAATGTGACAGGATACAGAATAAAGATTTAAAAATTTACTTTTCAATACAATACCAACAAAAATAGAGAGAAATAGATAATGGACAAACTCTCATTCATGATAGCCTTAAAGACTGTGAAATATCTAGGAATAAACATAAACAAAAGTACAGGACCTTTGTAGGCTTGGATTTTTCAAAACCTACTTTACATAGTGTTCTTGAACACTGCAAACTCTTTCTAGCTAGATGTGGGAATAAGAAGGTTAATAGAAAAGGAGATTACAGACTTGTTTAGAAGTAGTTCCTTGGAGTGATTTTACCCTTTGCTGTCAGAATGAGAACAGTTCAGCAGTCCAGTTGTGTAGCAAACACCAAACCCAAATCAATAACAGAGGCATAGTGCAGCAGAAACTCCAAGGCTCTGCCAAACCAACACAAGTCAATAGAAGTGGCCAAAATCAGCTATAATACCAGAAAAAAATCTTTGCTGCATTTCTCTGTATAAAGGGAAGACCAGTGAAGCCTAGTGAAGCACAATGTGAAAGGTCTGTGAGATTGTATTTATATTCTCTTAATAAATCACATGACCTCTGAAATGTCTGTTTTCAGCAAAATATCACATGACATCTCACAAGACAACTTCCAGAAAAACATTACATGATACAACTGAGTTTAAAAAAAAAAAAAAAAAAAAAAAAAAACAGAAACTTCCACTTCAGACCTCAACAACTAAAACTTTAAACCTCTAATGAAAATATAGAAAGACACTAGAGAAGAAAGACATCTGATAATCAAGCATTTATAGACTTACAATAATGAAAATGATCATTTTTCCAAAAATCTACTTACAGATTTAATGTAAAGTATCCATATTGTTCTTCCTAGAAACAAAACAAAACTATCTAAAAGCCATATTGAATGCAGATAGCCAAAATAATCATGAGCAAAATGAATAGGGTTGACAGCACCATCCCTCCATATAGGAAGATATATTAGTGAAGCTAAAGTAACCATAAGCAATACATTGCTGACACAAAATTGGACATAGACAAATGAACCAAAATCAGTACCAAACATGAGTGCAGATAACTTCATCATTTAATATTTTACAAAGGGAAAAATCAAAAAATGCATCTTCAGTAAATGAATGCTGGGCAACCTGGATATCTAGACAGAACAGGAGGGGAAACAAGTGGACTATTAAAAAGATTAAAGATCATTTTAAAATAGAATAAACAAAAATTTTAGTGCTAGCTAGCAATTATGTTAATAGAAATTAAGCAACTTTTATATTACATCATATCCCAGAAAGGTTTGCAAAGATCCTCATCAACAACAACAAAACAATGAAAACAGATGATAGCAAATGTTGGAAGGACTCTGGGAAAAGAGAACTCTCATCCTCTTGGTGTTATTGCAAACTGTAAAAGTTACCCTGGAAATCAGCTGAAGAATTATCAAAATTCTAAAAATAAATCTACATATGATACAGCTATACCACTCCTTCCCATATTTCCCTAGGACTTAACATCCTACTCCACAGATGCTTCCTTAGCCATGTGAATTGTGTTCTACTCACAAAGCTTGGTAGTGACTAAAACCTACATGTCCTTCAACTGATAAGTGGATAATGAAAATGTATATATACACTATGAAATACTATTCAGATGTATAGGAAAGTGAAATCTTTGCAACCAAATGAATAAAACTAAAAAACAATATTTTGTGTGAGTTTACTCAGGCCAAGAAGATAAACATTGAATCTTCCTTCTCATTGGAAGCCCGTAGTTACTAAGGTTATATGTGAGTATATATGCTAAGTAACTAATAAACCTAGAAAGTAAAAAGTAAATTGCTGAAGTAAGAGCTTTTGGGAGGTAATAGAGAAGAGAATAGCCATATACAAATAATCTGACCAGGTAAATTGGGAATAGTGTGGGTTCTGATTTGGAAGGTGAGACAGAAAATTAAAGGAGCAGAAAAGATAATATACATAAGGATGTCTACAAAGTCAAAAGGAAGAATATTAACTATGTTTTTTTTTTAAATACCTATGGTAGATGTAATTCTATTTATATCTTTACATACTTAGTTCAAAGGAAAGTTTCTCATCTGGGATTACAATGCTACTGCCAAAAGCCAAGTATCACTTAACAAAACCCCTGAATAAGTCATGATACACCTTGTATTGAATTACTGGAAAGGGTATTTTAAAGACTTCTATACAGGCTTTTGAAACTGCCTGTGGTTATCTCCCAAAGGTAGAAAGTAATATTCCTTTTGGTGAAGAGAGTTTGGTTTTGAAAGGTGGAGTTCAGAGGTTCTTGAGATGTAATTGATCTCAATTCTTCCTCCCTGAGAAAAGCCTAGCTTTCTGGAACCAAAAATTACCATACAAGCTTCACAATGAAGGAACATCCAACAGTCCTACCTTGCTATGATTTCTCGGAAGCACAACAAAGACTGAAATGTCATGATAACTCTAAGAGTGTACTAGTGGCATGCATAAATTTGTAGGAAACAACAACTTTCCAATTAGATTTGAGACCCAATTAACATAGGAAATCATGCCAGGAAATGGAAATATAAACAGCTATCGAGGACTAATGAAGCCATGAATCTTAGAGATGAATGTTACATCCAGCTCATTACTAAAGCAGCATTACCACTGACTCAACTTCTTCTTTTTATACCCAAAATTAAAAGTAGGTTTCTCCTCTCATCCAAAGAAAATTCTATTTGCAGTACTTGGAGACTATTACAAGAAACCACAATCAATCAAAATGTAGAATTGTATAACTCATTTTTAATGAGCACATCTACAAAATATCTCCCTCACCAAAGGCTCATGAAACATGAAGGAAAAGGGCATGGAAAAAATTATAAGAGTCAGAGGATTAGGGGTTTTCTGTGAGACTATTATGGGTGGTATCAGAAGCCATACTAATCACATCTTACAAATCTGAATGCCCAAACAGAAGCTAAACAATGAAAGCAATAGACAGGCCAAAGTGGACAAGAGAAACACAATGGGGCTTCAATCCTAAACAAAACCCTACATGTAATTAAAGAAAGCTGAAAGTATGAGAAGTGGTCTTTTCTAGGGAAGAACAATTTAACTGGTTACCAAATGTCAAATGGTCAATCTTGAAAACATTTACACAAGTAATATTAGAAAGACTGGACAGATTACTTTTATAAATATGTATACGCAAATACATATAGTGACTTTTTTTGTTTTTGTTTTTTTCTAGACAGCGTTTCTCTGTGTAGTCCTGGCTGTCCTGGAACTCACTCTATACACCAGGCTGGCCTCGAACTCAGAGAACCACCTGCCTCTGCTTCCCAAATGCTGGAATGAAAGGCGTGCGCCACCACTGCTCAGCCGCAAATACATATAAACATGTAAGAGCTATTAATAAAAATAGACCATGATTTTTTTTAACTTTTCACTGATCCTTTGTGAATTTCACATTACCCAATTCCTACTCATCTATTTATTCTTCCATATCTGCCTTCAACCTCTCCCCAGAAAGAAAATGAAAATAACAATAAAAACCCAAAAAGGGAAAAAATAAAACACACACAAAGAAAACCCCATCTTTCTTTGGAAGCTGTTCTGTGTTATGCAATATACTCTTTGACCCAAACAGGTTTGGTTTCAACTGTTCATTGTAATGAGTTATTAGTATAGTTTGAACTATACAATCAATATTGGATTCTTACCAGGGATCCTCTCAGATATCCTGTTGTTTCTCTGCATTGTGGAGATCCTACACCCTTGGTTCTATAGACCCAGCATTTGATGCTTTCTAGCAGATTATAAGTGAGTAAATGTTGGCCATGGGTTAACTTTAGGCCCTGGATCTCAGTGATGTCAGATGTAATTTTTTCCATCCAGTATCTCTCCTTTGCCTGTGCCAGTAGTCCAAGTTCTGAGCCAGCTCTATTTGTGGCAGCTATCAAGAGGTGGCACTGGATCTCCAATGAACTGCCATCTGGGTCAGCTCTGCAGCACCCACACTACCAGAGCCAGTTCTCTAGCACTACACTGACTAAGGCTAGGCCAGCTCTTCAGCTGTCTAACACTGATGGGTGGAGTTAGGGGATTCTACTGTCGCCATACTATCACACATACAACAAGCAGGGGACAGGGTAAGAACCAGATCTTGCACTCTCGCATGCTAGGAATTTATACCTCCAAGACCAGATCTACTGTGCTGACCATGCAAGGTGTGGGGGAGTTTTACTGATTGCTGCAACCAGCAAGGGAACAAGGCCAATTCTCCTTCTAGCCAAAACTTATGAATTTTAAAGAAAGCAGAAAAAAAACAATATTGATTTGGATGGAGGAAGCAGAGATAGAAATGATGATAATCTCAAGAATATTTTAAAAATGGATCAGTTGTTCTGGTTTGCTGGAACTAAAATATTGGCTGTTGTTAACAATAGCCCAGAAACAGTAAAGCAAAACCATTTCTCTGCTGAAGCAATTGATGCTAGTTATCTATATCTCAGAAATTAGCTATTATTAATAAGAGACTAACATCACTGGAGACTGTACATCTCTAAGTATTTCCTCAGGTCAAGACACAGTCACAATTTTCCAGAAACTCAAATTTGTAATTCACTCTGTCATCCAAACTTGGTAATATATAAGAATCATCTAACTGGTTCTGAAAGCATGATGATGTCAAGTAGAACAGCTGAAACCCCAAAAGAGTGTCCAATGGAGGTCATTCATTGTTTAAAATGCAGCCTTAGATGCAGTAGAAGACCCATGACTGAAGATGAATTGGAGAGAAGTTAAGATTGGGTACCATGTAGCATTGTTAGTTTCTGAAGAGGTAACATGAGATGCTATTTGTTAATGCTCAATCCAGTTGCAGTATATATTCAGACTTAAACAATGGCAGTACAATGAACTTAACAACATGGATAACTGCATTGTGGAAGAGTGCCAGCCTGAAGATTAGATACAAATATCAGATATTTGACACTGAGTTATTTAGATGCTTGGAATTTAGTATGTCTTTGTTTCATTTGTGATCTTCCCTTGGCTCTTCCTCCTGATAGTATGAAAGTATATGAGTTGTATTTTTTTTTTTATTTGCCTGTTTGTTTTCTGATGTCACAGCAACCCAAAATTCTGATATCCTGAATACCTTAGAGAAATTTTGCAATTTTAGAGAGATTTTAAAGGGACTAGAATTTTGGACTCTTTGGTGTTTTAGGGAAGCTTTGAACGTTTCAAAGAGAGTGAAATTTTAAAGTGCATGAGTATTTTAGAAATGTGAGTTTAAAATGCTGAATGTTGTATATTGTAATATTAACATGAAATTTTGGTAATAAATGAGAATGGAAGGTTGTATGCAATTGAAAAATGTTGTATGTATATGTTAAGATGTCAACAGGTCAATAGTCCTGGTTAGTGTTTTATCAACTTGGCAAGCTTGGATCATCTGAAAGAGGGAATTTCAACTGAGAAAATACCTCAATAAGCAAAGATTTAGGGCATATGGGGGTGGATCTTGCTGTAGGCAGCGGCACTTCTAGCTGGATGGTCCTAAATGGTATTAAAATGACAACCAAACAAGTATCAAAGAACAAGCCAGTGAACAGTGATCCTCCCTGTCACCTAAACCAGTTCTTACCTTCACATTACTGCCTGGATTTTCTACACTGAACTTGCTGGATGATCAATTAGAAGCTTTAAGATGAAATAAACTCTTTCCTCCCAAAATTGCTCTTTTTTTTTTTTCTAAGAAAGGATTCTCTGTGTAGCCATGGATGTATTAGAACATACTCTGTAGACCTGGTTGACTTTGAACTTACAGATATATGCTGCCTCTGCCTTCTGAATGTAAGATTTAAGTTGTGCACTACCATGTTTATTTTTTTCTAAGCAAATCTTAAGAAAGACCACATGAATATTCATGCACACTAGCAAACGAGCTTGTGCTTGCACATGCAGGAGCATGCTCTCACACTCATACACTTTATACATGGACTTACATTCAAATAATTTATATGTGATACAAATTTTAAAATGTGTATACTATACCTTTAATTTGCCTATATGCATACATATGCATATTTGCATAAGATATACTAAAACATAATGCATACATAATAGTGTTTTCTAAAATATATACAAATACAAATATAACATATATATTGAGTATGTACATATATACAAACTTGCATAGTGTAATAAGTTACTTCTATTTGTATTGACATACAAGTCTTTAATAATTAAATTCATTAAACAGACAAGATATGATTTCCTATTTGAAAATCGTTATTCTCATGTTAATTCAGCAAAAATAATTGACTCAAGTTATTAGACTAAAAATAATTTCTGTACTAAAGTGAAATTTCCCAGGCCAATGCACAGTCTACTAACTAGTTTAATTTATCATTCTTATCAATAGCTACATGGTCAATAAAGCTCTTACACATTTTGGTATCATCATAAGAGACTATGTGTAAAATAAAAAATAAGCCATTTGTTTAACTGAGCATTATAATTATTTTTACCTTTAGTATAATATTTTAGTTTGTCTTCATTTTCATTTTTAGAAACAATATCACCAGTACCTAAATAAGACACTTTCACAGGAAGTCATGCATACATATATATATATTTTAATAAAAGATAACAAGAGTGAATAAGTAAAACTTTTTAATTTACAAAAGAGACCTACTTAAATTATTAAAATACATTAGCATAAAGAATGTAATATAGAAAAGACGATACCAATATCAAGCAACTATCTGCTCAACACAGAATTTAGGGTAGCATTTACTTTAAACATTGACATAAATTACTTATTTTTTGTAGATTTATATTTTTTGTAGAAATAATACAAAGGTGATATACAACCTGAAATTTATATTATAAATCTTCAGTTTTTAAACTGTCTGATAGAGATTTTCTTAGAGAACACAAAGATTCATGATCCCCTGATATTGAATGAGGCTTTATTTTCCCCAATATTCTTTTTTTTTTTTTTGGTTATTTTTTTTTTTTTTTTTTGGTTTTTCGAGACAGGGTTTCTCTGTGTAGCCCGGGCTCTCCTGGAACTCACTCTGTAGACCAGGCTGGCTCGAACTCAGAGATCCGCCTGCCTCTGCCTCCCAAGTGCTGGATTAAAGGCGTGCGCCACCACCGCCGGCTTTTCCCCAATATTCTTATCAGCACATGTTGGCCATTTTTCTTCTAGATGAAATCTTACCCTATAGTTTTACCAATATTGTTTTAATTTAAATTTCCTTAACTTGTAAGGGTATTGGAAACTTTTAAAGGTATTTCTTAAGGACTACTCAATAGGAGGGATGCATGCCTGAGAGTTTAACTAGCCAACTGTCCTTGGTTGGTGAGGTCATTGAGCCTAGAAGAGAACCTATTGCTACCACTTTTAAAGTCAGTATAAATTGTCACTGCTTCTAAATACTTGTTGTTATAGCTACATGTTTTGTAGCTTTCACTTCTTATCAAAGAAGCTTCATAGATGGAGAAAAAGAATATTCCACAAGAAGTCATGATACAGAGAATAGACCATGTACTGCTGAACCATAGTGATGATGCATCTACAATACATGCTCATGAAAAGGTACAGGAAAAAATGTGGAATTGAGGATGAAAGTTGGTAGAACCTGGAGAACTACAAAACTTGCAAAAAGGTAGTGTCGTCTATATGCAATAGGGATATTGTACACTGCCCCAGGAGTGAGGATTTATTCTCAGTGTTACTCCATGGATTAAAATGGATTTCCCATGTCCTCAGCTATCAGTTGTAAATAGGTTGTTGGTTAAGACATGGGACTTCTATCCACTGGGATTTTGTTTGGCTTGAGTTTGTGCATCTCTACATATTTTGACATTCTTTATGAATTCATGTGTATCTGACGCGTGGTGTTTGGAAACACTGTTTTAAATCTTGATATGTCTTACTTTATATCGTTTTGCTCTTTTCTTATACAGCCTTTACCATAGAATATCTTATGCCTTTCTTTTTACAAGGATAAGCACCTATAAAAGAGTTTATCAGGAATCATGGAGTAGAGAGTGTTCACTGGACAGAGTCAGTTGACCTAAGTGGCTCACTGTTTAACTTCAAAAACAGTGAACATATATTTTATTTTGAACAAGAAAATCATTATTAGAACATATAAACAGATGAAAATCAACAATGCATCCATGTTCAAATAATGCACCAAGTTGTCCGTGGTTAGACTCATGTGAAAACTCACCTCTCAGGAAAGTGAAGCAATATAAACATAAATTCAAGGCAAGAAATTACTACATAGTGAGAAACTGTTTTAAAATAGCAACCATTGCTTTAATCCCACAGATACAATACCACTTGCAGCAACATGTTAAAACATAAGTTGAAAAAATACTTGTGGAAAACAGGCACAGAATGCATCCACATGTCAAAAATAAAATTTCATATTTTTAGTTTATCTAAAAAAAATAATTTCCAGAACAGTCTTTTCGTCTCTATGGTTTTTATTTTTTGTTCTGTGAAGCAGGAAAGAGTTAGATGAAATGGTCCCTTGAGGATGTATCATTTTATATAACCCAGCCTGAATATTCTCATGAACTAGAAGTAATCTACTCAGTTTCAATGATCTGTAAAAAGTATATGTTAATCAGAAAAAAATGACTTGAGCCAGATGGACTGGACAGTAATAGAACAATTCAAAATTACCAAGAAAATAAAAACAAGAGTTAGCAACCCATAGCCTTGACCTGAACATGTCCCCTGCTTTGATAAAAAGGAGAGATGACTTTGTTTCAGTATATTCTAACAAGTATAATCGTTGTATAACCAATGCGAGACAATTGTTCTTAACCATGTGGAACACAATTAATTTCTCAATTATGAAGGAACAGATTGTGCTAAGCCTCCCTAATATTTAGGAACAGGAAAACAGGTAATTGGATTTAGTGTTGCAGGTTAAGGAAAATCTTTAAAGAATATTGAGTTTAGTTTTACATATGTATAGTAAAGACAGAAAAAAATTAATGATGATGAGATTTTCAGAGATTACAGAGAAAACAGAGAAAGCTCAAATACAATTTTACTATATTTAAATATATTCTTTTTCAGCCAGTAAACACATCACACATGGAGCCTGATTGTTGTTTGATGAAAATTCTTATGTTTGTATTCTTAGTCATTACAATTTTACTTGATTTTTACATAGCTTAAATTTGAGTGTGTGTGTGTATGTGTGAGTGTGTGTGTGTGTGTGTGTGAGAGAGGAGAGAGAGAGAGAGAGAGAGAGAGAGAGAGAGAGAGAGAGAGAGAGAGAGAGAGAAAGGGAACACCTGTGTGGATAAAAGAAAAATTCTCAAGGGCTAAAGTGTCAACTCCTTTGTAGCTCCTCATAGCCTCATGGTATCTAACAATGAACTTCACTTTGTCAGGCATGTTGACATGTCAAACATGCAAGCACCTCTACTTATTGAGCAGTCACACTAGCACCTGCTTTTTAAATCAATTTAAAAAGCAATAGGTTTCATTATGGAATTTCAATCCAGGCACAGGAATTTCATCCCACCCCAAACCTATGGCATCACTGCTGGTCCACTTCATCTTAAACTAGACCCCATGGCTGTCTCATTCTACTTGTGTTTTCTTGGACTCTTTAGTTCTCATTTCTTCTCCTTTGATCTCTTGGTCATTTTCTTGATCTAACTTCAGCAAGTATATTCATACTAACCATCACTCCATACATATAGGCATATGTGTGTACATATACATGTATATGTACATATACATATATATTAATATAGATTTTATTATTAATTAAACACCACAGAAGGTTGTTGCCCACCTCAATGGTTGATGTTCCCAAAAAAGACACATACACAGCCTTTGTATATTATGACATAAGCAACAGAATAGCTGTGCAATTGCCTAAACACTATATTGCTAGAATCTACCTCCTCCAGATAATTTCAAGTTACTACCTACTAATTTCTATGTTCCATCTTGGGTGCTCTTAACTCCAATTAGTCAGCCATTTGGGGCCAATTTCTTGTAGAAAATTAAGTACAAGAATTAGAAGAAGTACATCTCTACCCCATGGCAGCCTCTGTGTCTCTCCTCTCTACAAACTCTCCTAAAGCCTAGCTGATCTCCTTCTCCTCTTCTTCCTCTTGGTCCCAAGCCCAGGAATCCTAAACATCTCACCTCTGTCTGTCCTCCCCAGCTACTGGCTGCTGGCATCATTATTTAACAATCAAAACTAACTACGGGCAGTTTCTTAGAAGCTGTTTATAGACCCTCTTAGAAAAACAATTTTGGGGGTACATAATTAGCATTTTAATACAATAAGCTACATATTAATGTATAATATTTATATTCCTTATGAATAATTAATAACTAGTATATATGAAGGAATATATGCAATACTTACTTTTTAAACCAGGATGTATGATATTCCAGTGATATTTACTGTCTTGAAAATGACAAGATAACATTTTTCACGAATAAGTGAAATTTTGTTATGTAGAGGTACCATACCTTCTTCACTAGCAGCATGCATATGTATCATATCTTCTTCAACTATTTAACTGTGAGGGAGAATTAAGTTGGTTCAGTTGCTGTGAACTATACAGAAATAAAACTATTTCTTACACAAGAAGTAGAGTCCTGAAGATACTTGAGGCTCTACAGTGTACAGAGGTCTAGTGGGGTGGGGATGGAGGGGTGGTAATATCCTCATGGAGATGGTGGAGGAGGTATGGGATGAAGAACAATCAGAAGGAGGACCGGGAGGTCCATAACAACTGGACTTGTTTACATTTCAGATGTTATCTCCTTACCCCATTCCACCCCCCAAGTACCTCCCATTCCATTCCCCCTCCTCCTGCATCTATGAGGATGTGCCCCCATACCCCACTCCTACCTCCCCACCCTGGAATTCCCCCACACTCAGCATCCAACCTTCATGGGACCAAGGATCTCTTCTCTTACCTATGCCCAACAAGGTCTTCCTCCCCTACACAAACAGCTGGAGCCATGAGTCCCTCCCTATGTGATGGTAGTTTAGACCCTGAGGGCTCTGGTTGGTTGGTATTGTTGTTCTACTCAGGGGCAGCAAACCCTTTCATCTCCTTCAGCTCCTTCTCTCTAACTTCTCCATTGGGAACCCCTTGATCAGTTCAATGGTTAGCTGTGAGCATCTGTCTCTGAATATGTCAGACTCTGGCAGACCTCTAAGGAGACAACTATATCAGGCTCTTGTCAACACGCACTTCCTGACATCTGACCAGCTTTTACTTTTGGTGACTGCACATGGGATTGATACCCAGGTGAAATGGTTTCCAGATGGCCCCTGCTTTAGTTTCTGTCCCATATTTTGTATCCATATTTTCTTCCTTGAGTATTTTATTACTCCGTCAAAGAAGGACAGAAGAACCCACACTTGGTCTTCTTTCTTCATGAGTTTCATGTGGTCTGTGAGTTGAATCTTGACTCTTTCAAGCTTTTGGGCTAATATCCGCTTATCAGTGAGTGAATACCATGTGTGTTCTTTTGTGATTGGGTTACCTCACTCAGGATGATATTTTCTAGTTACATCTATTTGCCTAAGAATTTCTCAAATTCATTGTTTTTAATACCTGAGTAATACTCCATTGTGTAAATGTACCACATCTTTTGTATCCATTCCTCTGTTGAAGGACATCTGGGTACATTCCAGCTTCTGGCTATTATAAATAAGGCTGCTATGAACATACTGGAGCATATGTTATTGTTATATGCTGGAGTATCTTCTGGGTCTATGCCCAGGAGTGGTATAGCTGTGTCCTCAGGTAATGCTACGTCCAATTTTCTGTGGAACTGCCAAATTGATTTCCAGAGTGGTTGTACCAGCTTGCAATCCCACCAACAATGGTGGAGTGTTCCTCTATCTCCACATCCTCCTCATCATCTACTATCACCTGAGTTTTTGGTCTTAGCCATTCTGACTGGTGTAAGGTGGAATCTCAGTGTTGTTTTGATTTGCATTTCCCTGATGACAAAGGATATTGAACATTTCTTAAGGTGCTTCTCAGCCATTTGAATTTTCTAAGTTGAGAATTCTTTGTTTAGCTCTGTACCCCATTTTAATAGGGTTATTTGGTTGTCTGGAGTCTAATTTCTTGAGTTCTTTATATATATTGGATATTAGCCCTCTAATGGATGTAGGATTGGTAAAGGTCTTTTCCCAATCCGTTGGTTGCCATTTTGTCCTATTGACAGTATCCTTTGCCTTACAGAAGCTTTGCAATTTTATGAGGTCTCATTTGTCAATTCTTGATTTCATAAACCATTGGTGTTCTGTTCAGGAAAGTTTCCCCTGTGCCTAGGTATTCGAGGGTCTTCCCCACATTCTCTTCTACTAGTTTCAATGTATCTGGTTTTCTGTGAAGGTCCTTTATCCACTTGGACTTGAGCTTTGTACAGGGGATAAGAATGGATTGATTTGCATTCTTCTACATGCTGACTTCCAGTTGAACCAGCACCATTTATTGAAAAAGCTGTTCTTTTTCCACTGTACAGTTTTAGCTCCTTTGTGAAAGATCAAGTGACCATAGGCATGTGGATTCATTTCTGGATGTTCAATTCTATTCCATTGATCTTCCTTCACGTCTCTGTACCAATACCATGCAGTTTTTATCACTATTGCTCTGTAGTACAGCTTGAGGTCAAGGGTGATGATTCCTCAAGAAGTTCTTTTATTGTTGAGAATAGTACTTGCTACCCTGGGTTTTTGTTATTCCAAATGAATTTGCAAATTTCTCTTTCTATCTCTATGAAATGATTTGAAAATTTGATTGGACTTGCACTAAATCTGTAGATTGCTTTGGGCAAGATGGCCATTTTTACTAAATTAATCCTTCCAATCCATGAGCATAGGAGATCTTTCCATCTTCTGAGATCTTTGATTTCTTCCTTAAGACACTTGAAATTCTTGTCATACAGATCTTTCACTTGCTTGGTTAGATTCACTGCAAGATATTTTATATTATTTGTGACTATTGTGAAGCATATCATTTCCCTAATTTCTTTCTAAGTCTGTTTATCCTTCAAGTAGAGGAAGGCTACTAATATTTTTGAGTTGATTTTATATCCAGCCACTTTGCTGACATTGTTTCTCAGGTTTAGGAGTTCACTGGTGGAATTTTTAGGGTCACTTAGGTATACTATCATATCATCTTCAAATAGTGAAATTTTGATTTCTTCCTTTTCTATTTGTATCTCTTTGACTTCTTTTGTTGTATAATTGCTCTGGCTAGGACTTCCAGTACTATATTGAATAGGTAGGGTGAGAGTGGGCAGCCTTGTCTAGTCTCTAATTTTAGTGGGATTGCTTCAAGTTTCTCTAGATTTAGTTTGATGTTGGCTACTCATATTCTGTATATTGCTTTTACTATATTTAGATATGGGCCTTGAATTCCTGATCTTTCCAAGACTTTTAACATGAAGGGATGTTGAATTTTGTCAAATGCTTTCTCAACATCTAGTGAGATGATCATGTGGTTCTTTTTTTTTTTTTTTGAGTTTGTTTATATAGTGGATTACATTGTTGGATTTCAGAATATTGAACCATCCATGCATTCCTAGGATAAAGGAATGTTGATCATCATGGATGATTGTTTTGATGTGTTCTTGGATTCGGTTTGCAAGAATTTTATTGAGTATTTTTGCCTCTATATTCATAAGGGAGATAAGTCTGAAGTTCTCTTTCTTTGTTGGGTCTTTGTGTGGATTAGGTATGAGCTTGATTGTGGCTTCATAAAACTAATTGGTTAGTATTCCTTCTGTTTCTATTCTGTGGAATAGTTTGAAGATAATTAGTATTAGATCTTCCTTGAAGGTCTGATAGAATTCTGCAATGAAACCATCTGGTCCTGGGCTTTTGTTGGTGGGGAGACCTTTAAAATGACTGCTCCTATTTCTTTAGGGGTTATGGGACTGTTTAGATGGCTTATTTGCTCCTGAATTAAATTTGGTACCTGGCATCTGTCTAGAAAATTGTCCATTTCATCCAAATTTTCCAATTTTTCTTTTTGATGATAAGCCTTTGTAGTAGGAGCTGATGATTTTTTTTAATTTCCTCAGTTCCTGTTGTTATATCTCCCTTTTCAGTTCTGATTTTATTAATTTGGATACTTTCTCTGTGCTCTCTGGTTGATCTGGTTAAGGGTCTATCTATCTTGTTGATTTTCTCAAAGAATCAGGTCCTGGTTTTGTTGATATTTTGTATAGTTCTTTCTGTTTCTACATGGTTGATTTCAGCCCCCAGTTTGATTATTTCCTGCTGTCTACTTTTCTTGCGTGTATTTGCCTCTTTTTGTTCTAGAGCTTTTAGGTGTGCTCTCAAGCTGCTGGTGTATGCTCTCTCCAGTTTCTTTTTAGAGGCACTTAGAGCTATGAGTTTTTCTCTTAGCACTGCTTTCACGGAATCCCACAAGTTTTGATATGATGAGCCTTCATTTTCATTAAATTCTAAAAAGTCTTTAATTTCTTTCTCTCTTTATTTCTTGACCAGGTCATCATTGAGTAGAGAGTTGTTCAGTTTCCACATGTATGTGGGCTTTTCATTGTTTTTGTCATTATTCAAGAAGAGGCTCTGTCCGTGGTGATCTGATAGGTTGCAAGGGAGTATTTCAATATTTTTGTATCTGTTGAGGCCTGTTTTGTGACCAAACATATGGTCTATTTTGGAGAAGGTACTATGAGGGGCTGAGAAAAAGTTATATTCTTTTATTCTATGATGCAATTTTCTATAGATATCAGCTAAATCAATTTGGATTACAACTTCTGTTAGTTTAATTTTGTTTCTGTTTAGTTTCTGTTTCCATGATCTGTCCATTGCTGAGAGTGAGATGTTGAAATACCCACTATTATTGTGTCAGGTACAATGTGTGCTTTGAGCCTTAGTAAAGTTTCTTTTACATATGTGGGTGCCCTTGCATTCAGAGCATGGCTGTTCAGAATTGAGAGTTCCTCTTGATAGATTTTCCTTTGATGAGTATGAAATGTCCTTCCTTATCTTTTTTGATTCCTTTAGGTTGAAAGTCGATTTCATTTGATATTAGAATGGGTACTCCAACTTGTTTCTTGGGACCATTTGCTTGGAAAATTGTTTTCCATCCTTTTACTCTGAGGTACTGTTTGTCTTTGTCACTGAGGTGTGTTTCCTCTATGCAGCAAAATTCTGGGTCCTGTTTATGGATCCAGTCTGATAGTCTACCTCTTTTTATTGGAGAATTGAGTCCAGTGATGTTTAGAGATATTAAAGATAAATGATTGTTGCTTCCTATTATTTTTGTCATTAGAGGTGGAATTATGTTTGTGTAGCTATCTTCTTTTGGGGTTGTTGGAAGATTATTTCCATGCTTTTTCTAGGCTGTAGTTTCCTTCCTTGTGTTGGTGTTTTCCATCAATTATCCTTTGAAGTGCTGGGTTTGTGGGAAGATATTGTGCAAATTTGGTTTTGTCATAGAATATCTTGATTTCTCCATCTATAGTGATTGAGAGTTTTGCTGGGTGTAGCAGTCTGGGCTGGCCTTTGTGTTCCCTTAGGGTCTGTATGATATCAGACTAGGATCTTCTGGCTTTTATAGTCTCTGGTGAAAAGTCTCATGTAATTCTTATAGGTCTACCTTTATATGTTACTTGACCTTTTTCCCTTACTGCTTTTAGTATTTTTTCTTTGTTTTGTGCATTTGATGTTTTGATTATTATGTGATGGGAGGTATTTCTTTTCTGGTCTAGTCTGTTTGGTGTTCTGTAGGCTTCTTGTATGTTTATGGGCATATCGTTCTTTAGGTTAGGGAAATTTTCTTCTATAATTTTGTTGAAGATATTTACTGGCCCTTAAAATTGGGAATGTTCACTCTCATCTATACCTATTATCCTTAAGTTTGATCTTCTCATTGTGTCTTGGATTTCCTGGTTGTTCTGGGTTAGGAGCTCTTTTGTATTTTGCATTTTCTTTGACAGTTGTGTCAATGTTTCCTATGGTATCTTTTGCACCTGAGGTTCTCTCTTATATCTCTTTTATTCTGTTGGTGATGCTTGCATCTATGACTCCTGATCTCTTTCCGAGGTTTTCTATCTCCAGGGTAGTCTGTCTCCCTTTGAGATGTCTTTATTGTTTCTACTTTCATTTTTAGATCCTGGATGGTTTTGTTTAATTCCTTCACCTGTTTGATTGTGTTTTCTGGCAATTCTTTAAGAGATTGTTGTGCTTTCTCTTTAAGGGCTTCTACCTGTTCACCTGTGTTCTCCTGTACTTCTTTAAGGGAGTTATTTATGTCCTTCTTAAAATCCTCTATCATCATCATGAGAAGTGATTTTATTTCTGAATCCTGCTTTTCTGGTGTTACGGGTTGTCCAGGGCTTGCTACTGTGGGAGAACTGGGTTCTGATGATGCCAAGTAACTTTTGTTTCTGCTGCCTATGTTCTTCCACTTGCCTTTTGCCATCTGGTTAACTCTAGTGCTACCTGCACTCACTGTGTCTGACTGGAGCCTGTCTTTCCAGTTATGTTGCTTGTGTCAGAACTCCTCAGGGTCCAAATATCTCTGTAGTCCTGTGATCCTGTGATCCTGTGATCCTGTGATCCTGTGATCCTGTGATCCTGAGCTCCCACTGCTCTGAGTGCAGTGGCTCCTCTAGAATGTCTCAGGATATGGTGTCTCCATGGGAGCAGACCAGATAGTTGTCCTCAGCTCTGAGTGTAGTGGCTCATCTAGGATGTCTCAGCATATGATGTCTTCATGGGAGCAGACCAGTGAGGTGTCTGGCCAACCAAAATGATCAAGTGAGGGGCAGAAGGGAAGTGGTATTCCAGAGGGGCGGGTTGGGTGCCTGATGGGTCCTGAGCCCCTCCTGCACCTAGTTGTTGCTCTGGGGTGTAGGTTAGTGGGAGAGGGTTCTTACCAACTGCTCAGAGTGCAGTGGCTCCTCTAGGATGTTTCAGGATATGGTGTCTTTACAGGAGCAGACCAGCTAGGTGTCTGCCCCAGCCAACACAACCAAGCGAAGGGCTGAAGGGTGACATTCTTATAATTTTAAGAAATGCAAATTGAAACTATTTTGATAATTCAAATCACCTGTTGGGCAGTGGGCTGTGAGAGGCAGCTGGGTACCTGGTTGAGTGCAGGCTTTGAACCCGTAAACCCTCAGGAACAGTAGGAGTTCAGCCTTGCTCCTGAGACCCTGGTTCCTTTCACATAGCTACAGCCTCCCACAGAGAGGTTTGTGGCCATCAGTCACGTAGGACAACTTTCTTACTAGACCCTCCTCAGGTAGAGGGCATGACTACAGGCCACAGAGACTCAAGACAGATCTCCATACTAATGATATACCTAAAGGCCAGAGAGCATAGCCAATTAAGCATTCCTTCCAAGATTCTCCTCCTTACAAAAGGTATTAAACCTCAGGCCCTATCTGAGCATACCAGGGGTATAGCTTCACTCATGTTTTGCCATGACAATAAATATATCTATATCTATCTATATCTATATCTATATCTATATCTATATCTATATCTATATCTATATCTATCTATATCATTTATATCTATATCATCTATCTCTATCTATAACTATATATCAACCATATCATCTATATCTATATCATACATATCTATATCTCTCTCTATATATATATGCAATATATATGTATAAATATGTATGTGCATATATATCGCATTTGAGATTTATATATATAATTTGAGAAAATTTCCTATATATATGTTCATGTATACATATATAAATAGATAAATACATATTCAAGATGACATATACAAATGTTTCTGAAATTTTTCAACCTAGTATCTTGCTGTTGTAGTTGTGTTTGAATAGATGTATACATGTATATATTCATTTATTTTGAAGTACATTCATATATTGTATTACAAACTCTCCAACAGCATTCTCTATTACCCAGGCAGGGATAAACCCATGTAATATTTCTACCCCTTACTTAACAGTGCTCGATTTATAGCAAATATACATGTTATTCATCACAACTATTAACATTAACAACAGATGTCAAAATGTATTACTTTATATGTATATTTAAGAAAATATGAACATTGTATTATATTTTACCATAATATAAATAAAAAATTCTATAGTGATAGAAGAGTTATGGTTACATTGAAATATACACCATTGAATGATGAAAATAAAATAGCTATGGTATTCAGTAATGGGAGATATTAATTTTTCTTTAGTATAATTAATGTATTTAAATTTATTGTCTTGCATAAAACCTGCTATGATTATATGAAGTGTGGGAGTTCTGAGAGAATGATTGCCTGAACACATGAGAAGGATCATTTTAATAATCCAGGAGCCTCAGACCCATGGAATAATGGCAAAACCTTCTCTCCATGATGAAGTTCAGAGGTATGGGAAAGCTTTCTCTGATCTAAATATAAATTTGAAAGTCTGTAGAGAAACAACTACTATAAAATGTTCCCTGTGGTGTGTATGGCCTGAAGTTTCCTTACAGAAACTGCTTCAGTTGAGATTAACTAAATGTTTCCCTATGATCCAGTTGTAAAACTTAAACCTTGCCTTCTTATTTATATGTATCTAATAACCCCACGTCTTTCTTCAACCACATTTGAGAAGGTGCCTCTCTGCTCAACTCTGTAAAATAAATATATGAACTTTGAAAGTGCTGTAGTTTGTCTACATGGTGAAAATGCTTCTATACTTGAGTTTTTATGTGTCCATGTGTCTGACTTTTGTTCATTCCATCATTTTCTCCAATTTAACCCAGTCACGGAAGTTGTCTAAAGACATGACATATTATTATTCTACTAAATTAAAGTAGCAATAAAATTATTTCTATTGACATATGCTATAAACATAGATGATGTATCATTAGATCTATCAAAGCAGTTGATCCTAACTAACACATAGACCTACAACTAGACAATGTGCAAAGCATGAAAGATTTGCACTTAGCACTAACAGGATGTCTTCATCAATGCCCTCCTCTCAACCCCAAGACCCAGAAATCTACACAGGTCTGATACAATGAACTCACTAAGTCTCTGAAAGAGTTAACAGCATCCAGACAAGTTAAAAAACATACAACATCACAGAATGGAGAAGAGAGAATGGGTTCAATGTCCAAACCATATCAAAGAAGATTTTTTTTGTGGCTTAAGAAGGAAAATCACTATTCATTAATGAATTGACTGATATATTAAACAACACTCCAGGGCAGGTCTCATGCTCACAACTAGATAGCCAATGCAAAATGGACTCCATGTTTTCCATTTACATGTGTTTCTTTTGGGTGGGAGAAGAGTAGGTATATTATTGTTTTTAGCAAAGTGTAAAAGTTTAACCTTGAGTAAGTAGTGAGAAGGGAGCATCACAGAAGTGTTAGGAGAGCAGAAAAGAATCAAAATATATACTATAATATTTTAAAAAATAAAAAAGTGATGATATTTTACTATCTGGGTAATAGATGTGAGGAATTATTGATATATAGAAAATATTATTCTGCTTCAAATAGATATAAAAAGGTTTGTGTGGTAGTGGAAGATATCTATGAACTGCTGACAAAATTTGTATAAATAAAATTGATGATAATATGAAATTTCATTTTATAACATTTATTTATCTAATAGCTAAAGCAAAAATCACTACAGATGCCTTAATAATTCTCACTAGAAAATTTTGAAGTTGTTTATTCATAATCCTGTAAAATTTGTCTATTATAAGCTGAAATTCAATATAAAATCAAAAGTAATGCCATAAGGTTGTTATAAATGGCAAGATGATAACACCAATTGATGAATAACATTGAGACAAAATACAGAACACATTAAGTTATCAAATCTCTATACTAGAAATAAGGTCTCTCTGGAGATAAATAGGAGATGAGTCTTGGGGTTCACTTCTTATGGATGTTAGTACTCACTGGCTGAAACTAGATTATAATGAAGAAATGCATGCTGAATTATAAAGTTAAGTCAAATGAAGCTAAATTGCCAAAAGTATGTTATTTTGAGACAAATTAAGAAAAGAGTTCAAGTAAATAAATTCTAAAGCTTTTACTAAAGAAAAGAAGTGATAGTCTCCGAGTTGAGTACATTTAGCAATAGCATTTTAAACTTAAATTTTTATTCAATAAAAAATGTATTTCTGATTCACAATATTTCCATTTCACCATATTCAAGTTCATGGTAAAGAGATTTACTTTTATATAGATTAATAATAGTCAAGTTACTTCTATTTTAAAGTGATTTGAAACACAAAGGTAGCAATTGAAAATCACATATGATATAAATACATTTGAGTGTACAAAATGAAATTTGGAGAAATGAAGTTTCAAGTAGATTAACCAGAATTCGGGACTCATTCAAATTTCTCAGTATCTTGATAAAATATGAGCCAAAAGGCAAATTGTTTTTTGAAAGATTTATTATTTATCTATTTGAGAACTTATACATACATATATCATAGTTATATATAAAATAATAACAATATATAAGAACTCTGTTGTTTTACATAATTATGAATAATATGAAGAACACATAAGTACCCATTTTATATGTATAATTATAATTTTAACAGTTCAATCATGGTACGAGTGGTTCTCTATGTGAGTGTCAGTAGTGCAGATCTGGAAACAGATCCCCTGTGGTAGGAATTACAGGCAGTAGTGAGTGGCCCAGTTTGTGTTCTGTAAGTATAATTTATCTACCCTGCAAAATAAATACAAATTTTTAAACAAGAAGCCATCACTTCAGCAGACAAAAGCAACTTCTGATCAGAGCTTAATTTATTTCTAATTCCTAAAACATGGATATATTTTAAATTATTATTATTTATTTATTTATTTTACTTCCCAATCACAGCTTTCCATTCCTCATCTCTTCCCAGTCAGCCCAACTTACCTCAACCTCACTCCTATGCACCCTTTTTACCTTTCTCCTCAGAAAAGGGGAGGCCTCCCATGGATATCACCCAGCCTTGTAATATGAAGTTTCAGTAAGACTAGGTGCATCTTTGTGTATTAAGAGTACACAAGGCATCCAAATAGGCAAAAAGGGATCCAAATGCAGTCAGAGACAAACTTTGCTCCTGCATTAGGAACTGGAATTCCACATGAAGATCCAGGTGTACAACATATATATATATATATGAGCCTGTCATTGGTTATCTCTTCCCTCAATTCTCTTCCACTTTTTACTTCTGCATACGATGTAGGAAGGTTTATGATTTTGTGACTAGGTTAGTGTCCCAATCTTATCTTTGGAAACCTTGCCTGGTTAAAGGAGATGGCCATTTTAGACTCCATATTCCCTATTGCTAGGAGTCTCAGATAGGATCGCTGTCATAGATTCTTGAAAGTTTCCATTGCTCTAAGTTTCTAGCTTGTCCTAGACATGCCCTCCTGTCTAACCACTTTGACTCTCCCAGTACTCTCTTCCTAAAACATCATTCCTGCTACCATCTTCTCTGCCTTCCCAAGGCAGTCGGTTCCCTCCATTCACCCCCTTCTCAGTGAAGTAGCTTCTTAGCTTCTACTTAGCTTCTTTGGGTCTGAGGTTTGTGTCACAATTATCTTGTACTTCATCACTAATATCCACTTACATGTGATTACATACCATGTTTGTATTTCTAGCTTTGTGCTAACTAGCTCAAGTTGAACTTTTCTCATTCCATCCACTTGCCTGAAAATTTCATGTTGTCATGTTTTTGTAGCTGATTAATACTCTACTGTGAAAATTTACTACAGTTTTTATTTGTTATTTGTATAAGAGATATCTTTTTTATTGTTATTGTTCTGTTGTTGTTGCTGTATTACTTTGTGGCTATTACAAATAATGTGCTATGAACATAGCCGAACAAATGTCCTTGTGGCATGGTAAAGCTTCTTTTAGGTATATGCCCAGAAGTGCTATAGCTGGGTCTTGGGGTAGATCTATTCCTAATGTTTTAAGAAACTGTGAAATTGATTTCCCTAGTGGTTGTACAAGTTTGCCCTCCTACACGAATGGAGGAGTGTTCTCTTTGCTTCACATCCTTGACATCATAAGCTCTCATTTGAATTTTAGCCATTCTGACAGTTATAAGATGGAATCTCAGAGTTGGTTCTATTTGTATTTACCTTATGACTAAGGATATCAAACATTTCTTTAAGTGTTTTTCAGACATGACTAATTCCTCTGTTTTGAATTTTTTTTAACTGTACTTCATTTTTAATTGGTTATTTGTTGATGTCTAGCTTCTTAATTCTTTAAATATTTTAGATATCAGCCCTCTATCAGATGTGATCAAAATTGATGAAGAATATTTTCCTATTCTGTATGCTGATGTTTTGGCCTTTTGGCAGTGTCCTTTGCTTTCTGTTTCTCAAGATCCCATGTATTATTTGTTGATCTTAGCCTTAGCTGTTGGTATTCTATTCAGGAAGTTGTCTCCTGTGCCAATGTGTTCAAGGATATTCCCCAATTTTTGTTCTCTCAGCATTAGTATATTCAGTTTGATGTTGAGCTCTTTGATACATTTGGAACTGAGTTTTGTGCAGATTGATAGATATGGATCTATTGGCATTCTTCTATAGGCAGACAACAATTAGACTAGCATCATTTGTTGAAGATGCTTTCTTTTACTCATTCTACACTTTTGTCTTCTTTGTCAAACATCAAGTGTCCGTACATGTGTGGATTTATGTCTTTTGCTTCAAATAAATTTGATTGATCAACTTGGATGTTGTTATGCAAATACAATGCAATATTTATTACTGTAGCTCTGTACTAGAGCTTGAAATCCAGCATGCTGATACCTTTACAAGTTAGTTTATTGTACAGAATTGCTTAACTATCATGGATAGAATTTTAAGAAAAAGTATATCTTTTAATCAATCAAAGCCTAATTAGCAAAATCGTATAAATTGAATAGCACATAAATAGAAGAAATCTAGTTCACACATTTCTAGAGGCCATGAAACTTATTAACATGTATCCTTAGTGTCAGAATCTGCTAAGTGTTAGCCAGGGCTGTATCATTTTGTAAAATACTCTTGAGTTATTTTTCTTTATTTCTTGCTCTACTAGGCCCTATACCATATGGAATTTCATGTTCAATTATTCCTATTTAACATTTTTTACAACTGTATTTTTAAAAAGTTATATAAAAGCTTACTATTATAGATGTTTTCTACCTGCAGATAGAATAATGCAAGAAGAATTTAAATGAAGTTACCTAACTATGTGTTAACAATGCCCATTCTGGATTACGGAAGTACAGAATAGCAATAAAATACCTAGTGACAAGAAATATTTGTTTCTTTTGGAGTTGTTTACCCATTAGGTCCTATAGTTCTAATGCACCAATGGCTACAGGTGGCCCTGAAGATCTTGACTATAAAATCCTATTAGAAATACACGTGAATCTCAGAACAGTGGGAAATGAAGTGGGTAACCACCGAGAAATTATTCCTGCTACCTAACTTTCAAATTTCTAGAACAGGCTTAAGAAGGTACTGGAGAAGATAGTATTCTTAAACTATGGGTAGACATGTCCATAGGCTTTAGATGTTAACCCCTATTATCACATTGTTAAATGGGCATAATATCAATCTGAGTCCAAACAACCTACTACTATATGCAGAGAATAGGAGTATTATGTGTATCAGGATCAGACTGAGTGTTTATATCTTATTTTCTAAACCTGTGTAGGTCACTGCTCGGTGATCATTGAAGAAGAGGACCAGAAATCATATCAGGTATAGAAAAGGAGAAAGACTATAAGGAAATTATCTTTTCCAAGATGCAGATGAACACTTGTATGTTTATACTCACAGTAGTGGTAACTGCAAGTAGAACACCCAAAAAGCTGAAGCCAGACAAGTCATAGCTTTGACAGAAGAGGTAGACATGAATGCACAACCTTCACTACAGATTTGTTGTTGATTTATCATTTCTAGGAAAGACTGAAATTTCTTCATAATATTGCCCAAAATATTTGATAGCTACCCATCCAAGAGTATATGTGCAAAAAAAAATTTAACACTGTATTGGTGGAAGAAAATATGACTCAAATTTGAGGGGGTCATTAAAGGCATATGGATCCAGAGTAGTTGTAGAAGGTTGATAAATATAATGAAAATTCTTTGCATGAACTTCTGGTTGAATAAATAAAATTTGAGAGAAATAAAAAATAAGCAACTTAATAAAATAGCTCAAAGCAAAATAGTAATGATAACAGCAATATGCATGATAAAAATGCTGGAGAGCATGTGGACAAAGAGGAATGCAGCTCATTCACTTTTGATGGAAATGTAAATTGTGGCAGACACTCTGGAAATCAGTGTGGACAATCCAAAAAATAACTCAAAGTAAATATACCAGTGATCCATCTATACCACTTCTCGTATTGTATCCCAAATGCATAAACTCCTATTAATAGGGAGCTATATAGCAATGTTAATTGTTGTTGTATTCATGTTTCCTGATAAACTACTTAGATGTCCATCAATTGAAGAAGGGATAATGAAAACGAGGCATAGATAAAAAATGGAAATTCCAAGTGAATATATGGTGCTAAAATGATTATATCTAGTGAGGTAATGCAAATATGGAAAGACAAGTTTCATTTATTTTCTCTCATCTATGGTTTTAGTCTACAAATCTTCAAATAAAGTGTAGCACATAACCTACATTACAGGATGCTTTTGTGTACAAGAAGAAGAGATTATACAGAAAACCACAAGCAATAATACAGATATTAACAGATTGTGCAAAGTCTAAACCCCCCAAAATGCACCAACAACACAATACCTACATGACAAGCTTAGGTAATGTCATTAAAGGAGAAGAAAGATTGTACAAACCAGATGGCCAGTTATGTCTAATCTGATGATAAGGAAGCTATACTTATGATACCTCAATAATATGACTGACTAAAGTAGAGCTCAAAAATTTATTATAAATGCTAATGTGAAAGGAGAAAAGTCCTTTAGGATTACACTGCTAATCAAAGAAGACAGACAGATAAAGAATATTGACAGAAATAAGCCTTTCCCAGGGATGAGCTTCCCACTTGGTAATCTAAACTCACATGCTCAACACTGGTCAAAACACAAGCTGAACTAAACAGGCTCAATATGAGGCACGTGTGTGTGTGTGTGTGTGTGTGTGTGTCTGTGTGTGTCTGTGTGTTTTCTGAGGAAAGTGATATAATTATCTATCATTTCAACTGAATTTTTAAAAAGAAACCATATTCACATTACATATTGCTTGATGGTTGTCAGAGAGTTCTAACACTTCTTTTACTTTCTGTGCACTTGAAAATTATGTTTATAAATGCAGAGATGATCATCTTTTCTGAGTTTTTCATAGTTTAGCAATTTTAAGACCATATATCTATCAATTTTGGTTGTATAATTTTATCCTTAGATTTATTTTTATAGTACTCTTTATTTCTTCCTGTTGATTTCTCTCCTTTCCAGTCTCTATTCCAAAATGGAAGACTGCATCCCTTAGTTACTATTACTTTCATTTTTGTAAATGCATGTGGGAAAAGAAAGTAATCTTGATTATTATCCAGTATTAACATAGTAGAGGAAATTACAAAGAGAAATAGAGAGACATTATTATTAATGTCTTTAAATATATTTCATAGTTTATAACTCAAAGTGGTATAAATGCATACTAAGCTCATACATGAGTATGTTTCTATGTTCTAGACACAAATCTTGTTTCTTTCAATTATAACAAAATAATAAAGGAGTGTTTAACTTGATTTGGATTAACATTCCTAAAGCTTCCTAAACTTATGACAGCACAGTTTTTTTTTCTTAGTTTCTGTAGTATAAAATAAATGTTCCTTTTATATACACTTCCTAATTTTTCTTTCTATGCTATAAACAATTAAATCACAAAGTAACAAAACCCATTGATCAGTGCATGAACAGCCATCACTGCTGTCCAGAATTAAAAATTGAAAATGAACACAGTTAGCTTTATTGACTAATTTGGTTAGGCAGTACCCTAAGGTATCAACACCATTCATCATTCTCTGGATGTCTGGCCCAGCACCAGTGTCCTCACCAGTTTATAGAGAAACTCTACATGTTTAAAAGTTAATTTTTTTTCAGAAGAAGAAGCAAAGTAATTTAAATATATTTTGTATTTCATCTTCATGGTTGCCTGAACTATCAAATAAACCTTAACCTTTGGAAGTTACAAATTCATATATAAAGGTATTGGATACACACTATAATTACCCATAACTCTCAGACTAAAATTGATAGGCTATAAACAGTATTTACATTTATAGAAATCATGTCTTAACTAAACAGGAATACAACTATTACCATTTGACTTGTTAGCTTTTTCAAATGATTATTTATAAAATAACATGCACTGAATAAAGAAATATTCATTTTAATATAGTCTTCCTACTATGCTTCTGCACCATAAATCCAGAAATTAACCCAACCTCATAATTAAAGATTCTAATATATTTGCAGATTAAAATGATGGTTTCTTCTTTTCAAATTATAATTTTTCTAATATAATCAAGTGATGAAAATATTTTGGAAAATTTGAATTACATATGTATGTATTTTCACATATGAGTGAAGATATTGAAGGTGAAAAGTATGAAGAGGGTTTTTTAAAGTCTGTCATAATTTAAATATTTCTCACCTGTGCTTCTGTATTTGTCATTCAATTTTGTAAAACATATACTTAGTATGAATTTTATAATACTTGGTTGCTTTCAAAGGCACTTGATACCATTAAATTCAAGATAAACACATATATGCTTATGTTGGGCCATGGAAGGGCTGCCATTGGCCTGGAAACCCTGAGATTGCAGGTGTGGCCACGCCCACAAAGCCCAGGCCCCAGACCTACCCTCTCCATTTCACCTGTACCCTTAAGTCACATAAGACACGGGTAAGGGGCGTGCCTAAGAGCCCTCTGCCTTGAGATTTGCATATTAATGAGGCTAGGGCCCAAAGGTAATTATGTTTTCCCCTCCCTAACTCCTCCCCTTGATATTCCCCAATATAAGGAAACCCCTCCTGGCTTTTTTGGGGGAGCACACCAAATTCACCATACTCATCAATAAAACTGCTTCAAGGAAACTCAAGTCTGGGTGTCTTATGGGCCTACTTCTATGACAGCGACCACAACTATCTCAACCATGTGGGAACTACAGCATGCCGGGGCGGGAAGTGCTCCAAAACCCAGGCAGGCCGCTGCTTCGGGCGGGCGGCCTCTGCTGCCACCTTGGCTGTGGGCCTGAATCCAGTGCACGAGACCCCTCCCCAGTCGAGACCCCTCCCCAGTAGTGGGCCTCCTCTGTCATCACACAAGAGGCTTAGGGTTCCAGGCACCCGTACACGTTTTGTTTCCTACATGCTTATGAATGTATTATATGTATAGTTGCCATTGCTTTCATGAGATTTAAACCCTGTTTAAAATAGGAAACTCAAGGAAAGTGT
The DNA here is from genome assembly GCA_021653895.1 of Mastomys natalensis. Classification (NCBI taxonomy): domain Eukaryota; kingdom Metazoa; phylum Chordata; class Mammalia; order Rodentia; family Muridae; genus Mastomys; species Mastomys natalensis. The sequence goes on from JAJTUV010000385.1 coordinate 878,031, forward strand.
ACCTAATACAAAAATCAGGTATCTGTTATATGTTCAATGCCAGTAACTAAATATTAAGTTTCTGATTAGAATGAATTGGGCTACTAAGTATCATCTTCTTTTTTGTCATTATCACAAAGAAGTTGAGGAAGCAGAAACATGGCTAACTGCAGTGAATAAAAAATTTAATATAAAAATGAAATTTCTAGTTGTCGTCGAGTGCCTGAATAACGTACCAAGCTATAATGCCCATCAGAGTTTCAATCACTAAGTTACTGATTCTCTGCCCTAATTTTTGTCCCACTGGCATAAATTCTGTGACAAATCTTTACAATACTCTTGGTTAATGTTTTTCAGTTTATGCTGTTCCTCTTATTAAGTCTTATTTAGCTCATCTACAATGTATGAACTTACAAATTGGCTAAGATAGATTCAAAATCATATCAGATCTTTTTAAACAAGACACTAATTATGCTTCTTATGAAATTGTAATGACTTGAAATAGAAACTTTGTTTGACAGAATGATGTATCTAACAACTATGACACAGCAAACCTTTTTAATTATTTACATAGGCGATACATGGAATAGATTTGCTCACAAGGTGTCTTAGAATATCTATCACTTAAGATGTACTACCACTAGTGGAGAAGTTAGGTCACCAATGCTTTCATATTTTTCTGTTCCTAAGAGCGTATACCACATGTGTGAGGGATATTTCCAGAACATTCACAAATATTAGATTATGGAGTATTGTTTATGCAGTTAGTTCTCACTTATTTCCTAAATGTCACTCAACTCTCAAATTGGCTTGTATGTGAATCCAACTTTGGCTATAATGCTCTAATAATAATATAAAACATGATTCCATATACTCTGATAAGACCTACTAGCCACATTTTTAGGGATAAATATGTCAAGGTAATTGCTATAATATTACATATTTGAATATATTTAATTATAATGTGAATCCTACATTTTTATATCTAAATTTCCCTTACAAAAAAATTATAATGAATAACAGTCTTAACTCTTTACTTAAAATTACTTATAATACATAATAACTATGTTTATAAATATACATATACATTTGAATGAAATTTACTATCTGAGTTGACCATGGTCCTTTTAAAGGACAAAGAATATCTAGCAAATACCTCACCACCAAGTATGAGAAGCCCTTCTTCAAGTTATTGGTTAGCATTGTCCAAGAGACTTTCAAATATTTGCAGGTCATTAGTATTGACATTTGTGACCCCTCAGAGATGGAAGGTAAATAGCTTCTGAAGAAGATATATGAACTTTAGAACCAGGGATCAGATTCTGAGCCTCCTCTCTGAGAACCATCTTTCATACAACAAGTTTATGTCATGCAATCTTCCAAAGAGGGAAATGAAAAATGGTCTTATGCAGTTATGATGTCTATGAACTTCAACAATGACCAGAATGTTATAATAACTATAAGGTTTCAGTAGTAACAAGCATGCCTTGGCAGAAAATAATACCTCTACTATTGTACTTAAGAAACAATTTTTTATTAATCATTATATTTCTTTGCATTTCAGCCTTTGCACCCCTCCCAGTACCCCCTACAGTTCCTCACCCCATTCACTCTCTCCTTTGTCTCTGAGAGGGTGTCCCTCAAGTCTCTTGAGGATTAGCTGCATCTTCTACTACTGAGCCCAGACAAGGCTATATAGGTGCTGGGGACTTCAGACCAGCCTGTGTATGCTTCCTGGTTGATGACCCTGTCTGGGAGAACTTCCAGGGTTCTGGTTTAGTTGAGACTGCTGGTCTTTCTCCCTTTAAACTCCTTCACTTCTTCCCCTAATTCCTCCATAGGAGTCCCTGACTTCATTCAGGGGTAAGTATCCACATGTGTCTCAATCAGTTGCTGGTAGGGCCTCTCAGAGGACAGCCATGCAAGGCTCCTGTCTGTAAATATATCATAGAATCAGTACTAGTGTTGGTGACCTCCCTTTCCCCCAGGACATGGATCTCAACTTGGGCCAATCACTGGAAATCCTTTCCTTAAGTTCCTTCTCCATTTTGACCAATGCAGTTCTTTAATACATAAACAGTTCTAGGTCACAAATTTTGACTGTGGTTGGTAACCCTGTTCCTTCACTTGGGCCCTCTCTAGATATTAGATGTTGACTTGTTGAGTTCCTGATCCACACTGTTGAGCATTTTGGCAAAGGTCACCTGCCTTTAGTCTTGAGAGTCTCTTACCTTCCAGGTTTCTGGGACTTTATAAAGGGTACCCTGCAACACACTCCCAGAAGCTGCATATTTCCGTTCATTCTTCTGGTCCTTGGAGTATCTCTCCTGTACTGTCCACCTTTTACCTGTTATACCTGATTCTTTTCCCCTTTTACCTTCTTTTCCACTCTCCCATCCAGGTCCCTTCCTCCCTCTGGCTTCTATGATAGTTTCGTTTCACCTTCTAAGTGGAATTGAATCATATTCACTTAGGTGTTCCTTCTTGTTGAACTTCTTATGGTCTGTGAGTTGTATCCTACGTATTCTGAATTAGTTGCTAATATTGACTTTTCAGTGAGTACATATCATGCATATCCTTTTGGGTCTTGGTTACTTCATATAGGATGGTATTTTCTAGTTGAATCCATTTGCCTGCAAATGTCATAATATCCTGGTTTTAAATAGCTGAGTAGTATTCCAATGTGTAAATGAATCGTATTTTCTGTATCCATTCTTTCTTTGAAGGACATCTGTGTTGTTTCCAGCTTTTGGGCTGTTATAAAGATTGTGAAGTGTGTATCCTTGTGGTATAGTGGAGTATCTTTTGGGTATATGACCAGGAGTAGTATAGGTCAGTCATTGGGTAGTGCTATTTCCAATTCTCTGAAGAATCACCAGACTGATTTTCAGAGTTGTGCCAACGTAGGGCGCCACTTTGTTGTAGTAACTATTTAAAAAGGCCTCTGGCTCAGGCCAACTATATAAGCAGCAGCAGCTCTACCAAGCCCAGCTGCCATGTTTCTCAGTCTGAGGCTAGAACCAGCCACCAGAAAAACCAGCCCTGCTAAACACTAGATTCCAGCGTGAGAGATGGCTCTGCCAATCTTCCACGCTGTCTCCACAAGGCAGGGCATTGCCCAAACCATTCTGCCATCCATGTAGGCCTAGTAAGAGAATGAGACTCTAATTCTTATAAATTAATCAAAGCTTATATATTTGGCAATGATCAGTAACAAGATACCTATACAATCAGAAGTATAATCCAATACCCAACCTAGGTATAGCAACTACCTTTGACTGCTACAGACATGTGAACATCCGTCTCCATCACTCCTACATCTCTGCTCTCTCTCGCTCCTCCTTTTCCTTTTATCTCTTCCTCTCCTAACTCCTCCTCTTCCTTTTCCTCTTCCTCTCCTAACTCCTCCCACCTTAGCTCCTCCTACACAGGATAAACCAAACAATTCTCAATACTTAAAGATCTTCTGGGGGAATCACCATCCTGACTTCAAGATGTACCACAAAGCAATAGTGATAAAGATCACATGGTATTGGTACAGACAGACAAGTCAATCAATGGAATAGAACCAAAGACCAATAAATAAATCCATACTCCTATGGACACTTGATCTTCCACAATGAAGGCAAATTCCTACAGTTGAACAAAGAAAGCATCTTCAGAAAATGATAATCTGCATGTAGAAGAGGCTTTTTCCCACTTTATCTTCTATTTGATTCAATCTGGTTTGTTTTGTTTTGTTTTGTTTTTTGGAAGTTCTTGATCCACTTGTACTTGAAAAAATTGATTCATAGTTATCATCTTGTAAAAAGCTCAGGGATCTTGGGAGAAGCTACAACTGCCAGTTCATTAAACCAGCATAATCTCTAACTGAATTGTTCTATAAATGTATTCACATACTCACAGATAGGAATTTTTAATCACTTCCCATAAGGGAGCATTTTCAACAAACAGAGACCAATAGAGAAAACAAGGAATAATAAAAACATAGAGTTGGGGAGCCACTTCTGACTGATGCTTATTCTGAAAATGCCTACACTGATGGCACAAAGACCCTGCAGAAGAGAGAGTTGAAATGTTATAAAAGAAAGAAGAGAAAGTTTGCTGTGAGAAGTGTCTCCTAGAATATCAAGAGCTACATCCATAAAGTTTCATCCACTTAACTTCTTAAATACTAACTAGAAAAAGGACAAAATAGATGAGCTAATGTGGACAGTTAAAAGTCCTAGAGGCCTCAATACTCTACAAATTATAACAGAAAATTAAACAGTGATAAGACCTAAAATGGTAGCTTTCCTAAGGAAGTACAGACCAACTGATTATGAAATACTGAATGCTTACCCTGAAAACATTCATACATGTAACATTATTCATACTTGCCTGCTCCTTCTACCAGGTCTAGGCTAGAGGAGAACAGTCTTGGTCCAGCAGGGTCTCTCCAGGGCTGAGCGGGATGGTGGTGAGTTTTGAAGGCCCTAAAGAAACACACCAGCCGAAAGTTTTGTCTTCTGGACGAAAACAGGAACTCAACTTTAATCTATTAGCCTCTTAAACTCAGAGAAGAGGGAGGGGGATTTTTGGTGAGGTGAGATGACATAGGAGGTGGGGAAGGGTGTCAGAGGGTATGGGACGACTGATAGGGCCAATGGCAAAACTCTATATCAGCAACAGCAGGGCAGAGGCAGGGCCAAATGGGTCTTGTTGAGTCACCCTGGTACAGAAATGACTGAGATAGGTCTCAAAACTCAAACCAGGTTAAGACTCTCCCACAAGGCCACAGAAACTTGACCCAGGATCAAGTTTGTCCACAAAGCCCAAATCAGGTCCAAAATGGGGCCCAACATGTACTCAGCAGGCTAAACTCTGTATTTGTGAATGAGTGTGCCTATGCACACTCATATGGGTGCGCAAGTTAGTGCATGTGAGAGTGAGTGGTGTGTGTGTGTGTGTGTGTGTGTGTGTGTGTGTGTGTGTCTGTTTGAAAATAATGAATGAAGAAGGGAGGCTATGAATTTTAAAAAGATCAAAGAGGAGTATATAGCATGTTTGTGGGAAGGGAAAGAATGAAAAAAGGAAATGATGTAATTATTATTGCCAAAACACAAGACTTAATGTATGCTTAAATTATAGTATTTGGAAATATTATTACTTTTATTGGATATTTTATTTATTTACATTTCAAATATTATCCACTTTCACGGTTTTCCCTCAAGAAATATCATCACATAAAACACTAATATTTCTAAATATCACTGTTACCTATATTTATTGTGGAATACTTGTCATCTCAGATAAGATAATTTAATATACATATTTATATTCTAATTCTCAAAATTTAGATCCTTATTTTGTATAAAACTTTCACCTGCACAGAAGTGGCAAATATTGTGTCATTTATCCTAAAGAGAAAACAGCTTGTATTCTTTAGTTCTGAAAACATTTTACCAATTATGTAAGATGTAACACTGTCACATGAGTATTTATGCAGAAACAAACACATTCTAATAAATAGTTCTTAAAATAGTTTCATCATCTTTGAATCATTTAAAGTAAGTTGCTCTTCACCGGGTCTTGAAAATATTTAAATTTTTCTGATACTACAGTCTCATTAACATTTAAATCCAACATGTCTCTTTAAAATTTTTCATATACATTATCCATTAGGTATCTTGAAAAATTTCCACAGCCTCATAATCAGCAGAGCATGCTTAACTTCAAGTTCATAATTTTTCATGCTATAAATTAAATTGATTTATAAAATGTGCATGTTAACAATCATTTTCTGGAAACAACATATTTTTGGTGATATTCATCATGGTTGTTCAGAGGAACAGAACAGATAGAATAATACAGGTTGCAAAATACATTTATCATATTTGGATATATGAAACCTATTGTGTTATACAAAACTGGCTACATCCTGGAGAAGCTAAAGTTTGGTAGGTACTCAATGTAAAAGGCTAAAAATGTCAGTGGTCTTGATCTGACACTAAAATTATGGTTAATTCCTGGAAAGCCAGAGGTCATCAGATCACATTGGTGTGCCACAGAAGTTAGGTTCCATTGATTTCCTGGTAGCAGCGTTGTTGGCAAAATGATACATGTCCTTCCCAGAAACTGTGACTATGCTGCTCAGCAGAAGGACTGGAAGTCTCATGCATACTTGTATGTGAGTGACTATGAGAAGTTGGTCCTCATTCTTGAGGATATTCTTCATCTTCAGTTAATTTATCCTGTCAGGAAACCTACACACACACACACAACACACACACACACACTCACACACACTCACACACACACACGCGCACTCACACACATGTGGACACAAAGGAGTCTTTTACAGTTGATTACAAATCCAGTCAAATTGACAAATCACATTGTCGGTAAGAAAAATAACAATTTAATTTGCATTTGATTCTTTCAATAATCCTGCCTATTGTGTTTTTAAAAATCATCTGTATACATTAATTCCCAAGATTTATCACATTTTACCTTTTCCAAAGCTTCATCAGCGATTACACATATTGCTTTGCACTTTCTGGAATACAAAACCATATCAATCTGTTGTGTGTATTGTTGAATTATTAGTATTAAGGACGTTGTAAATACTATGTATATCATGACTGAATAAGATTGTGCTTTCTTCATAAGCTGTATAATGTCTTGTTATTACAAGGAGCAGAAAACCCTTCAGCACAATGTTAGTGTGCCCATTACAACATGGATAAACACTGAAAAATATTCAGAGATGTAAGGAATGAACACATACTTACACTGTGTAAGGTAAAAGAAAAGTCTTGTTAGAGAAATTGTAACTTGGATCAGCAACTAAGTAAATCAATGCACAGAATTCTCAAGAAGCTGAAAGGTGATCTGTCATATGACTCATATATAGTACTCCTTATCATATTCCCATTGGACTAATGTCCTGAAAAAAAAGATGTTTGTTCAGAAATGTTTCTTGCTGCTCTATTCACAATAGCTAGGAAATTGAAATTAGCTAAATGTACTTCAGCTATAGAATGGATAATAGCATTATGGAGTAAGTAAAGAGTACTATTTTATTCAACTATGTAGAAAAATGAAATCTGATTTGAAGATAAGTTTATGGTGCTGAAATGTACACTGATTAAGATGCAGAAAAACAGAGGCCACCTTTTCTATCTTAAATGGATCCTCTTTCTGATGTTTTACATTAGAGTTTGTATTATGAGGCAGCTGCAAAAGCCAGAAAAATAGAAAGAGACCATAAGAGAGTGAGAAAAAAAAATGGTATAGTGACAGGTGCTATTGAAAGTAAAACTGAAAGCTGGAAAGGGAATTGTGGAGGAGGAAGGGAGAATAATACAGAGAGAGAATGAAGAATAAAATAATGGAAAATAACACAGTTTTTTTGAAAAAGTTGTAGAAAAACATTATTTTGTAAGGTTTTTTTTAAATTTATTTAGTTATTTAAATCACATCATAATTTACTTATTCACACAGGGGTTATAAACACAAAAAGGCAGGATATGGGGAAGGGAATGACACTGGAGCATAGGTGGTATTGTAAGGTTATTTTAAAACACACACAGAACTTGTTTCTCTCTTCCTCAATCTCTGTATGGGCACTATCACTTGGCAAGGCAGTATGGAGAACTGAAGGCCAAAAGGAGGAAGTAAAATTATGTAAATACAGTATTCCTATATAAAATTCACAAAACTAATTTAATTTAATTAGAAAAAGTTATTACATTATGCTACTGAGAATGGGTAGTCGAAGACAGCTAAGTTTCAAACACTCTCTGCATCTGTGTAAATGACTGTGAGTTCTGGTGAAGCTAAAAGTAAATTTACATGGGTATAAGAAGTTTACAAATGCAAAGCTCATGAATATTATATTATCTCTTCACTTATCTTATTATAGTTTTTACTGTTTTATTTTATTTTCTTTTTGTTTGTTTGTTTTTTAATTATTTTTAATATTTCTTTTAACAGTCCAGTCATTATCCCCCTCCTGGTCCATCCTTTGACAATTTCTCAGCCCATTCCTCCTCCCCCATTTCCAGAATGATATCACCACTATTCCCACCCTACCAGCCCTCCCCTCTCCTTGTGCCCTCAAATCTCTTGAGTACTAGGTGCATTTTCTCTCACTGAGGCCAGACCAGGCAGTCTTCTGTTGTATATGAGTCCAGACCTATTATCAGCTGTATTATCAGTTGGTGGAATCCAGGTTAGTTGAGACTGCTGGTCATCCTATGAGGTCACCCACCTCCTCAGCTTTTGCCAGCCTTTCCCTAATACAACCACAGGGGTCCCCAGTTCCTATTCATTGGTTGGGTGTAAGTATCTGCATCTGACTCTTTCAGCTGCTTGTTGGGCCTCTCTCAGAGGGCAGCCATGCTATGCTCCTGTCTGTAAGCACACCATAACATCAGTAACAATGTCAGGCCTTGGAATCTCCACTTGAGCTGGATCCCAATTTAGTCCAGTCACTGGACCTCCTTTCTCTTAGTCTCTTTTCCATTTTTTTTTTTTTTTTTTTTTAGACAGCGATGATTCTGGGTCATAGTTTTTGACTGTGGGATGGCAACTCCATTCCTCCACTTGATGCACTGTCTTTCTACTTAAATTTCTTCTTAAATATCTTATTCTTTCTTCTTAAATTTCATCTAAGGTTCCTCACTTTGAGTCCTGAGCATCTCTCACCTCCCAGGTCCCTGGTACATTCTACAGGGTCCTCCTACCTCTTAACTCCTGAGGTTTCCTGTTTCCATTCTTTCTGCTGGACCTCAGGGCTTCACTTCTGTCCCTTCCCCACAACCCCTGATCATGTTCCCCTTTTCCCCCTCCCTCCCCTCTCCCCATCATGTTTCTTCCTCCTTCTGCCACACCTTCCCCCACCCCTCCATGATAGCTTTCTGATGACTAAGGTCTTGAACATTTCTTAAAGCACTTCTCAGTCATTCAATATACATGTGTTGTGAATTCTCTTTAGTTCTATACCTCATTATTTGATTTGTTTGTTTGTTTTGGTTTTGGTTTTTTGTTTGTTTGTTTTGTTTTTGTTTTGTTTTGTTTGTTGGAGATTAATTTCTTGAGTTCTTTATATATTTGGATATTATTTTACTATCAGATGTGGGATTAGTGAAGATTTTTTCCTACTCTGTAGGTTGCCCATTTGTCCTATTGACTATGTCCTTTCCCTTACAGCTTTTCAGTTTCAGGAGGTCCCATTTATCAATTATTAATCTTACAGCCTGAGCCATTGGAGTTTTGTTTATGAAATTTCTCCACATTCCAATGAATTTGAGGCTCTTTACCACTCTCTCTTCTATTAGATTCAGTGTATCTTGTTTTATATTGAGGTCCTTGATCCATCTGTACTTGAGGTTTGTGCAAAATAATAAATGTGGGTCTAGTTTCATTTTTCTAATACCAACTGCCAGTTAGACCAGCACCATTTATTGAAGATGCTTTCCTTTGTCCATTCTATATTTTTGTCTTCTTTGGCAAAGATCTAAGTATCTGTAAGTGTGTATTTTTATTTCTGGGTCTTCAATCCTATTCCAGTTTTTAACTTGTGTGTCTTTGTACCAATATCATCCAGTTTATCACTATTTCTCTGCTATATAGCTTGAAATCAGAGATGTTGATTCCCCCCAAATTTTTAAGAGTTGTTTTTGCTGTCCTGGATTGTTTTGCATATGAAAATTGCTCTTTGCATGTCTTTGAAGGATTGTGTTGGAACCATGATGGGGATTTCACTGAATCTGTAGATTGCTTTTGGTAGGATAGACATTTATATTATGTTAATCCTACCATGAAGATCTAATACCAACACTCTTCAAACTATTCCATAAAAGAGAAACAGAAGGAACACTAGCTTATTGTTTTATTTTTAAGACCTATTTGCAGCTTCAATTTATCCTAAAAAATTCTTACATAGATATCAAGGAAAGGCTAACTTATTTAATTAATTCCAGTCCTGACTTAATCTTTATCAAAATAGTTAACCACAAAAAAGATTTCCTTTACACTTTTATCCTGGTTCCCAGATACTGTGATACTACTTGTCTCATTTTCTCCTCTTGATGCTGAGGGGTATGAAACATAAAAATGGGATCAATAGTCTTATGTAGGTTGCTGATTTTGAGTTTATATTAGCACACAAAAATATTTCTTTTCCTCAAGTATTTACAAATAAGATATAATCATATTTAAGATTTCAAAAGACCATCTTCTTTGAGATAATGCTCACTACAATGACCCATTCACCTCTATAGATATGATTTTACATAAAATAAAAAACAATACCTAGAGAATTTTTTTATTTGATCGAAAGTGAAATATTAGGTTTATGAACACAGTATTCTGTATTCACCTTAAACACAAAGGTTATTTTTTGTTTAATTGTGTAATCAGGAAACAGAATACAGAAAACTGCACATATGCAAACTAACCAACTTCTTTAGTGAAAACACAATATTGCCATTTAAATAACTGACCTAAAATATGGGAATATCTGCCATATCAAGGAATTTAGGACTGTCTCTGTAACAGGAACTAAATTTAGGCCTATATTCTTTGTATAATGTTGCTTTGCAGAGCCTATAATCCTTTCACAAGAAGTTTAAATTCTGTATGTCGATGATATATATAACCTTTAAACTGCATTCCTGAGCAAATTAGTGAGTGAAACAACTGTCTGATATATGATATTCACTTGTTCATGGGAATTTGTTGAATTTGTGTGCAACAAAATAAAAAGTTCATTTATTTTAGGATGTATAAACTATAGTAAGATACTATTATAACATTTTTAGGATACCTAACAAACTTTGAAGCATATATATATGACTAGATTATATTTAATTGTGTTGTATAGAAGCTTGAAATTAATATTATAAAGTTTGTATATTCAAATTAATATCAATAGGATTTTAAGATAATATTGTAAAGAGGATAAAATATGTAATAAAACATGCAGGTGAACAAGATATTATAATTATAAAATATGAAGTTAATAATCATTAATATCATAATACAAATGCCTAATTCTTCTCAGTATATCATAATTTAAATAAAATAAACCTAAAAATTGGTCAATATACAATAATTTAAGTACAACAACCATAACTTGTTATCAGATTACAATAATTCAAATAAAACAAACTTAAATTTCTATCAGTTTAAACTTGCCACCCTAAATCATAACACCCATATCCCATCAAACAACCAATACAACCCATCACAACTTAAGGGATCAGAACAACAGACCTCTTATAATTGTTTCATGCTGAATTGGGCTGAAGAATTTCTGTTTGGGGCTCAAGGAAAAAATATGGTTAGTCTGACAAAGCAAAAAAAAACAAAACAAATAAACAACAACAAAAAACAAAAAGCAAAAAACAAACAAAAAAATCTACCTGTAAGATTTGTTTCCTAGTCTCTGTTTTTATCCAGTCTATGTCTTATTGTGTCACCTGTCCAGTCTATGTGGTGTTTGTCTAGTAAGTGTGTTGTTTGTTTGGTCTATGTGTTGTCCAGTCTTGGTTATATTTTGGATAAATCAGTGACTGAAAGAGTCTGTGAGAGTGAATCATTCAGGTTTATTTGCTTTTTGAAACATTCATGTATCAGCTGATAATGTTTTCCCTAGTCATATCTAATTTATATAAGTTTTGTTTGTAAATATATTTTCTCTTTTCCTGTACATATGTAAGCATAACTACAACCACATCGGCATGTTAAAACTATTGCAGGTTTCCATTCTAATGTGAACAGATCCTTATGGTATATTGCTTGGCCTATGTCCTAAGTTTTATCAATAACCCAATGCCTCTCAAGTGCTGTTGTTCCTTTTTAACCAATATTAGGAAACTTTAGAGTTAACAAGGCATTATTTAATACGTTCCTGGGGAAATGTTACTCATCCTTCTTGATTAAAAGCATGTCTTTTATGGTACAATTGGCTCTTTCTATAACTGCTTGTTGTAGGATTGTGTGGTATACCAGCAACATGCCATATATTGTAATATATAAACAATTTTTTTCATTATATTGGAAGCAGATCTGGGAATATTTAATTTTGAAGGTATCCCCATAATTACCATTATTTCCAATAAGTTTGTAATAACACATTCAACTTTTTCAGAACTTGAAGCAGTTACCCATTGAAACACTGACTATATGTCACTGGTATGGTGTATATACCTTTGATTTTCAAATTCTGCAAAATAGAAAATATCTGCCAGATGTCATTTCTCTTGGTAACCCTGGAGTTACCACCAGTAGGTAACCAAGTTTGGTTGTAAAAAGAACACATAGGATAGTTGTTGTTATTGTTGTTTTGTTATTATTTCTTTGGCTTGTTGACAACTGATAGAATTTTTTTTTAATTTTTCCCATTAATATAACGTTTTTTCATGAAATTTTGAAGCATCTAACATATTTCTTACTAGTAATTGGTCAGTTTTGTTATTTTGTTTAGATAATAGATCTGGAAAAATTCTGAGACTGAATATGAGTGATATGTAATTTATGATTTCTACTGATAGTCTTTTGCAATTGTATAAATAACAGGTTTAATTATGAGTTATCAGGTATGAATTAAGCAGTTTCTTTATTCAAAACAATTCTTTCCAAATGTAAATAATTAGTGATTGTGTTAAGAATTTAAGGATAATCCAATAATATCCGTAAGGGTTGCACACAATTCTGATTTTTGAACTAAGGTATGTTGCAGTGATGATAGCTCGGGAATGGTCACAGGAGTGGATTTGGGATCCTGTTGAGCCTTAGCAGTTCTCATGAGTCTGCTGCAGCAGTCAACTGGAACTGTGACTCTGGGAAGCAGAAGCTCGGGATTTTGACTGAATTCACTCCATATGTTGCTGGCAGGGCACGGCGGGGCCCTGCCTGGGCATGTAGAGGCACTCAGAGAGATCTCAGTCTGAAGTTTCGATGGGGCAAGGCTCTTGGATGGGGATTCTCTGACATGCGACTGGTCTTAGATTCCTGGGCTCCCAGCTGCTGCTGGAAGCTGTGGAAAGGTTGAGACTGGGGGCATGCAGGCTGGACCAGCCTGTAACCAAGAGGGGAGAGAGGGAGAGCTCTGGCAGTGCCCCACAGGGTGAGACACTTGGATCATCACTCCTCTCCCTTGGCAGGGTCAGCTAGCTTGGTTGAATTGGTGGCCTCCATGGTAGGAATGTATAAATGTCCTAGAGGCAGGAGGTTAGGCACAGTGCTGCAGTGACAATGGCTCATTAAAGGCCTTCTCCACAGTTCCCCATGGCAGGGCCCCAAATACATGATAAAGTCCATGGTTCCAAAAAGGTTTATTTTCATGGAGGATGATAGATGGATCTGGCGGCATGAAACTCAGGGCATACCTGAGTTAAATAGGGGGGGAGGAGGAAGGAGGGTCTGAGGAAGAATGCTTAATTAGTTATGCCCTCTGGCCTTCAGGTATCTCATTAGTATTTAAATCTATAGAGGCTGAGGCCTGTAGTAACACCTCTACCTGTGATGGGTGATGCAAACCTCTCTTAGGGAGGGGCTGTATTGCCCTATATGACTGAAAAGCATGAGTCAATGAGAGTCTTGGCCAAGTGTGAGGAGCCTGAGGTCTGGAGGCGTGACCAAACACCTACCATTGTCCTACTAGGATCCGGGGTTTGAGGCCGGTGCCCAGCCAGGAACCAAGCTATCCTTTCACAGCCTCACAGTATATGGACTTTTAAACACCTTGCTTATTTTCTCTAATTTTTAACTTCCCACGCCATCTTGTTTGGATCAGCATAGAAGTTGGTGCCTCTGGAATTGGTGTTCTCTTTATGATACATGGAAGAATCCAATTACTTTATAATTTTTTTTATTCTTTTTATAAAGTGTATGTGTGTTTGCTTTTTGGATATTTGTTATTAATTTCAGCCAAGTAATTACTGCAAGCTTTTTGATAATTTTCAACAATTACCCATAATGGCATAATCTCAACATTTGTATGAGATAGTAAAATTTCGACCAGATGTGTTCCTGATAATTGGTGAAATCTTATTCTACCTTTTATAGTTAACTCAGAAGTCTTTTCTATATATGTCCTTATCTTCTTACTTTCTTTATAAATTAAAAAAAAAAATGTATTCCATAACACGTACTTTTCTTTGAATGTGAGCCCAGTAGGAAAATGAATTGAAGGAAAATGACCAAAACTACAAGCAAGTTTAAGATCAATTCGATTCACATATGCCTCTTGCAATCTTTGTTCTATAAGAGTTAATTCTTTTTTTTTTTTGCTCAGCTTTTATACCTCTTAGAGTGTTTAAATTTGAATCTCCTTGTAATGAGACAAATTTTTTATCTCATATATATTTAATCCAATTGTAGATCTTACCCAGTTAATATTTTCCATAAGTCTTTAAAAATTGTTAAGTTTTTGCAATAGTTCCCAATGTTTTCATTTTAGTTGTCAAATATTTTAATTATCAATTTTATAACCCAAAGAACTAAGTGAATCTCTTCTTTATACTTTAATTGGAGCCATCTCTAACCCCAGTATGGCAGAATTTTTTTTGTTGTTACCCTAAACATATTTTCTATAAGATCTTTGTCAAAATCAGCCATCAGAAAGGCATCCGTACTGTGATAAATGATTGAGGGGATTGATTATGAATTATTTCTAATGGTTGTTGCATAAAATACTGACATAAAGTTGGACTATTTAACATTTTCTGTGTAAGTGCCTACAAGTGGTATCTTTTTAGTGGATGATTGTAGGACCGTGAAAGGAAGCCTGATTTCTGGTTGGGCTAGGTATGAAACCCAAGTGACACCACAGGTGACACTGCAGGATCCCTTGCAAGAAAAGGTAGGCATTTTGCCATGCTCCCAGACTCCAGGCTTCTGACATGAGACCTCCATAGATTTGTGTGTTTCAGTCATTTAAGGGCATCATCCCTACAATCCCCTCCACAGGTAGAAGGCGTGACCAAAAGTCATGTAGCCTCAAGACAGATCTCTATATTAGTGAGTTACTTAAAGGTCTGAAGAGCTTAGGCAATTAAGCTTTCCTTTCCAGACACTCCTCCCTGCAAAAATGGATTTAACCTCAGGCCTGCCCTGAGAAATTGGGGTATGATTTCTCCTATACTTTCCACCATGACAATAAACATCTTAAAACCAATGACTGTCTCTATTCATTGAGATCTGCCATGGGAAACCATAGAGAAGGCCTTGGCCTACAGAACCATCTAATTTCCCACAGAAGACCTCTCTACCTTCTAGCCATAGCAACCACCAACCCAAGCAAGCCACCTGCAACCAAGCTATGTTGACCACTGTGAAAAGTTAAGGACTCTCCCTTCCCTTCGGCCTCCAGCCAATCCAGCCCATGGGACCCCACTTTGTTTTCAGCTCTTCTTTGGCTTCCAGCGGTGTCTGTGTGCCCAAGATCCTGAGAAGCAGAAGGTGCTTGACCAACTTGCAGGCCTGGGGATCCCCAAGAGCTAGATCTGGTCACTCTTGGACTTCAGACTGGGTTCCCCCACTGTTGCTGTAATCTCCATCCAAATTAAGACCAGTCAATGAAAACACAACTCAATAATTATGAATATATGCTGCACGCTTAAATTGGGCAGATTCACCACTACACTATTCTCTTCCACAGCTATGAGATTCCTTATAACTTGTGGGTTTTCCAAGCAATGAGCTTCTCCTTCCACCTCCTGCTTCTCCTTAGTCTTCCTTCTTTGTTGTCCCCCTCCATCATCTTCCTCCCCAGTCTTCCTCTCTCTCCCTTCACTAGAATTCACTTGTGTACTGACTCACTCCTCCTCTGCAGCCCTTCACAGGAAAGGGGAATTAGCATCAAAATACAAGGTCAGGGCTATCCACAACACCCCACCCCTGGGACTTCTCACAGACCAACACCAACCCTGAGCCATGATGAGTGAGCTCAGTCAAACTTTCCTCTTCCTCATGATCTGCCTCCTAGAGCAGTGGCCCTAGCAACAGGGTGAGGCAGAAGCTAGATCCCTGCACTTTAACCCAACAGATGTTAGTATGAAAGCAAACCTTTCCTTATCCTGCTCATGCAAGAGTATTGTGATAAAGCAAACTTTCAAATCAATTGTTATTTTGAGCAATGATCTTGGTAACAAAGATGATAAAGAATGTCCAGACTATAACGGGGTCATTGGTTGAATTACTTTATTAACTGCACTTAAATCAATTAACATCTTCCATTTTCCCAATTTCTTTTTTATGACAAACCCAGTGAAATTTCATGGGCTTGTGGACTCTTCTATATACTTATCCTGGAGCTGTTCCTCTACAAGTTGTTCAAGAAACTAAAATTTTTCGTTTGCTATGAACCACTGTTCTTGCCATATAGGTCTGTTTGATAACTATTTTAGAGACAAGGATATTGTTATGTCATCAGTGATTTGTTTTTGTTTCTTTATAATTTGAAAATTGACTCCTGTGATATCCTGTTTATGGATCATGGGCACAGCTTGTGATATTATCGATCACCCATATCAAGACCTTTCCCAGTCCTTTGGCCTGGGGCATACACTTAGCTGGTCTGCTCCTGTGGAAACACCTGATCCTGAGACATCCTAGAGGACCTACTGCATCCAAAGCAGAGGTAGCTTAGGATCACAGGAATACAGAGACATCTGGAATCTGAGGAGTTCTGACACAAGCAAGATAACTGGAAAGACCTACTCCAGTCAGACACAGTGAGCTCAGGTAACACTAGAGTCAACCAGATGGAGAAAGGCAAGCACAAGAACACAAGCAACAGAAACCAAAGTTACCTGATATCATCAGAACCCAGTTCTCCCACCATAGCAAGCCCTGGATACCCCATCACACAGGAAAAAACATGATTCAGAATTAAAATCACTTCTCAAGATGATGATAGAGGATTTTAAGGAAATAGTAACTCCCTAAAAGAAGTACAGGAGAACACAGGAAAACAGATAAAAGCCCTTAAAGAGGAAACACAAAAATCCTTTAAAGAATTGCAAGAGCCGGGCGGTGTGGCGCACGCCTTTAATCCCAGCACTTGGGAGGCAGAGGCAGGCGGATTTCTGAGTTCGAGCCAGCCTGGTCTACAGATGAGTTCCAGGACAGCCCGGGCTACACAGAGAAACCCTGTCTTGAAAAACAAAAAAAAAAAAAAAAAAAAAAAAAAAGAATTGCAAGAAAACACAACCAAACAGGTGAAAGAATTGAACAAAACCATCCAGGATTAAAAATGGAAATAGAAACAATAAAGAAATCTCAAAAGAGAGAATACTATGGAAATAGAAAAGGTAGGAAAGAGATCAGGAGTCATAGATGCAAGCATCACCAACAGAATACAAGAGATAGAAGAGAGAATCTCATGCACAGAAGATATCATGGAAAACATTGACACAACTGTCAAAGAAAATGCAAAATACAAAAAGCTCCTAACCCAGAACATCCAGGAAATCCAAGGCACAATGAGAAGACCAAACCTAAGGATAATAGATATAGATGAGAGTGACGATTCCCAATTTTAAGGGCCAGTAAATATCTTCAACAAAATTATAGAGGAAAATTTCCCCAACCTAAAGAATGAGATACCCATAAACATACAAGAAGCCTACAGAACACCAAACAGACTAGACCAGAAAAGAAATACCTCCCATCACATAATAATCAAACCATCAAATGCACAAAACAAAGAAAAAATACTAAAAGCAGTAAGGGAAAAAAGGTCAAGTAACATATAAAGGCAGACCTATAAGAATTACATGAGACTTTTCACCAGAGACTATAAAAGCCAGAAGATCCTGGACGGATATCATACAGACCCTAAGGGAACACAAATGCCAGCCCAGACTGCTATACCCAGCAAAACTCTCAATCACTATAGATGGAGAAACCAAGATATTCCATGACAAAACCAAATTTGCACAGTATCTTCCCACAAACCCAGCACTTCAAAGGATAATTGATGGAAACACCAACACAAGGAAGGAAACTACAACCTAGAAAAAGCATGGAAGTAATTCTCCAACAACTCCAATAAAAGATAGCTACACAAACATAATTCCACCTCTAATAACAAAAATAATAGGAAACAACAATCATTTTTCCTTACTATCTCAATGGACTCAATTCTCCAATAAAAAGAGGTAGACTATCAGACTGGATACATAAACAGGACCCAGAATTTTGCTGCATACAGGAAACACACCTCAGTGACAAAGACACACACTACCTCATAGTAAAAGGCTAGAAAACAATTTTCTAAGCAAATGGTCCCAAGAAACAAGTTGGAGTACCCATTCTAATATCAAATGAAATCGACTTTCAACCAAAAGCAATCAAAAAAGATAAGGAAGGACACTTCATATTCATCAAAGGAAAAATCTACCAAGATGAACTCTCAATTCTGAACATCTATGCTCCAAATGCAAGGCACTCACATACATAAAAGAAACTTTACTAAAGCTCAAAGCACACATTGTACCTCACACAATAATAGTGGGGGATTTTAACACCCCGCTCTCTCCAATGGACAGATCGTGGAAACAGAAACTAAACAAAGACACATTGAAATTAACAGAAGTTATGAAACAAAAGGATTTAACAGATATCTATAGAACATTTCATCCTAAAGCAAAGAATATACCTTCTTCTCAGCACCTCATGGTACCTTCTCCATAATAGACCATATAATTGGTCACAAAACAGTCCTCAACAGATACAAAATGGTTGAAATAATCCCTTGCATCCTATAAGATCACCACAGACTAAGGCTGGTCTTTAATAATGACAAAACCAAGGGAAAACCCACATGCATGTGGAAACTGAACAATTCTCTACTCAATAATGATTTTGTCATTAGAAATAAAGAAAGAAATTAAAGACTTCCTAGAATTTAACGAAAATTAGAAAACATCATAGCAGAACTTGTGGGACTCCATGAAAGCAGTGCTAAGAGAAAAACTCATAGCTCTAAGTGCCTACAAAAAGAAATTGGAGAGAGCACACATTAAGAACTTGACAGCACACCTGAAAGCTCTAGAACAAAAAGAAGCAAATACACCCAAGAGGAGTAGGAGTCAGGAAATAATCAAACTCAGGGCTGAAATCAACCAAGTAGAAACAGAAAGAACTATACAAAATATCAACAAAACCAGGAGTTGGTTCTTTGAGAAAATCAACAAGATAGATAAACCTTAGCCATATTAAGCAGAGGGCACAGAAACAGTATCCAAATTAATAAAATCAGATCTGAAAAGGGAGACATAACAAGAGAAACTGAGGAAATTCAAAAAAATCATCAGATCCTACTACAAAGGCCGATACTCAACAAAACTGGAAAATCTGGATGAAATGGACAATTTTCTAGACAGATACCAGGTACCTAAGTTAAATGAGAGGCAAATAAACCATCTAAACATTCCCATAAACCCTAAATAAATAGCAGCAGTCATTAAAAGTCTCCCCACCTAAAAAAGCCCATGACCATATGATTTTAAGGCAGAATTCTATCAGACCTTCAAGAAAATCTAATACCAATTCTCTTCAAACTATTCCACAAAATAGAAACAGAAGGAACACTACCCAATTCGTTCTATGAAGCTACAATCACATTCATACCTAAACCTCACAAAGACCCAACAATGAAAGAGAACTTCAGACCAATCTCTCTTATGAGTATCAATGCAAAAATACTCAATAAAATTCAAGCAAACCGAATTCAAGAACACATCAAAACAATCATCCATCATGATCAAGTGGGCTTTATCCCAGGAATGCAGGGATGGTTCAATATTCAGAAATCCATCAATGTAATACACTATATAAACAAACTCAAAGAAGAAAACCACATGATATCTCACTAGATGCTGAGAAAGCATTTGACAAAATTCAACATCCTTTCGTGTTAAAAGTTTTGGAAAGGAGAGGAATTCAAGGCCCATACCTAAACATACAAAAAGCAATATACAGCAAACCAGTAGCCAACACCAAACTAAATGGAGAGAAACTGGAAGCAATCCCACTCAGATCAGGGACTAGACAAGGCTGCCCACTCACTCCTTACCTATTCAATATAATATTGGAAGTCCTAGCCAGAGCAATTAGACAACAAAAAGAAGTCAAAGGAATTCAAATAGGAAAGGAAGAAATGAAAATATTACTATCCCAGATAGTATCATATCCCAGATGATATGATAGTACACTTAAGTGACCCCAGAACTTCCACCAGAGAACTCCTAAACCTGATAAACAACTTCAACAAGGTGGCAGGTTATAAAATCAACTCAAACAAATCAGTAGCCTTCCTCTACATGAAAGATCAACAGGCTGAAAAAGAAATTAGGGAAATGACACCCTTCACAATAGTCACAAATAATATAAAATACCTCAGGTTGAATCTAACCAAGCAAGTGAAAGATCTGTATGACAAGAACTTCAAGTCTCTGAAGAAAGAAATTGAAGAAGATCTCAGGAAATGGAAAGATCTCCCATGCTCATGGATCAGCAGGATTAATATAGTAAAAATGGCCATTTTGCCAAAAGCAATCTACAGATTCAATGCAATCCCCATTAAAATACCAACTCAATTCTTTCCAGAGCTAGAAAGAGAAATTCTCAAATTCATTTGTAACAACAAAAAAACCAGGATAGCAAAAACCATTCTCAACAATAAAAGAACTTCTGGAGGAATCGCCATCCCTGACCTCAAGCTGTATTACAGAGCAATAGTGATAAAAACGGCCTGGTATGGTACAGAGACAGTCAGGAAAATCAGTGGAATAGAGTTGAAGACCAGAAATGAACACACACAATATGGTCATTTGTCTTTGACAAAGGAGCTAAACCATCCAGGGGAACAAGGACAGCATTTTCAACAAATGGTGCTGGTTCAACTGGAGGTCGCATGTAGAAGAATGCAAATTGATCCATTCTCATCTCCTTGTACAATCTCAAGTCCAAGTGGATAAAGGACCTTCACATAACAGACACACTGAAACTAAAGAAGAGAAGGTGGGAAGACTCTCGAATACTAAGCACAGGGAAAAGTTCCTGAACAGAACACCAATGGTTATGCTCTAAGATCAAGAATTGACAAATGGGATTTCATAAAATTGCAAAGTTTCTGTAAGGCAAAGAACACTGTCAATAGGATAAAATTGCAACCAACAGATTGGGAAAAGATCTTTACCAATCCCACATCCGATAGAGGATTAATATCCAATATATACAAAGAACTCAAGAAATTAGACTCTAGACAACCAAATAACCCTATTAAAAAATGGGGTACAGAGCTAAACAAAGAATTCTCATCTCAGGAAATGCGAAGGACTTAGAAGCACCTAAAGAAATGTTCAGCATCCTTAGTCATCAGGGAAATGCAAATCAAAACAACCTGAGATTGCACCTCACACACCACTCAGAATGGCTAAGATCAAAAACTCAGGTGATAGTAGATACTGGCGAGGATGTGGAGAAAGAAGAACACTCCTCCATTGTTGGTGGGAGTGCAAGATGGTGCAACCAATCTGGAAAACAGTCTGGAGGTTCCTCAGAAAATTGGACATATCACTACCTGAGGACCCAGCAATACCACTCCTGGGCATATACCCAGAAGATGCTGTAATATATAACAAGGACATATGGTCCACTATGTTCATAGCAGCTTTATTTATAATAGCAGAAACTGGAAAGAACCCAGATGCCCTTCAAAGAGGAATGGATACAAAAAAATGTGTAATGGTACATTTAAACAATGAATTCAATAAATTTTTATGTAAATGGATGGAACAGGAAATATCATCCTGAGTGAAGTAACCCAATCACAAAAGAACATACATGGTTTTCACTCACTGATTATTGGATTTTAGCCATAAGCTTGAAATACCCACGATTCAACTCACAGACCACATAAAGCTCATGAAGAATGATGACTATTGTGAAGGGGGGGCTTCAGTCCTTCTTGAAGGAGTAACAAAATACTCAAGGGAGCAAATATGGAGACAAAGTATAGGACAGAAACTGAAGTAGAGGCTATCTGTAGACCATTCCACCTGGGTATCCATCCCATGTGCAGTCACCAAAGGTAGACATTGATGTGGATGTCAGCAAGTACATGCTGACAGGAGCCTGATATACCTGTCTCCTTAGAGGTCTGCAAGAGTCTGACATATTCAGAGGCAGATGCTCACAGCTAACCATTAAACTGATCATCGGGTTCCCAACAGAGAAGACAGAGTGAAGACTGAAGGAGTTGAGAGGATTTGCGACACAATGAGGAAAGCAACAATACCAACCAACCAGAGCCCCAGGGTCTAAACCACCAGCCTGGGAGTGCTTAGGGAGGAACCCATGGCTCCAGCTATATATGCAAGGGAGCTATATATAAGTCGTAGAAGAGATCCTGGTCCCATGAAGGCTGAACGTCATGGGGGGGTATTTGAGGGTGGGAGGTGAGGTACGGGGGAGGGTAGGTGGGGGTACACCATCATAGAGACAAGAGGAGGGGGGAAGGGATAGGGAGTTCCTGGAGGGAGGGGGGAAATGGGGTAAGGGGAAAATATCTGAAATGTAAATAAAATTTCCAATAAAAAAAAAGATCTTTCCCAGGAGCATCACAATTAATTTCCTCTCTTGCTGTCCTAAGAATTGCACGAATACTAATTCCCAACCCCCCCAATCTTTCTAAAAGATCAGTTACCCATAAATTTATGGATTTGTCAGCCACATAATGTTTCAATTTCCCTGTTTGACCTTCTTGTGCCATACTGTTAATCCATTGAAAATTATCTTCTTCCTGATATGTTACTAATTTCTATAAATTGTGTATAAATCTTCAGAAGTGGTGAATCTGGATTCCAAGACTTTTAGGAAAGTATACTAACAACATATCCTGTAGATAACAAATTTTCTATGTCAACATCATTCTTTTGCAATATTAATTTCTGTCTTTGATCATTAACCATTGCTTTCCAGAACATGTTTTCCATATTCCCCCAAACTACTGTTCTTTCTACCGGAAAAGCCTTACCCTTAATATATAGAAACAGCTACAGTTGACTAATTCTATCCCTTGCTTTAATTTGCCTCTCCTTTTTCACATGTGCCATGAATACAATTTCTTACCTGTTATTTCAATCTACTACTCTGGATGCAAAATAAATCCTTGAGAAATTAGCCTACTTCTTCCCAAGATTATTCCCAATGCTACTAGGGATAGATGACCATATGCACCAGTGATTAATTTGTAACATTCAACTTTTAGAGATAACTTAAGAGGCATATTCGTGACTAGTTCCAAAGCCACACTTCTTCTATAGTATGTATTGTATCAGAAATACTTTTGATTTTTTTTCTTTTGCCTCCTTGGCAATTTCTGGCTAACCAAAGGAAGAAGGCTAGTATTGTTTATTGTGGGGCCTCAAGCTTACAGGTCCCTTTGTTCATTTTCTGAGGGCAAGAGGTTACTTCGTATGTCCCTCTCAGACTGACAATCCTTTGACCAATGTTTGTCCTTTCCACAGAAATTACAATATCCATGGAATTTTTGTGATTCATAGCAGCCCGTACTTGCTTGTTCTCTTTTACAAATATCATATTCTCTAGAGTCAATATACCTACTGTCTTCTATCCTTAGAATTTCTTTGAAAATGATCAAATTTACCACAATTAAAACATCAGATTTTGATTTCTAAGATTTCTAGTATGACTTGCAATATAATATCAGCTTGAAACTCCTGACAACTAATCTCAGTCATTTCTCTAATTTATTCATCTATTGGGGCTCCTCATGCTTTGATTGGTCTCTATAGATCTTTGTATTATGAATTTTAATAATGTTTCCCCCCAAACTGTTTGCCTGAGGTTTGTATATAGCTTCAGGTATCCTGCACCAAAGTTGGTTCTGATTGGTAAATAAACATATCAATAGCCAATAGCTGGGGAGGACAGACAGGAGTGGGATTTTAGGATTTCCTGAGTTCAGACCAGGAGGATTAGAGAGTAATCTTCCAGGTTTTATGAGAGTATGCAGAGAGGAGGAGCGATGTCATGTTGGGAGAGTGTACAGAACAAGGAACAGAGACACCAGGTGAAGGAGTCAGGAAAGGCAGCCCAGAGGGCTGCTCAACTGTGTCAGTAGCAGCCAAAAAGGACCATAGCATTCATAAGTAGTAACTCTGGATAACTAGTTGGAAGTAGATTATAACAGAATGGAAGTTAGGCAATGGCCTAGATATTGTATTATTTAAGGCAAATTAAAATATAAAGGCTGTGTGTGTCTTTCACTCAGGGACATAAACCATTGGTGAGGACAAAACCCTGACACTGGGATTTATTACTAATTAATGTTACAAATGGCACCAATGTGAGAGTTGAACCCATGACTCTGAGATTGCAATGAAAAACACATATTGTCTCTTTAGAATTAGCAGGCAGGGAAAATTAGTTTTTTTAGTTGAGACCTGCAGATGATGTGAGATCCTACTAGGATAAGATGGGCTACAGAGAAAAGGCTTATCCTACTAGGATAAGGACAGGTTATAGAGAATAGGTCTAAATAAGAGAGGAATAAATGAAAATTACAGTGTTTAAAACGTAAAAATATATGCCTTAGAATAGAACTATACAAAAATATATAAGAAAATTTAATTAAAGTTAAACTCATAGTAAAGAAAGTTAATCTAAGATATATAAAGAGAAAGGGGATGAAATTTTATAGCAATAGATATTGATCTCAATAGAAAGGAGAAATAAAGGAAAATTATATTTTTAAGTATAGACAGGAGAAATATTTATAATTGTTTAAGAGTTTTTAAGTATATATAGAAAAATAAATGCCTTCAATCTCAAATGTAGGAGAAAAAGACATTGAGATAGAGAGAAACTCTATCTCAACAAACAATAATAAAGATATTAATCTCCATAAAAGGGAAAAATAAAGTAAGTATATTGTTTTAAGGACAGAAAAGAAAAATAGCAGGGATTGCTTTAAGTATTTTTAAGTAATGCTTGTGTTAAGTAGTTTTAAAGAGATATTAGTCTCCAAAGAAGGGAGGAATAAAGGGAAACTATATTAGTTTAAGTATAGAAAGAACAAAGAGTGGTTATTGTGTAAGTGTTTTTAAGTATACATGGAATATTAAAGAAATATAGGCTTTTAGTCTCAAATGTAGGAACCAAACACACTGAGATAGAAAGAAAACATCTCAACAAATAATAATTGCTTGAAATTGTTTTAAGTGTTTTGAGTTGTTTTAAGTATCAAAATGGAGGTGATTATAAGCTTGGTGGTATTAATAATATTAATAATCCTCTGGGAAAGAGATCAGCATAAAACAAGCCCTAAGAAGAGGAAGCTTTATAATTGAAAGATTTTGGGTTGCTGACCTAAGACATGCTGTTTTGTGAAAGATGCTCTTTTATTTGTGTTAACAGGAAAGAAGAAAAGGCTTTGACCCCTTCCAAAGTAATATATATCAGATATACTAGGGGAAACCCCCTGAAGATCTTGGCTAAAGACAAGAAAAGAAACAAGATTTTTTTTTTTACAAGAAAAATAACATGATTGCTGATTCCCCCACATGGGAACAGCCCTAAAATTAGATTAGACATAAAAATGTCTCTGACCAAAACTTCAACTAAAATTATTCAATAAATCTTTGGTTATGGAATCCTTAAAATTTTTCATGCCATCCTTCACATGGCATGAAGATTTATTACAATAGGTTATTAATGAAACTAACTCATAGAAAAGACAGTTATCTTTTACCTGTTCAAAAAGTACCTTGAACAATCCATGCAAATATTTTCAATAGAACTAAAAGTTTGGTTATAATATTCATAGATTACAGAATGAAAGACGAAGATACAGCTCTGACAAGGTTCATCCTAAAGATACTGAGATGACATACTGCTCCACATCCCTGCCTGATTCTGCTTCACCTGCTGGTGTTTCCAATGACATACTTCTAGAAAATGTTCTAGAATAGCTGCTGATTCCCAACGACCTTGGTTCACCAGCCTTTCAGATGATTAAAGTCCAGACTGTAGTTTAGCCCTAAACTTTTTGAGCATATAGAGACTAGACAATAAGTCCTAAAGCTAGCTTTGTTGCGTCAACCAATTTTTCTAATTTTCCTATTTATCCACCCTTTAAAACATCATTACCCCAATTCAACAGGAAGAGGTTGCAGAGATTTATCATCCTAATTCCTTGGGTTTGGGTATCTGGTTATGGTTATTTTATAAATAACTGGTTATTTTAAGGGATAATTTAGAAATGATCATATTTTTGGATAGAGAGAAAACTAAATAGAGAGCTTAAACTTAGATATTTCTTTCTTTTTTCTTCCATATCCTTTTTTTTCTTAGGGAAAAAAAAGAACACTGAAAAAGAAAAGGGGACAGAATCATAAGAAATTAAATATATAAGAATAGATTTTTAAATTTACACTTAAACACAACATTTTATAGCCATAAACTTAAATTGGTAGAAATCTTTTCATTTTGATGCAGAATTGAAGTTCTATTTTCGTACATTCATACAAAATTTATATATTGATACAGGTTTGTTTTCTTTGGCATAAATCTTTGTAAATTGATAAATATTTAAAATTAATTTTATTACTCTTAGTTAGGCAATGATCCTATGAAACTAATTAAGAAATACAAGTCTTAGACCCAATTGTTTTAATAGCTATAATTAAATACTACTGTTTTAATAGCTATTACAAACTGGTTACAATGATTACATAATGCAAGCTAAAGGTCAAATTGTAAACTTATGGTAATATTTTATTCTGATTTAATTACAATAAAGTATTTTAAAGTGTTTTCCATTTGTAATTGATATGGAGATTCAATAATTCTTTTCTATAATGTTTTCCATAAGTACAGGTATTTAAATTGCCATTGTTATTTGGCAAATTATTTTTCTTTAATTTTTACTACTGTACATTGAGTTTTATAATTGTTTATACAAAAGAGTTTTGCTTCAAAAGTAAGGAACATTTAAAAGGCCAAAGCATAATTGGCAAACTAGTCAAGATAAAATTCTACATAGTTTCAAACTGGAAAAATATTTTGTTGGATTCTGTAAATATTTTTTTTAATTTTTTATTGGTTATTTTACTTATGTTCATTTCAAATGTTATCCTCTTTCCAGGTTTTCCCTCTTCAAACCCCCTATCTCTTCCCCGACCCTGCTGCTTCACTGAGGGAGTTCCTCCACCCTCGAACCAACTCCTGCCTCACTGCTCAAGGGTTCCCCTATGCTGGGGCATTGAGCCTTCATACAACCAAGGCCTCCCCTCCCATTGATGCCAGATAAGGCTATCTTCTGCTACATATACAACTGGAGGGTCCTTTCTCTAACTTCTTCATTGGGGACCCTGTGCCAAGTACAATGGCTGCTGCAAGCATCTACATCTATATTGGTCAGGTTCTGGCAGAGCCTCTCAGGAGACAGATATATTAAGGTCCTGTCAGCAAGCATCTTCTCCAGATTTATAGAAGGAAACTTCCCTAGCTTATGAATATCAATGAGAAAAATACTCAATAAAATTCTCTCAAACTGAATCCAAGAACACATCAAAATGATCATTTATTATGATCAAATCAACTTCATTCCAGGGATGCAGGGATGGTTCAATGTGTAGAAATCCATCAATGTAATCCAATATATAAACAAATGCAAAGAAAAAAATTACATGATCATCTCATTAGATGAATAAAAATCCGTTGACAAAATACCACACTCCTTCATGGTAATTGTCTTGGATAGATCAAGAATTCAAGGCCCATATCTATAAATATTAAAAGCAAATTAATTCCCAACATCAAATAAATGGAGAGATACTTGTAAGAATCAAGGATCAGAGAAGGCTTCGCCACTCTCCCCTTTTCTCCCATATAGTACTTAAAATTTTAGCCAGAATAATTAGACAACAAAACAATGTCAAAGTGATATAAATTTGAAAAGAAGAAGTCATGATATTACAATTTGAGAATGATATGACAGTATACATAAGGGACCTGAAAAATTACACCAGAGCACTCCTAAAGCTGACAAACAACTTCAGGAAAGTGGCTGGATATAAAATTAAATCAAACATTCATTAGTTTTTCCTTTTTTCAAAGGATAAATGGGTTGAGAAGGAAATTCGAGAAACAAACCCTTCCCAAAAGTCATAAATAATATAAAATATCTTGATGTGCCTCTAGCTAAGCAAGTGAAGACATAAAAACAACACTCTTCACAGTAGTTACAAATAATATGGAATGTCTTGGAGTGACTCTAACCAGTCAAGTGAAAGATCTATTTGACAAGAAGTTCAAGTCTCTGAAGAAAGAAATCAAAGACCTCAGAAGATGGATGATGTCCCATGGTCATGGATCAGCATGATTAACATAGTAAAAATGATCATCTTAACAAAAGCCATCTATAGATTCAACGCAATCCCCATCAAAATTCCAAATCATTTTTTTAACAGAAACATAAACAGCAATTCTCAAATTCATCTGGAATAACAAATATAAAACTATTTTCAACAATAAAAGAAATTCTAAGGTATTGCCACCCTGACATTAAGGTGTACTACAGAGCAACAGTGATAAAAAACAAACAAACAAACAAACAAACCACATGTTATTTGTATAGGGACAGAGAGGTAGATCAATGCAATAGAATTGAAGACTTAGAAATAAACCCACAGACTACTAGGCACTTGATCTTTGATGAAGAAACCAAAACCATCCAGTGGAAAAAACAAAAGCATTTTCAACAAATGGTGCTGGATCTACAGGTGGAAAACATGTAGAAGAATGCAAATTGATACATTTTTATCTACTTGTATAAAGCTCAAGTCAAATGAATCAAGGACCACCACATAAAACTGGATATACTGAATCTAATAAAGAGAAAGTGGGAAAGGGCCTTGTACACCTGGGCACATGGGGAAATTTCCTGAAGAGAACACCAGTGGCTCAGACTTAAAGATCAACAATTGACAACTGATACCTCATAAAATTTAAAATCTTCTGGAAGTCAAAGGACACACTCAATAGGACAAAGCAGCAACCTACATATTTGGAAAAGATCTTTATCAATGCTCCATCCTATAGAGGGCTAATATCCAAAATATACAAAGACCTCAAAAAGTAAGACTCCAGAAAAACAAATAATCCTACTAAAAATAGGGTGCAGACTTCAACAAAGTATTCTAAGTGGAGGAAACTCAAATGGCGAAAAGCACCTAAAGAAACATTCAACATTTTTAGTCATCAGGGAAATGTATATTAAAAGAAACCTGAGATTCTACCTCACACCAATCAGAATTGATAAGTTCAAAAACTCAGTCAACAGCAGATGCTGGTGAGGATGTGGTGAAAAAGGAACACTCCGTCAATCCTGGTGTGATTGCCAGCTTGTAAAACTACTTTGGAAAACAATCTGATGATTGCTCAGTTAATTGGAAATAACTCAACTTGAATACCCAGCTATAACTTTACTGGACATATACTCAAAAGATTCTCGAACATATAACATGGATACACGGTCCCCTATGATGATAGCAGTCTTATTTGTAATAGCCAGAAACTGGAAACAACCCAGATGTTAATGAAAGAATGGGTACAGAAAATGTGGTACATTTACACAGTGGAGTACTACTCAGCTATTAAAAACAATGAATTCATGAAATTATTAGGCAAATGGATGGAATTAGGAAATATCATCCTGAGTGATATAATCACACTGAAAAACAATCTGGAGGTTCCTCAGATATTTGTATATAGTTCTACCTGAAGACCCAGCTATGCCACTCCTGGGAATACACTTAAAAGATGTTCCACCATATTTCAAGTACATGTGCTCCATTATGTTCATAGATTCCTTATTTATAATATACAGAAGTTGGAAACAATCCTGTTGTCCCTCAACGGAATAATGGATATAGAACATGTGGTACATTTACATAACAGAATATTACTCAACCATTAAAATCCATACCTTCATGTAATTTGCATGAAAATGGTTGGAACTAGAAAATATCATCTCTAGTGAGGTACCCTAGACCCAGAAGACATACATGATATGTACTCATTGATAAGTAGATATTAGCCAAAAGCTCAGAATACCCGTGATACAACTCACAGACCATAAAACTTAATAAAAAGGCCAAAGTTTGGATCCTTCAATCAACTTAGAAGGGGGGAACAAAATGATCACAGGAAGTAGAAGGAGTAAGAGATCTGTGTAGGAGAGGGAAAAGGGAGGTGGGAAAGGGGATGGATAAGTTATAAGGGAGACAGAAGAAAATACCAGAGGGCCAGGAGAATGAAAAGAAATATGCAGTAGTGGGGGGTGGAGTACAGAGGAAACACTAGAAAATTTCAGAGAACAGGGATGTGAGAGGCTCCCATATCCCAATGAGGATGACATTAGCTGGAATGCCCAACAGCAACAGAGAGATAGACTCTGAAGAGACCGCCTCCAGTAGAAACACACTGCTCCCTGATGAGATAAGGGACCATCCACCTGTTTCAAAATTTTTATCTCAGAATTGTTTCTATCTAAATGGAATGCAGGGAAAAAAACTGGAGAATAGACTGAAGGAAGGGCCATCAGAGACTGCCCCCACAATGGGACACTGACACTCTTGCTGATGCCAAGGTGTGCTTGCAGAAAGGATCCTGGTGTGTCTGTCCTCTGAGAGGCTATAGCTGCTGCTGACTGAGACAGATGCAAATACTCACATCCAAACATTGGACTGTGCCTGGGTACCATAATGGAAGAACTGGCAGAAGGACTGAAGGAGATGAAGGCGATAGCATCCCCATAGGAAGAACTACAATTTCAACTTACTGGAACCAACAGAGCTCCCAGGGATTAAAGCACCAACCAAAGAATATACATGAATTGGTCCATGGTTCCAGCTGTATATGCAGCAGAGGATGACCTCATCTGCATCAATGGGAGGGGAGGCCCTTGGTCCTGTGAAGGCTCAGTGCATCATCATAAGGGAATGCCAGGGCAGTAAGGCAGGAGTGGGAGCATGAGTGGGGAGCATCCTCATTGAAGCAGGGGGAATGGGAAAGGAATAGGGAGTTTGCTGATGGGAAACCAGGTAGGTGAAAAACATTTGAAATGTAAATAGATAAAATAACCAATAAAAAGTTTAAAAAATATTTACAGAATCCAATATAAAATTTGACCATTCTAAAATTCTATTTTCCCAGTTCCATGGGACATTGAACTGGGATCAGAGAGACCTGGAAGAGAGAACTGGAGGACAGGGGACACAAGGAACGAGCAGTTTGTCTATAGGCTGATCAAACTGCTGATTTTACTATTTTCACACAGGGGTTATATGCACATAGAGGCAGGATGTGGGGAAGGGGCTGACTCAGGAGCATAGGTGTTTAGGGAGAGTACAGATATCTTCCAGAACAGAGTGTCAGCTGGGTGAAGGTTCAGGGGACAGATCACTATGACTCTGCCTATGATTCACTTGTCCTTATCTAAGTTGGTACTATCCACCAAGGCTACCTATCTACAAGGTCTATGACTACTCAGGCTTGGCAGCCTTCCACCAAAGCTACTTGTTTACAATAGCTTCTAGTAATCTGTTTCAGTGTTTTTCCACAGAGACCCAAGACTTTGTGTTAGCAGGAATGTATGTCAGGACTATTGCTGATTTTAGGCCTTCAGTGTATAAGCAGGGCTGCCCCTGACAATCTATGTAGAATTTTACCTCGACTAGTTCACCAATTATGCTTTGGCCTTTTAAATGTTACTTACTTCTTCTGAACCACAACACTTTCGTATAAGCAATCATAAAACTCAATGTAAAGTAGTAAAATTAAAGAAAAACAATGTGCATAATAGCAATGTCAATTTAAAAATCTGTACCTATGGAAGACATTACAGAAAAGTATTGAATCTTCACATCAATTCCAAATGGATGACACAAAAATAAAAAATTAGGTTGAGCCCAGATAGATAAAAATATACATAAATACACAAATGAAAAATCATAACATTAGTAAATATATATTTTAATTTTTAAAAAGTATTTTATAATGTATTCAATATTATATATACTAACTCAAATGTATCTGTATGATACTGATTTTCTTCTCTCCCAACAAAATTCCTGGAAACCATTGTCATTTTCACAACTGACTCTATAAACTCATGAAATTCAAAGAAAATTGAAAAGCACAACAAATTATTGCATTAATTTCACTTTTCAGAGCCAAGTTTGCTTCCAACTAGAACTCAGTTCATCCGATGCAGTTAATATTGATAGCTTTTGAGTAATGAAAAGTCTAGGAAAATAGTTTTTTAGGTACTAATAATTTAGAACTCAGGAAATAAATGCTGTCTATAAAAATATAGTTTTGACAAATGTAGTGTAGTTCAGAAAGATTCGCCTTTGTTTCCATGAGAAATGATTCTGAGAAACACTATATGTATTCCCTTTAAAAACATCCTAGAGTAATAAGCACTATTGTTAGGTAGCAATGACAACCATAATAATGCAGATTTTATTTATTTTATTCCTTTTTTCATTGCTAGTTTATACATTAACTAGTTATATGGGACACCTTTCATGTAACTATTGCCAATAAGATGTTATTTTATGGTTTAGTTTCAGGGAAGGGTAGACTGAAAAAAAGTAAGGTTTATAAACATGTTTTGAACAAAGACACAGGTGAGAAATAAGTGGAACCCGATCACACAAAATAAAACCTGCGTGTAACTAAACTGAAATAGGGACAGTGTGAGCCACAGTTCATTCTTATAGCTTTAATCATATCTCATCAGTTAGAATGACACATACATATGGGTATAAATACAAGTAGTGAATGATTAGATATTCATCTCAGGAAACCAAGGAGAGAAAATACCATTCCGTTTTCTAAAGTTCTTAAAAAGATAATTATATTCCAACCCAATAAGTGGTGTTTTTTTTTTTTTTTTTTTTTTGGTCTTCTTCTTTCTTAAAATGACTAAGTATAATCTAAAATCCTCATAGCAACATCAAAACCAAAACCAAACAACAACTATAACTACGTTTGTTTGTCAATTTTAAGATCCATTGAGAAGGCTGAGAAGCTAAGCATCTCACAGTGGAAAGATACATTAATTTAAAAGAAAGAGTTAAGCCTTCAAGCATGGAGAAATATGAGATTGTAGGTACTCCTATTGCAGGCAGCTTCCTTCCTTCCTTCCTTCCTTCCTTCCTTCCTTCCTTCCTTCCTTCTTCCTTTCCTTTCTTTCTTTCTTTCTTTCTTTCTTTTGTAGTAGTAATTTTTTATTGTATATTTTCTTTATTTACACTTCACATGTTATCTTCTTTCCTGGTTTCACCCTGGAAACCTCCAATCCCACCCTCCATCGCCCTGCTTCTATGAGGGTGTTCCCCCACCCAACCTCCCACTCTCATCTCCCTGCCCTCGGCTTCACATTCCCCTATACTGGGACATCATCGAGTCTTCAAAAGACCCAGGGGCTTTCTCCCATTGAGGCTCAACTAGGCTATCCTCTGCTACATATGCAGCTGGAGCCATAGGTCCCTCCATGTGTACTCTTTGGTTGGTGTTTTGGTGCCTGTTATCTCGGGGCGGGGGGTCTGGTTGGTTGATACAGTTGTTTTGTTTTTCCTATGGGATTGCAAACCTCTTCAGGTCCTTCTGTCCTTCCTCTAACTCCTCCACTGGTGATCCCGTGCTCAGTTCAAAGGTTGGCTGCAAGCATCTGCCTCTGTATTTGTCAGGCTCTAAAAGAGCCTCTCAGCATGTACTTCTTGGCATGCACAATAGTGTCTGCATTTGGTGTCTGCAATTTGGGATTAATCTCCAATTGCCCTTTCCTTCAGTCTCTGCTCCACACTTTGTATTTGCTCCTGTGATTATTTTGTTCCCCCTTCTAAGCACCCAGTTTTACCAAAGAACAATACTTACAACTAGACCTGAGAAAAGAGTAAAAACCTCAAGATGTTGTTACAAGTTAGCAGTGGGAGATTGCTTTGCCACACACTTGCTAGAAAGCTAAAAATTCTAAGAGTAAGGGAAAGTACACCTCTATAGATATAAAAGTAGTATAATGTAAATATGTCAAGGACATCTGACAAATGAAGAACAGAGTCATTGGTTAGCCATCCAAAGGATGCAATTCTAACGAATGCATTGCAAAGTGTTCTGTGTAGTTTAGTATGTACATAGAATTAATGACATAAACAGCCAGGTATGCTCCTCCCTGCAGCTACCTGGCAACAGCCAGGTAGCCCTGCCCACTATTATAAAAAGGGCTGTCTGGCCCCTCTCTCTCTTGCCCTTTGACCCGCTCGCCTTCAGGTTGTACCGACCCTCTCCCCTTCCCTTTCCTCTTTCCTTTCCCCCTCTCCTCATGGTCATGGCTGGCCACCTCTCTCTCTCTCCCTTCTGTCCTAAATAAACTCCCTTCAAGGAAAAAAAAAAAGAATTAATGACATAATAGCACAAGAGTTAGTACTGGTCTTTTTAACCCCTCAATTATTTTCACCAATAAATATCCACATGATAACATACATGGAATCACAAAATATAATCCAGACTTTTTCTCTTTCCAGAAACTTCTAGGCAAAATTATTGATAAATAATTGCTTGGGTGGCACATATAGATGCTCCTTTGAAATCAATATCATAAACTCTGCATTACCGATTACTAATTTTATGTATTTTATGGTTGAATTCCAAATCTCATCAAAGCAGAAATCAACTCTGTGTCATTTTCTAGAGACCATGTTAAATGATAAATGTCTGATTTTGTCTAAATTCTTTCCAAATGAATGTGGAACAATGTATTCCTCTTTTCCCTTTTTCATTCCAATGGTGTATTCTGCCATTACCTCCCATCTCCCACTCTCTTATTTTCTCTTAAGTTCACAGCTTTGATCATTATTTTTAGATATGCAGATTCATAAATAGATTAATATAGCTTCCCAAGTCCATTTAGTTTTGTTTGGATGTATATAATTTAATGGCTGACCACTTGATATTGTTTAACCAGTTGAGACCTCAACCCAGTAGAACAATTCTCTCTCTTTATACAGATAAATTATACAGTCATGAATTGTCTTTAGTTTTTTGTATAGGTTTGGAGCCATGTGAGAGTTCCCTCTTTCACATTAATATGATTATTGTTGTACTTCTTCACATCTTCTTTAGGCAGCTATATTACTGAGATCTCAAGGATGCAGCTTCCTAGGCTATTTATCCTAACAGATTTCTTGATCTTCTTTGGTTCTTTTTTTCTGTCATTTATTATTATTATTAATCATTCCATTTGTTTACATCTCAAATGACACCCCACTTCCTGATTACTTCCTCCACCAACCCTCCATCCCAAGTTATCCTACTTCCTGGTTACCCCTCTGCCACTCCTCCCATCCCACACCTGCCCTCCTCCTTCCATTTTACCTGTATGAGAGTGATCCCCCACCCTCCCACACTATTCTGCTCCACTGCTCCATCATCTCCCACTATAGGGCATCAAAGCTTCCCAGGATTAAGGGCCACCCACCTTTTGCAAGCAAGGCCATCTTCTGCTACATATGTATCTGGAGCCATGGATCCCTCTAGGTACACTCCTTGGTTGGTAGTCTAGTCTCTGGGAGAACTGAGTGGTTGAGCCAGTCTATGTTGTTCTTCAATGGGTTGCAATACCCATTCACTCTTACAGTTCATCAGCCAGCTCCCTCACCAGGTTCCCTGAGTTCACTCTGATGGTTGGCTCCAAGCATCCACATCTGCATTGGTCAGTTGCTGCCTGAACTTCCCAGGAGCTGCCACACTTGGTTCCTGTCCTTAAAGCATCTCTTGAACATGTCAAGGGTATTGGGTTTGGTGTTTACAGGTATGATGTACAGGTGGGGTCATTACCTGTTGGACCTTCCTTTAGACTCTGTTCCATTTTTTGTCACTGTTCTTCCTTTGGATAGTAACATTTTGGGGCTAAAAAACTTTGAGATGGGTGGGTGGCCCCTTCCCTTGACCAGGGGCTGTGCCTACCTACTGGAGATGGTCTCCAAGGTGTCTATTTGTCCCATTCTTTGCACATTACAACTAAAGTTAATCCCATTAGGTCCTGGGAGCCTCACATTTCTCTGGTGTCTGAGACTCTCCCGTGACTATCCCAGTTCCTCACCCCCTCACTACCTATTTTTATTTAATTTCTTGACCTTCTGTACTTCACTCACATCTCCTCCAGATTCTAAATCTGTCACCCTTATATCTTCCTCCTCCTTTCTCCCTCCCTTGTCACCCTTTCCCTCCATCTCCCAAAATCATCCTGTTCCCCCCTCAATGCAGGACGAGAGCATTCACCTCCCTGGTCTTCCTTCCTTCTATGCTACAAATGATCTGTAGGTTGTATCATACACATTGTGAGCCTTTGGGTTAGTATCCATTTATTAGTGAGTACATACCATGTGTGTTCTTCTGTGTCTATGTTACCTAAGGATGATATTTTCTAGTCCCATCCATTTCCCTGTGAATTTCTTGAAGTCATTGATTTTTACTGCTGTTTAGTATTCCGTTGTATATATGTGCCACATTTTCTATATCTATTCTTCTGTTGAGAGACATCTACATCATTTATATCTTCTGGCTATTATAAATAAGACTGCTATGAACATAGAGGAATATGCATTCTTGTTATATGTTGGAACATCTTTTAGGTATATGCCTAGGAGTGGTATAGCTGGGTCTTCAGGTAGAACTGTTTCCAATTCTCTCGGGACCTGCCAGACTGATTTCCAAAGAAGTTTTAGTAGGTTGCAGTCCCACAAGCAATGCAGGAGTGTTCCTCTTTCTCCACTTCTTTACTAACATCTGCTGTCACCTGCTTTTATGAACATAGCCATTCTGACTGGTGTGTGGTAAAATATCAGGGTTGTTTTGATTTGTATTTCCCTGATGACTAAGGATGTTGAACATTTCTTTAAGTGTTTCACAGCCATGCAAGATTTCTCAGTTGAGAATTCTCTATTTAGCTCTGTGATCCACTTTTTAATAGGGTTATTTGGTTCTCTGGAGTCTGTACTCTTGAATTCCTCATATATTTTGGATATTGTGCCTCTTTCTCTTTGCCCAATCTATGGGTTGCCATTTTGTCCTATTGACAGTGTCCCTTGTTTTACAGAAGCTTTTCAATTTTATGAGGTCCCATTTGCTGATTGTTATTCTTAAAGCATAAGGCATTTGTGTTCTGTTCAGGAACTTTTCCCCTGTGCCCAAGTAGTTGAGGCTCTTCACAACTTTCTCTTCTATTCTAATATTCAATTTTTCACTTCTATTCTATTCATTATTCTATTCTATTCTATTCTATTCTATTCTATTCTATTCTATTCTATTCTATTCAGTGTATCTCATTTTATGTGGAGGTCCTTGATCCACTTGGACTTGAGCTTTGTGCAGGAGATAGGTATGAATCAACTTGCATTCTTCTACATGCAGACTGCCAGATGAAGGAATTCAAGGTACATACCTAAATATAATGAAAGCAATATACAGCAAGCCAATAGCCAACATCAAACTAAATGGGGAGAAACTCAAAGCAATTCCATTAAAATCAGAGATGAAACAAGGCTTCCCACTCTCTCCCTATCTGTTCAATATAGTACTCAAAGTTCTAGCCAAATCAATTAGACAACAAAAAGAGATCAAAGGGATACAAATTGGAAAGGAAGAAGTCAAGATAACACTATTTGCAAGTGATATGATAGTATAAATAAGTGACCCCAAAACTTCCAAAAGAGAACTCTTAAACCTGATAAATAGCTTCAGCAAAGTGGCTGGATACAAAATTAACTCAAATAAATTAGTAAGCTTCCTCTACTCAAAGGATAAAAGGGAGAGGAAAGAAATTAGGGAAACAACACCCATCACAATACTCACAAATAATATAAAATATTTAGTTTTAACTCTAACCAAGCAAGTGAAATATCTTTATGAGAGGAACTTCAATTCTCTGAAGAAAAAAAAAAATGAAGAAGACCTCAGAGGATGGAAAAATCTCCCATGCTCATGGATCAGCAGGATTAATATAGTAAAAATGGCCATTTTACCAAAAGTAATCTACAGATTCCATGCAATCCCCATCAAAATTCCAACTAAATTCTTCATAGACTTAGAAAGAGCAATTTGCAAATTCATTTGGAAGAGCAAAAAAACCTAGGATAGTGAAAATTATTCTCAACAATAAAGTAACTTCTGGGAGAATCACCATCCTTGATCTCAAGCTATACTATAGAGCTTGGTAAAACAGCACAGTATTGATACAGAAACAGTAAAATAGATCAATGGAATAAAGGTGAAGACCCAGAAATAAATCCACACACCTATGATCACTTGATCTTTGACAAAGAAGCTAAAAGCATCCAGTGGTAAAAAGACAGCATACTCAACAAATGGTGCTAGTCCTTCTTCTTAAAATCATTCAGCCCTCTATTTCTATGCTTCATGAGCCTTGAGTGTAAGTGTTATGTTGTAGGTATATCCACTGTGACTAAGAACACCAGATCATTTTTTCTTATTTTTGAGCAATTTCAGATTTCTGAAAAGGTTTCTGCCTGTTGCAAATGAGATATTTCTTTGGTGAAGGGTGAGAGCTATATTTATCTGTTGGTACACAGATAAAAATATATAAAATACAGTTATAAATTAAACTGGTCCAGCAAGATGATGGTAGTAAGTTATTTTCTAAAATCCATGATATTACTAGTCCTGGGTAGTTGACTAGGTGAACGGAACTATTGTAAACCTAAAAATATTTTTCTGTGCTGGTTATTTCTGACATCAATGGATACTTCAACTGAGTAGAAATTTTTATTGTCTCTCTTGTGTATGAAATATATAATATATGGTGCCATAGAATAGGGACTTAGCTCCAACATCTGAAAGCAAAAAAATGACAATAAAAGTAGATGTCTAGGAAAGCTATTTAACTCTAGCAACCAAAGAATACCTCAAAAGAAAGTCTTTTACCCATACATGATGATGTGCTTTTTTTCTTGTGAGAGCATTGTAAGCCCATGTAGGATAACTTTATTAAAAACATATATATTATATGTAATATTACATAAATATAAAGTATAACTTCTTAAGATTCTTTTCAAACATTAGTATTTGTGATGACTATTCTATTTCTGGTTGTCAACTTAACTACATCTGGAATGAACTAAAATCCAGAAATGTAGGGTACACTAGTGATACAGATAGTTAGGCTGGAAGACAAAGGCTTCTAACACAGATCATGACACAGAGATCTTGAAGCACAGTGGCTATGAAAACCTTAGGCCTAGGCAAGTAAGTACATACCTTTAATCCCAGGAAACTGAGACATACTAGAGTTCAAGGCCAGCCTGGAACAAATCAAGTTCCAGATCCAGATAATGATACACACCTTTAATCTGGTCCACACCTTCTACTAGAGGGCTATATAAGGAGATTGGAGGAAGGAAGACTCACTCTTCTTTGCCTGCTTGC
Source organism: Mastomys natalensis (assembly GCA_021653895.1). Lineage (NCBI taxonomy): Eukaryota > Metazoa > Chordata > Mammalia > Rodentia > Muridae > Mastomys > Mastomys natalensis. The sequence continues at coordinate 917,550 of JAJTUV010000385.1, forward strand.
ACTTACTTCCGAGCACATCTGTTGGAATCTACTTCTTCAGGATTCTAGTTTATACAGAATACCAACTATCACAACTAGCTTCTTGGACTGAGTAACTACTAGATTGTTGGACTTTTGCCTATTGTTAGTTAGTTGGACTAAAGACTGTAAGTCATAACAATAAATTCCCTTAATATATAGAGACATTCCATAATTTCTGTGACTGCAATGAACTCTGACTAATGCAGTGTTATTTTCTATCATTTCTTCCTCATCCTCTTTATTGATCATTTTCCCTTCTGGCATTATTGTATCTTCTTATTTTTCATTATTTTACACGTTTTTATCTCTTGTATCTTGCTATTATCCTTCTTGAACTTGAACAGTCATCATTAAAGATACACTGAACAATAATAATAATATCAGTTGGCATGTACTAATGGTGGAAATTACACAATATATGTATTGTATACATATCAGTAAATATATATATATATATATATATATATATATATATATATATATATATATATATAGAGAGAGAGAGAGAGAGAGAGAGAGTTAGATGATGGATGGATAGATAGATAGATATACATAGGAAGTTGTATCTATAGATATAGGTAATATAGATATAGATTTGTAGAAGATAGATAGATAGATAGATAGATAGATAGATAGATGAATAGAATGATGTAATAATGATTGTATGATAAATGCTATGAATTTAAAAGAAGTCAGATAGAAGAAAGAGATAGGTCAGTTATGGATTATATTTTAATTAAGTAAAAATAAAGAATAAAAGAAGATCAAGTAAATATACTCCTCAGTGTCTCCTTTATCTTTATCAATGAAGCAATAGTCTCTCAACCGAACTCAGAGCTTACTCATATGTCTCTCCTAGCTATTCTAGCTACTAAGCTTGCTTTGAAGACACACTTTCTCTGCTTTCCAAATCTGGAATTACAGGGTACCCACTGGTTGTAATATTTTTATGGATTTAAAGAATACAATTTGAGCTTTTCTTTCTTTCACAATAAATGATCTAAGTATTGAACAATTATCCCAGACATTTTCATCTTGGACTTCTCTGTAAATTTAGTCACATTTAATATCAACAACAATTCATTTCAACAGAAATCACAATGTCACAAACAATGTAGCTAAATGGATCCTTTCATTAGAGGACAAAAGAAGTTAAACATTTATATGTGAAATAGCAAACCTTCAAATATAGGACCATGAAAGGATAGCAAGGTTTCTGATTGAGCACTGGCTAGAGATGGCCGGAGACCCAACAGGTATCCCTGCAAAGGACAGCATACATTTTGCCATGCTCCCAGACTCCAGGCTCCTGACAGGAGTCCAAAGACCTCCATTGATCCACATGCCTTTCAGTCACATAGGGCAATGACCCTACCAGACCCTCCATAGGTAAAGAGCATGACTACAGGCCACAGAGCCTCCAGAGATCACCATATTAATGAGATACCTAAAGGCCAGAGGGCGTAGCCAATTAAATATCCCTTAACAGACCCTCCTCCTCTGTGCAAAATATATTAACCCTCAGGCCTGCCCTGAGAGCAGGGGGGTACAGCTTCATCCACTTTCTGCCATGACAATAAACTTTTTTTTATTGGAACTTTTATTTACATTTCAGATGTTTTCCCCTTACCCCCTTTCCCCCCTCCATCCCAGGAACTCCCTATCCCTTCCCCCCTCCTGCTGCCTCTATGATGGTGTATCCATACCCACCCTCCCTCATACCTCACCTCCCCTCCCTCGAATACCCTCCCCACTATGTCCAGCCTTCATGGGACCAAGAATCTCTTCTCCCACTTATATATAGTTCCCTTGCATATATAGCTGGAGCCATGGGTCCCTCCCTAAGTGCTCTCAGTTTAATGGTTTGCTGTGAGCATCCACCTCTGAATATGTCAGGCTCTTGCAGACCTCTAAGGAGACAGCTCCTGTCAGCATGCACCTCCCTTCCTTGTATCTTTGGGGCCTGCCTTGGAGAACAGTAGAGGGGGCCTTCAACCAATGAGCCACTGCTGCCTAATCTCCTGATGGAGGACCTCTCTACTTTCCAGCCATGGAGGCCGCCAACTCAAGCAAGCAAGCCGAGCCAGCCATGACCCACCCAAGTGCCCTGTGGGGTGCTGCCAGAGCTTCTCTCCCTTGTCCCCCTCAGCTGTGGGCCAGTCCAGCCCATAAGCCCCAGTCTTAACTCTTCCATGGCTCCCAGTGGCACCTAAGAGCCCAGGAATCTGAGAACAGTTGATCCCCACATGCCTTCTTGCCAGGGGTCCCCACCCAAGAGCTCTACTCCCACGGGTCTCAGATCTCTCAGAGCTTAGAGCTTGATGGGTTCTCAGCCCAGCATCCGACCAGTGCCTTATGGAGTAAACTCAGTCAAATTCCCGTACTTCTATAACCCCGCTAGCTAGGTTCCAGATGCCTGGGGCAGCAGACTTGCAGGAACCACAACTCAGCCCTACAAGACCCACGCCTATGCACACGAGCTATAGCCCCACATTCAAACATTAAGTATCAAGTATTAAGATTTCAAAAACAACAACAACAACAACAAAAGTACAAAACACCACCCACACAAAAACGGGAGCAATAACATAAGTTTTATTTCTATGTTTTCCATTATTAACTAAAAATATAGACAGTAAATTAATAAACAGGTCTAAAGTTAGAACAACATTGTCACAAAATATGTATTAATATACAATAACTACAGTAACTAGAAATAACAAAATAAGTATTCATTACCAGCTTGAAATACATGACAAAATAATTATGTTCTAAGCAAGTAGATATAAACAATAGATTAAATCTACTTACAAACTAAGGCTAACTTTGAAGCTGTAATCGGAAATTTCAAAGAGAGATATAAGACACAGAAACTGTATTAGGACTGGAAACATAGAATAGCTAACATCTAACACTTTACAGTTTTTTTTTAACCTTAGTTTGTCACGAAACTAGTTCAAATATGTTCAAAAGGATATAAATCATAAAAGACTATTCTATAATGCAGTGTAATTATATTAGAATTTTCTAAGAGAGAGATGTCTTAGAAATCTCTAGCTGAAATAGTCCACTTCTAAATAACTTATAAAACAAAGATGAAGTCAAAGGAATATTGAAAACATTTTTTACTGTATAAATATTTAAACAAGAAATATTAAATTTTGTGAGAAACGCTTAAGCAGTAATTGGATAATAGGACTTATATTATGAAAGAACTATTAGAAAAGAATGTCTCAATTTGGTCACCTGTGTTTTAGTGTTAAAAAATCAGAGGAAGATCAAATTGACCAACTATGTAGATAATATTTTCCATTATAACTTTTTCATTTTTATTTGCTCACTTTAATTACCATACAAACAGTACAGTTCATTTTCTTGTATAAAATATTTATATCTATCCTCCTATGCTGTCTTCTCAGCCACTCACCTGCTCACTCATTTCACCCAAAATCAAAGTCTTTCCTTTAATGTTTCCTGTCACAAATGTTCTATGATCTTCATATTTCCTTTCTCAAAATCTCATTTTCCTTCTCTTGGATGCCTTTCACATTATCTACCTGTCTTCTTTAGTGTTATCATTGCTCTAATGAAACACCATGACAAAAAGCAACTTGGGAAAAATTGGTTTATTTTGATTTACTTCCACATCTTTGTTCATCAACAAAGTAAATCAGTATATTAACACAAACAAGGATGGAACCTGTAGCAGGAGCTGATACAGAGGCCATGAGTGTTAATTTCTGTGATATTCTCCATGATTTGTTTAGTCTACTTTCTTATAGAATTAGGATCACCTACTTATGTGGTGGCCACACCCACACTTGCTGGGGCTTTCCATATCAATCTCTAATGAAAAAAAAGGCCCTACAGGCTTACCAGCAGCTACATCTTAAGAAGACATTTTCTCAAATAAGGGTTTCTCCTATTTAAACACTATAGCTTTTGTCAATTTGACATAAAACTAATCAGGACACCATAGTTGCATTTACATATTTATTCATATAAATACATATAAATATACATATCATATACATCTCTATATATTCATACACACATACATATATACGTCCAGCTCTCCACCAATATTTATTTAAATTTCACTTTTCTTTACAAGTATAGATAATTCTACTTTTTTAATCTACATCATATTTTTCCCATTTATTGTTGATTAACATTTAGGTTCTCCATATTTCACTGCTATTATTAATATATTAGTAATAAACATGAACATATCTGACAGGAGAGTTTGTATTCCTTTGGTTATATGCCAAAGAGTGATATAACTAACTCATATGATGTTTGTAGCTTGAAATATTTGACTGATCACTAAGCTCCTTTTCCACAGTGGCCATATCACTTTGCATACCAACAAATAGTGAATGCTATTTTTAATTCATTTTCTTACTAGTATTGCCATTTATTTACTTGATAATAAACTTTCTGACTGAAGTATAATTGAATCCTAATTTCTGATTTCTTTGTGGCTAAGGATGTCTGATACACTAAAAACAAAACATTTGTTAATTAGGTTTCATTATTTGAGAACTATGCTCAATTTATAGGTCCATAAAATGATTAAAAGGCATTTCTTTTGTGTTCCTTTTTGGTGTATAAACTTTGCAGTTCATTACATCTTCGATACATTAGATGTATATTAGGTAATCATAAATCTGTAAGTGTATTTGTTAATTCAGTTACATGTGTGATATTGTCCTAGTATCATACTCTATTTATTACTATGGTGCTGTAGTGTAATGTACAGTCAGATAATAATTGATGCAATATTGTTTCTACTTGCAAATGTTTTGGCTTATCTCTCTGTATGTATAAAATTTTTCTTTAGTTTTGGTAAAATATGATTAGAATTTTGCAAAGGAATATATTTAACTCTTTGGATTACATTTGGTAATACAGGAATACAGAAGGTCTTTATTAGCTGGTGTCTTTTATCTCATTTTTTTTGCTTCTTAAAGTTTTTATTATAGAGGTTTTAAATATCTTTAGAAAGATTACTCCAATTATTTTTATGCTTAACATATTGTGACTATGAAATTGCACCAAATTTTCTTCTTCACAATATTCATTGTTGTCTTATTAAGTAGCAACTGGTTTTACAAAATTTAATTTATTTTACTTCCTACTTTACTTAAAATATTTTGTAGATTTAATTTTTTCTTTTATAGTTAACAGATTCCTTTATCTATAATTTCATGTCATAATAAACAGACATATTTGATTTTTTATGTTCCTATTTGTAGCAGAATTTTCCCCCAATTAATTTAAATACTAATACAACAAGAATCCTGTGATTGGACAGGGAAAAGGAAGGCAGAGTTGAGTTTCAGAGAGAGAGAGAGACAGTGACTTATAGAGGGTGATGGATGAAAAGGAGAAGAAGAGGAAGATGAATCAGATTCCACATGGCTTTAAATGGCCACAAGTAGCGATGAATACCATAAAAGGATACAATAATTGCAATAACTTGTCTAATCTAAGTGAGCAGCTTGTAACATTATCAATTGACTCTGAATTTGTTGTGTGGGCATCTTGTGAATTGAGAAATTATTGATACATAAATCTTATTGATCAATTATAAGCTTCAAGAGTTTTGTTTTACTGTGTTAAGGGGATTTTTACCTGACATGCCAATATCCAGCCCCCTCTCCACTTAGCACATCTTCCACAGATCTTCCCCTTCTTTTCCCTGGAGAAGAAAGAGGCCCCCACCCTGTGTATAATACCACCCTGGCACATCAAGTCTTTGCAGGACTAGGTGCAGATAAGGCAGAAAAGGCAGCCCGGTTATGGTAACAGTTTCCAAACAGGAAACAGATTTAGGGACAGTCCAGCTCTAGTTGTTGGGGACCTGCAAGAAGACCAAGCAGCACATCTGCTACATATGTGTGTGACAGGGGGAAGGGAGGGCTCAGGGAAGGTCTAGCACAGACTAGCTCTTTGGTTGGTGATTCCAACTTAGAAAACCACTAAGGTTACAGGTTATTTGGCTCTTCTGGTCTTCTTGTGGAGTCCCTATCCTTTCCATGTTCCTTAATCCTTCCCCAACAGTCATTGCTTGGGCATTACCACCATCTCTGCTCTACCTTTGTGCCTGAATAAGTTATAGCCCCGATGTGTTTTTGGTCAAAAGCCCAATTGATTTTAGTCATGCTCTTTGTCTCAAAATAGAACAGTTAATAACATAATACATTCTATATAAAATAAACAAATACCCAACCATATAACAAATATGGAAATCTGTGAACATTATTTCTGTTTTTTTATTATTATTATTTCTTTAGAAATTTTATGAAGTACTGTTGAATTTTTTAAATGCCTGTTTTTTTTTTAATCAGGATCATGTGATTTCTGTTTTAAAAAATTTAAAATGGTGTACTAAATTTACTGATTCCCATATTTGAACCAAACTTGTATTCCTGGGAAGAATCAAATTTATGTGTGGTATATGGCTTTCATATTTAATTCAGTTTTTAATTATTCCATTGATAATTTAAAAATTTACCTTCATCTAATTTTTTTTTTTTGAGTTTTGGCATCAGAATACTACTTGTTTCATAAGATTGGTTTGGTAGTATCTGTTACTTTACTATTTTTATATGTATTAGCTTATTTTTAAAATTTGGTTCAGTTGAGTATTATGTAACCCTGAGCTTTTGTTCACTGGGAAAAATTGAATTACATTGCATTAATGTTTACAGGTATATTTAAATTTCTTATACTTTGTGCAGTCGATTGCATTAGGTCAAATAACACAGAAATTTATTTATTTATTTATTTATTTATTTACTTACTTAGTTACTTTATATCCTGCTCATTGCCCTTTCCTCTTCTCCTCTGAACCCATGACACATCAAGTCTGTTAAGCAAGGCTCATCTTCTCCCACTGAGGCCACATAAGGCAGCCCAGGTAGAAGAACATATCCCACATACAGGTGTTAGAGATAGTACTCACTCCAGTTGTTTGGGACCCACATAAAGTCCAAGCTGCAAACTTGTTACATATGTGTAAGAAGGCCTAGGTTCAGGCCCTATATGTTCTTTGTTTGGTAGTTCAGAATCTGTCAGCCCTAAGGGTGCAGGTTAGACCATCGATTCTGATGGTCTTCCTGTGGAGTTCCTATCCCATTCAGGGCTCACAGTCCTTCTGCTATTCTTCCATAAGAGTCTCCGAGCACCATCTACTGTTTGGCTGTGAGGAATTGGATCTGTCTGAGTGAACTGTGCGGTGGAGCCTCTAAGAGGACACCCATACTAGACTGTTGTCTACAAGGATAAAAGAGTACCATTAATAGTGTCAGGGACTGGTGTTCACCCATGGGATGTGTCTCAAGTTGGGCCTGGTTTGGGTTGGCCATTCCCTGAGTTTCTGCTCCATCCTGTCCCTACATTTCTTGTAGGCAAGATAAATTTTGGGCCAAAAGTCATGTGAGTATGCTGATTTGCCCATATCCCAATTGGGATTTCAGCCTAGCTACAGGAGGTGGCTTCTTTGAGTTCCATATCTCCAATGTTGTGAGTCACAACTAACGTCACCCTTATTGATTCTTTTGTCCTCCTTTATCTAGAAGATGCCTCCTACCTCCTCAACCTTGTTAATTGTAGATTTTCATTCATTCTCATGGCCATCTGGCCATCTCTTCTGACCCTTCCCACACTTGATGGTGAAACCCCCCTTCCAATTCCTCTCTCCTTCCTATCTTACAACAGGTCCACTCCCTCCATTTGGCTGTGATAACTATTTTATTCTGCCTTCTAAGTGAGATTCAAGCATCTTCTATTTTTACTTCCTTCTTGTTTAGCTTCTCTGATGATTTTTTTGTCTTAAGTTGAAACAGGATAATGGTTATTAAGTAAGGTGATATACACTCACTCAACTATGTTCATAGTAGTTATGTTTGTAATAGCCAGAAACTGGAAACAACCTAGATGTCCCTCAACTGAAGAATGGATAAAAAATATGTGGAACATCTACACAATGGAATACTCATAAGCTATTAAAAACAGAGACATCATATTTTTGTAGGCAAATGGATTGAACTTTAATATGTCATCATTTGTGTAATCCAATCTCAAAAGGACAAGCATGGTACATGTTTTCACTTATAAGAAGATAATAGCCATGAAGTACAGGATGCTCATGCTGTAGTCCACAGACCCAAAGAAATTAATTTTTTCCTGTCTTTTGAGAATATGGCATTTTTTTCTTCAAAACCTCACTACATTGACTTTTTGATTTCCTAGAAAGGCTGTGTAAAGCAGACTTACCTCAAACTCTAGAATATCTACCTACTTTTGTCTGAAGAATAGTACAACTAAGGGAGTGTGTCACTATAAATACTGAAATATAACATTTGAGTGTGGTCAATAGCTTCTGGTTTCCATCCACACATGGGGGCTAAGGCTGTTCCACAGCCCTCTGCACAGAAATCCCACCAGGACAGAGCTGGTCTCCCAGGAGTGCTGTAACTAATAAGAGCAGAGGTGAGAGCAAAGGCTATCCCACAGACCCAAACTCCAAACTCCACCCAAGAGGGACTGGTCTCCCCAGAAGTGCTGACACACCTAAGATCACAGGCTTTCAGGCCCACAGGAGGGACAAGCTCCATTCAGAGACAGGAAGTCTAACTAATACCAGAGAAAACCAGATGGCAAGAAGCAAGGACAAGTAACAAACCAATAGAAACCAAGGCTTCTTGGCATCATCAGAACCCAGTTCTCCCAACACAAGAAGTCTGGAATACCCCAACACACCAGAAAGCAAGATTCAAATTTAAAATCAAATTTCATGATGACAATAGAGGACTTTAAGAAGATCATAAACAACTCAGATAAAGAAATACAAGAGAACACAGGTAAACAGGTAGAAGCACTTAAAGTGAAAACACATTTTCCCTTAAAGAATTACAGGTAAACACAATCAAACAGGAAAAGGAATTGAACAAAATAATCCAGGATCAAAAAAAAAAAACCCACAGAAATATAAAGAGCAAAGAAATCACAAAGAGGGACAACTCTAGAGATAGCAAACCTAGGAAAGAGATCAGAAGTCATAGATGCAAACATCACAAACAAAATACAAGAGATAGAAGAGAGAATCTCAGGTACAGAAGATACCAAAGAAAACATTGACACAACAGTAAAAGAAAATGCAAAATGCAAAAAGCTCCTAACACAACACATCCAGGAAATCCAGGATAATGAGATTATCCTGATTTTGATATCATGAGAAGACCAAACCTAAAGATAATAAGTATAGAAGAGAGCAAAGATTCCCAACATAAAGGGCCAGTAAATATCTTCAACAAAATTATAGAAAAAAACTTCCCTATCCTAAAGAAAGAGATGTCCATGAACATATAAGAAGCCTGCAGAACTCTAAATAGATAAGACCAGAAAAGAAATCCTCCAATCACATAATAATCAAAACAGCAAATACACAAAACAAAGAAAGAATATTCAAAGCAGTAAGGGAAAAAGGTCAAGTAACATATAAAGGCAGACCTATCAAAATTACACCAAGACTTCATACCAGAGACTATAAAAGCCAGAAGATCCTGGAAAAATGTCATACAGTCCCTAAGAGCATAAATGCCAAGCCAGGCTACTATTCCCAGCAAAACTCCCAAATACCAAAGATGAAGAAACCAAGATATTCCATGACCAAAGTAAATTTATACAATATCTTTACAGGAATCCAGCCATACAAAGAATAATAAATGGAAAACTCCAGTACAAGGAGGGGAACTACACACTATAAAAAGCAAGAAAATAATTTTCTTTTAACAAACTAAAAAGAAGACAGCCACATAAACATAATTCCATCTTTAACAACAAAAGTAACAACAGGAAGCAACAATCACTTTTTCTTAATGTCTATTAATATCAATGGTCTCAATTCCCCAATAAAAAGACATAGACTAACAGACTGGATATGTTACCAGGACCCAACATTTTGCTGTACACAAGAAATGCACCTCAGTGACAAAGACAAACAGTACCTCAGAGGAAAAGGTTGGAAAAACATTTTCCAAGCAAATAGTCTCAAGAAGCAAGCTGGAGCAGCTTTTCTAATATCTAATAAAATTGACTTTCAACCAAAAGTTATCAAAAAAGAAAAGGACAGACACTTCATACTCACCAACAAAAATATCTACCAAGACAAACTCTTAATTCTGAACATCTATGCTCCAAATGCAAGGGCACATACATTCATAAAAAAAAATTTACAAAGCTCAAAGAACACATTGCACCTTACACAATAATAGTGGGAGGCTTAAGCACCCCACTCTCATCTATGGACAGTTCATGGAAATAAAAACTAAACTAAAACACAGTGAAACTAATAGAAGTTATGATGCAAATGGTTTTAACAGATAACTATAAAACATCTCAGTCTAAAACAAGAGAATACACCTTTCTCTCAGCACCTCATGGTACCTTTTCCAAAATTGGCAATTTAATTAGTTACAACATAGGCCTCAACAGATACAAGAAGACTGAAATAATCTTATGCATCCTATCAGATCACCACAGAGTAAGGATGGTCCTCAATAACAACAAAAACAACAGAGAGCCCACATAAATATGGAAGCTGAAAAACCTTCAACTCAATGATTACTTAGTCAAGGAAGAAATTAAAGATTTTTTTGACTTCAATGAAAATGAAGGCAAAACATACTCAAACTTATGGAACACAATGAAAGCAGTGCTAAGAGGAAAACTCATAGCTCTGAGTGCCTCCAAAAAGAAACTGGAGGAGCATACACTAGCATCTTGACAGGACATCTGAAAGCTCTAGAACAAAAAGCAAATATAACCAAAATGAGTAGATGTTAGGAAAACATCAAACTCGGGGATGAAAACAATCATCTAGAAACAAAAAGAGCTAGACAAAGAATCAACAAAACCAGGAGCTGGTTCTTTGAGAATATTAACAACATAGATAAACCCTTTGCCAGACTAACCAGAGGACACAGAGACACAATACAAATTAATAAAATCAGAAATGAAAAGGGAGATATAACAACAGAAAAGAAGGAAATTCAAAATTCATCATATCCAACTACAAAAGCTTATACTCAACAAAACTGGGAAATGTGGATGAAATGGACAATTTTCTAGGTGGATAGTAGGTATCAAAGTTAAGTCAGGATCAGATAAACCATCTAAACAGTCCCATAACCTCTAAAATATAGAAGTGCTCATTAATAGTCTCCCACTTCCAAAAAGACCAGAACCAGATGGGCTTAGTGCAGAATTATATTGGACCTTCAAAGATGACCTAATACCAATACTCTTCAAACTATTCCACAAAATAGAAACAGAGGAACACTAGGCAATTCATTCTATGAAGCCACAATTATGCTTATACTGAAACAACAAAATGACCCTACAAAAAAGAGACCAATTTCCCTTATTACTATCAATGCAAAAATAGTCAGTAAAATTCTCACAAACCGAATCAAAGAACACATAAAAATGATCATTCATCATGATCAAGTAGACTTCAACTGAGGGATCAAGGGATGTTTCAATATATGGAAATCCATCAATGTAATCCATTGTAAATACAAACTCAAAGGGAAAAAAAAAAAAAAACCACATGATCATTTCATTGGATGCTGAGAAAGCATTTGACAAAAGTCAACACCCCTTCCTGATAAATGTCTTGGAAAATTCAGGAATTCAAGGCACATGCCTAAACTTAGAAAGAGCAATATACAACAAACCAGTAGCCAACATCAAACTAAATGGAGAGAAACTTGAAACAATCCGACTAAAATCAGGGACTGGACAAGGCTGCCCCACCTCTATCTATTCAATATAGTACTTGAAGTTCAATACAGAGCAATTAGACAACAAAAGGAAGTCAAAGGGATACAAATTGAAAAGTAAGATGTTGAAATATCACTATTTGCAGATGATATGATAGTATACTTAAATGACCCCAAAAATTCCACCAGAGAATTCCTACAGCTGATAAACAACTTCAGCAAAGTGGGCTGGATATAAAATTAACTAAAATCAGTAGCCTTCCTCTACTCAAAGAATAAACAGGCTGAGACAGAAAATAGGGAAATGACTTCCTTCCCAAGTCACAGATAATATAAAATACATTGGTGTAACTCTCAACAAGCAAGTGAAAACTCTCTTTTCAAGTCTCTGAGGAAAGAAACTGAAGAAGCTCTGATAAGTTAGAAAGATTGCCCATGCTCATGGATTGGCAGGATTAATATAGTAAAATTGGCCATCATGGCTAAAGCAATCTACAGATTCAATACAATCCCCATCAAAATTCAAACTCAATTCTTCATAGAAATAGAAAGATTAATTTGCAATTTCATCTGGACTAACAAAAAACCCACGGTAGCAAAAACTATTATCAACAATAAAAGAACTTCTGGGGAAATCACCATCCCTGATTTCAAGCTATACTACAAAGCAATAGTGATAAAAAAAAAACAAAACTGCATGATATTGGTACAGAGACAAGCAGGTAGAGAAATGGAATAGAACTGAAGACCCAGAAATGAATCCACACACCTATGGTCACTTGATATTTGACAAAGGAGGTAAAACCATCCAGTGGAAAAAAAGACAGCATATTCAACAAATGGTGCTAGTTCAAGTGATGGTCAGCATGTAGAATGCAAATCGAACCATTCTTTTTTTTTTTTTTTTTTTTTTGGTTTTTTTGAGACACGGTTTCTCAGTGTAGCCTTGGCTGTCCTGGAAATCACTCTGTAGACCAGGCTGGCCTCAAACTCAGAAATCCGCCTGCCTCTGCCTCCCAAGTACTGGGATTAAAGGCATACGCCAACACCGCCCGGCCAAATAGAACCATTCTTATCTCCTTGTACAAAGCTCAAGCCCAAGTGGATCAAGGACCTCCAAATAAAACGAGATACACTTAAACAATCAGAAGAGAAATGGGGAAAATCCTGAAGCACATGGGCACAGCGGAAAATTTGCAAAACCTTTTAAAGGCAAAGAACACTGTCAATAAGACGAAATGGCAACCAACAGATTTGGAAAAGATCTTTACCAATCCTACATCCCATAGAGGGCAAATATCCAATATATACAAAGTACTCAAGAAGTTAGACACTAGAGAACCAAAGAACTCTATTAAAAATGGGGTACATAGCTAAATATAGATTTCCAAATGAAGAATACCGAATGGCAGAAAAGCACTTAAAGAAATGTTTAACATCCTTAGTCATCGGGGTAATGTAAATCAAAACAACCCTGAGACTCCACGTCATACCAGACAGAATGGCTAAAATAAAAAATCAGGTGACAGCAGATACTGGTGAGGATGTGGAGAAGGAGGAACACTCCTCCATTGTGGTGGGATTGCAAGCTGGTACAACCTGTCTGGAAATTAGTCTAGTGGTTCCTCAGAATGTTGGATATAATATTACCTGAGGACCCAGCTATACCACTCCTGAGCATATACCCAAAAGATGCTCTAACATACAACAAGGACACATGCATTACTATGCTTACAACAGCCTTATTTATAATAGCCAGAAGCTGGAAAGAACCCAGATGTCCTTCAACAGATGAATAGAGACAGAAAATGTGGTACATTTATACAATTAAAAACAATGATTTCATGAAATTCTTAGGCAAATGAATGGGACTAGAAACTAGCATCCTGTGTGAAGTAACCCAGTCACAAAATAACAAACATGGTATGAACTTACTGATAAATGAATATTAGCCATAAAGCTCAGAATACCCAAGATACAGTTCATAGACCACCATAAGCTCAAGAAGGAAGGTCAAAGTGTGGATACTTTTGTCTTTCTTAGAAGGGGGAACAAAATACCCACAGGAGGAGATACAGAGACAAAATATTGAGTAGAGACTGAAGGAAAGGCCATCAAGAGACTGCTGAGATTCATCCCATTTATAGCTACCAAATCCTAACACTATTGCGGATGCCATAAAGTGCTTGTAGACAGGAGCCTGATATAACTATCCCCTGACTGGCTCTTCCAGAACCTGAAAAATACTTAATTTGATGCTAGCAGGCAACCATTGGACTGAGTATGGGGTCCCCAATGGAGAAATTAAAGAAAGGACTGAAGGAGCTGAAGGGGTTTGCATCCACATAAGAGGAACAACAATATGAACCAACCAGGCCCTGCAGAGCTCCAAGGAGTAAACAACCAACCAAAGAGTACACATGAAGCGAGCCATGGCTCCAGCTGCATATGTAGCAGAGGATGTCCTTGTTGAACATCAATGGGAAGAAAGGCCTTGGGTCCTCTCAAGGATCAATGCCCCAGTTTAGGGAAATACCAGGACTGGGAAGTGAAATGGATAGATGGATTGGGGAACACCCTCATAGAAGCAGGGTGAGTGTGATGGTATAGGGGATTTCATTTGAAATGAAAATAAAGAAAAAATTTAATAAAACTTTTTTTTAAAATGTGAGAAAAAAATAAATTTGTTGGAGCTTTGCTCCATCCACTAACAACAAAAAAGAAAGTGTTCAACAATTACATTCTGTATTTCATTTGAGATTGTTTTAATAATTTATCTATCTAGAGCTAGCTATATTGCTTTGAATACCCAACTCCTCCCTCTTAATTCTTTAAATGTTTTCTATTGGTTCTATCTGTTGTTCTTTAAGTCTCTGTTCCATTTAATTTTTACATTAAACTTTGTTATTCATTGCCACTATTTAGGTTTGAATATGTCTTTTCATGTTTTTATTTTTTATGACCATTAAGTGTTATTATTATGTTATTTGCTTAAGACTGTGCTGATTGGTTAATGTGAGTATTGTAGTGACAAAAATTTCTTTAGGATTAGATGCTTATTTCCCAATACTACCTAGTATTTCTTTAATCATTAATTAAAATGAAAAGCTCAAATAATAAGTTTGTGTTAGCTGTACTAAATTGATATGAGCTCATTAAGATTTAGCATCATGTAATAACAATCAAGAATGAAAATTGAGAATGTAAATGATCCAGTATTAGTAATAGAGGTTGGAACTGTCTCAATATTGATAGGTATTTAAAACATTTATAATATAAACTATAAATAATGGGTGGCCATTAAATTAAGGATAACTGAATAAAATATATAAACATATATACTTTCCCTTATAATACACATTGTCATTGTATTCAAGAATAAATGACTAATAATTACTACTGTAATGATTGACACTGAGGTTGACAACCTAATGCATGACGTTACTGGTGAATTCAACAAAACATTTAGAAAAAAACATTCCATCTATATAAAATATTGTAGAATGTTAAAAGGGAAAAATTTATTTCATCTTATTTAATAAGCATTATCCTGTTTCAATATAAGACAAAAATGCATCAAAGAAAAATTGCTTTTAGACAAATGTTTAGTGCAATATTAAATATAATACTAGATTATTATACTGAATGAATAATAAGTGCAATACAAATTTTTTCTGGCTGGTGTCACCGTACATTAAATATTGCTCATAGTATCTAAGAACAACATTTAAGTTATTAAACTAAATACAATTACAGAAGTATTACTCTGATTTACATAACATATTAAAATTCTTTAATAAGAGTAACATATTCTTCTAATTAAAATTTTTGATAACTTATGAATAAATGTCATATATATGTATATGTATATATATGTATATATATGTATATATTACAAAAGGTATATGATTGCTATAATAATAAATTATATAAATAATAAAAGAAATACAAGACTATATACTTTATCCATTTCTGCTGAGCAGTGGATGGGAATTTTTACTAAGTTTAAAACAACAAAGAAAATAAATATAAAATTCAGCAAAATCAGTAAGTTTATTTCCTCTTGATATGATAACCTGTTATTCAAATCAGATAAAATATAAAATACCTAAGAGTATTATATCAATTAGTGCACTTTTAGGATATAATATGAACATCTAATCTTAGCTGAAATCCTTGTCTTGAAGAAAAAAATGAAAAAATGATATATATTATGAAAAAATAATAAAAAACCAAATCTAATATCAGTTTCATAATAACTAATAATATTTCCTATAAAATGTGTCACAAAATACTTAAGGACATCTTTTTGGGTCTCAAAATTTTGATTTTTATTAACATTTTTAATTTTGATAATTATTACCACACTGATCTGCACATTCCACATAATCTATAATTAATCAGAAGTAGAAATTTGGATAGAGATAATACAAATGTTTATGAAAATGGACACATTTAGAAAATCTGTAACAAATTTTACAGTTATTACAGCATATAAACATCAAAAATTAAATATGATATTGACAAAATATAGTGAATTATGATTTAAAATTTTATTCATATACAAGCAATATGTTTTTCTCTGAAAAACCATAAAATTAATAGAAACAGAAAAATAATTTCTAATTTTAAAAAGTCCATTTTACAACCAATAATCAAATTTTCATAGTGAATACTTTCAGAGTCAGCTTTCAACAAAAAGGAAATGGAAATATTTAACAGAGAAAGGTATTGATTAATTGCAAAATAGAAAAATGAATTTTATACACAGGAAAGGAGAGACTTTTAGGTAATACTTACCTAGATACTTACCTAGAACAATATTAAATGTGCTAGACCAGAAAAACTCCTGACTGTACTTTGGTACCTGTTTTTTGGTTTTTTTTGTTTTTTTTGTTTTTTTAATCTTAGAGAAAACTGAAGACATTTTTAGTCTAAAGAGAATAAAGTGAAAGTTGAATGTAATAGATAACTCCAATATATATGAAAAAACAAATAAAACAAAAAAAAATAAAGATATTACAAAGATTTCTTTCCTTCATTTCTTCCTTCCTGAATTTCTTAGTTTTTCTCCTTTAAAACTCTTTCATAAATGCTTCACTCTCAATGACAACTTCTTTCTTTTCAATATATTTGATGTGTGTATACACACAGACGTATGCATATATATATGCATATGTATACACACACATATACATATATTGAGAGAGAGTGAGAGAGTGTGTATATGGCTTCAAAGTGATCACTTCATAATTAACAACCAATAGCAGGATTCATTCCTAGAAGATGTAACTGTCCTTCTCCCTGAGGTCAATGTTTGCCTTTAGTTCTTTGTCTAGAGGCAAGATCCCATTAAAATTGGACCCTTCTATCTTAACATGTCCTTTTATGTTATTACTCTTCTAGTCTTCTTTACGAAGCAATATTTATGTGAGTCTATTTCACAGCAGTGTTCTTGGTATTCTGTCTTTTATAATGATTTTGGACTCATTCCACAATATTTCCTGACCGATAGGTGTGGGAGCTGTGATGTAGATTTAGCCTTTTGCTTGGTACTGGAAACCTAGGCAGTTTCCAGAGACTAGTGATATCATATGTCTTATAAAAGAATCTAACTCAACCACTGTGTTAGACCAGCCTAATCCCTGAGTACAATCTAAACCTTATCATTATAACGACAAAAATATAGTTACAACTTTCTATAAAACAAGTTTCTCTTTAAAGTAAATTGAAATTTTCATACACATCAAACGGACATAATGCAGAGCTCAATAATGTTAATGACAGATATTTGTTAGCATCAGTTTTGTATTTCTCTTGAGAATCCTGGTAGGAGTGAAAAACACTCCTACCAGAAAACACATAGAGATATCTATGAAAGAGTAGCCATTTCATAATTAACATTGTAGATACTTAAGTAATGTAATAGATATTTAACTATTTAAAGTAAAAATGTAAGTAGATATTTAAGTAATATAATATTCATTTAAGGAATTTAAGTAAAACCTTAACAATATTAGTAAATTTCAGCTTTAAATATAATGAATGTACTATCATATGATGAGGCACATCCTTACTGATTCACATTGAAATATGTATAAGCAAAAAATTTTGATGTATAAAATTGGTACGAATTAACTTTGTACTGGTAGGAAACACATGTAAGAGACTGAAAAACTAACCCTTTTGCTAACACATTAGTTACCAATAGGACAAATATGTACATACTGAAATGAATCTAAGTTCAGAACAGAGATATTTGCACTTATAATTTCATTGCTTCAATTTTTTTTAATTAATCGATTTATTTATTTACATCCTAAATACTGTCATCCTCCTGGTTTCCCCTTGCAGAGACTTTCCTCTCCTTTTCCTCCAAGAGAATGGGCTCCTCCCAACCCCGGTGTATCAAGTCTCTACAGGGGTCACTTTTCATAATAGCCAAAACTCATTACAACATGGATGTTCATTAGCAGATTACTGGATTAAGAAAATATGGAACATACAGAACATAAACACAACTAAGATTTATATAGCAATTAAGAACATATCTCTGCCAGTTATAGTAAAAAATGTATGATATATATATATATATTTTTTCACATTTCTTTCTCAGTTGAGGAAACTAGGTATATAAAATTAAATAAAATTATTGCCTGGAAAAAAATCTCCAATCATGAAATAGTGGCATGTTTATCTTGTGAGTAATAACAGCAGTCTAATTGGACAGAGGGCAAATTAAGAGGAGGAAACTAAGGCCTAGTATGCTAAACCTAGGCAAGCGTTTGTATTTCGATAGAACATATATCCTGGCAGAGAAACTACTACTGCTAATTTTCTAGGTGGTTGTAGCTTCTACTTGTATTCTAAATATGTATCTCTTTACACAGATGTAACAAAATTTCCCATTCCTCATCAAATATGTGTATTTTTTTATTGGAAATTTTATTTACATTTCAGATGTTCTCTCCTTACTCCATTTCCCCCCTCCCTCCCAGGAACTCACTATCCCTTCCCCCTCCTCCTGCCTCCACGTTGGTGTACCCCACCACCCTCCCCCATACCTCATCTCCCCACCCTCGAATACTACCCCCCATGACGTCCAGCCTTCATGGGACCAAGGATCTCTTCTTCCACTTATATATAGCTCCCTTGCATATATAGCTGGAGCCATGGGTTCCTCCCTAAGCGCTCCCAGGCTGGTGATTTAAACCCTGGGGGCTCTGGTTGGTTGGTATTGTTGCTTTCCTCATGGTGTCGCGAATCCCCTTAACTCCTTCAGCCTTCACTCTATCTTCTCCATTGGGAACCCCATGATCAGTTTAATGGTTAGCTGTGAGCATCTGCCTCTGAGTATGTCAGACTTATGTTCATAGCAGCTTTATTTATAATAGCCAGAAACTGGAAAGAACCCAGATGCCCTTCAACAGAGGAATGGATACAAAAAAATGTGGTACATTTAAACAATGGAATATTACTCAGCTATTAAAAGCAATGAATTTGATAAATTCTTATATAAATGGATGGAACTAGAAAATATCATCCTGAGTGAAGTAACCAATCACAAAAGAACATACATGGTATTCACTCACTGATTATTGAATTTTAGCCCAGAAGCCTGAAATACCCAAGATTCAACTCACAGACCACATAAAGCTCATGAAGAATGATGACCAAATATGCGTATTTTTATAACAGACGGAATATATTGTAGAAACCTAGATTGGTCAAAATTCATAGGATTTATGAAAGTTGTGTATCTAGCCAGAATTGGTGTATCTAAAACACAACATAACCTCTCCACCTAAGTAAGGTTCAGGGAACATCATGAAAAAAGCAGGAGAAAGGTTTTAAATATCCAAGGACAAAAGTCTACTTTATGTAGCTGTCTTCTAGACATGAGAGTGAATTGTCAGAACAAGATCTGAGCAATAACACCAGTTTACATGTCATGGGGCATAAATAGTATAGAAATACTGGATAAGCCTCATCCCTAGAAGAAGATATAAAAGCAACTGATGGCTGCTGAGGATGACAACAAAATTTGATTTCACCAGAGACAATTTAACTGTAATGCTTTGAATACATATAGGTAAGAAAAATAGTAATTGAACTCAGTATTGCTAAAGACAGATTTTCTACAGCTTCTGGAAAACTTAAAAAATTGAGGCATTATCTTTAACATAGAAACTACTTTTTTTATATGTACTGCTATGAAAACATGAAATAGAAAATACCAGAATAAAACAGAATTAAAATTTTTCTGTTTTAATGTTACTAGAAGTTAAATAACAGGTTTATTGGTCTGGCATTAAAATACAGTAGAAAGATATCAGTAACTTTTTGATGACAGCTTAATAGAAGGCTGTAAAGACAGCTTTGGGTGATTTTTGTATATAAAAATAAATCTCTCGTTTAATTTGACTTCAGAAAAAATTAATACCAAATTTTCAATAAAACCTTTAACTATGTGTAACTGTGTAATATCATACTTTACTAAAGTTTTATAACTTTTATTGCATTTTTCATCAAAATTCTTAAGCTTTTTTTCAACTTTAATTGATCCAACTTGAACTATTTTAACACTAACATGCATTATAATAATTCTATTAAGTTGTTTTATAATAAAACACTCTAAAATAGCTTCAATAGAGAGAAGATTCCTCAGAAGAAAATGTACTCACATTTACCAAGTATGTTTACTAGTGACTATTTATTAGGGGTGAATAGAATTCTTTTTATTTTTTATCTGTCAAATTTTAAAGAAATAAAAGCCACTGTTACAAATCAGATGGATGTTTTATGCATTTTTGGTAATTGTGTATAATTTAGTGATAGCAACATTTCTAGTTAAAATAATAGAATATAAAATATATAAAACAGTATAGATTTACATTTGTCTGTGTAGTTATAATTCTTGTATTCTACTATCTATTTATCTATCATCTATCTATCTATCTATCTATCTATCTATCTATGTACCTATCTGGCTGGCTGTCTTTCTGTCTGTCTGTTTTTCTATATTTATCATCTCCAAAAACTTATTACTACGTACATAATTTCTCCCATGTCTCAAATTAAATAAAATAGGCATGTTTGTTTATTATATGTATATAAAAGGCAGTTTTTATTGTAATTTCTCAAATATTAGTATTATATTGACAAATTGACATTCAAAACATGATATATTAAAACTTGTACAACTCCGGATGTTTGAGACCTGCATGAAAACCAAGCTGCACATTTACAACATATGTGCAGGGAGGCCTAGGTTCAGCCCATGGAGGTAGATCTGTGTAGACTAGGTATACTCCACGGTTGGTGATTCAGTCTCTGAGAGCTCCAAGGGTTCAGGTTCGTTTACTCTGTTGATCTTCCTGTGCAGTTCCTATCTCCTTAGGGCCCACAATCCTTCCACCTATTCTTCTTTAAGAGTCCTCAAGCTCCATCCACTGTTTGGCTCTGGATGTCTGTATCTGTCTGAGTCAGCTGCTGGTTAGAGCCTCTCAGAGGACAGCTTGCCCCTGTCTGTTCTCAGGCTGGAGGTTTAGATCCTGGGAGCTCTGGTTGAATCTTTTGATACTTGTTCTAAAAAGGACAAAAGCACCCTCACTTTGGTCTTCCTCCTTCTTCTTGAGTTTCATGAGGTTTATGCGTTGCATCTTAGGTATTGTGTGTTTTGGGGCTAATATCCACTTATCAGTGAGTGCATACCATGTGTGTTCTTTTGTGATTGGGTCGTCTCACTCAGGATGATATTTTCTAGCTCCATCCATTTGTCTAAGAATTTCATGAGCTCATTATTTTTAATGGCTGAGTAGTACTCCATTGTGTAAATGTACCACATTTTCTGTATCCATTCTTCTGTTGAAGGACATCTGGGTTCTTTCCAGCTTCTGGCTATTATAAATAAGGCCGCTATAAACATAGTGGAGCTTGTGGCCCTGTTGCATGTTGAAATATCTTCTGGGTATATACCCAGGAGGGGTATAGCTGGGTCCGGAGTGGGGGCTATCCCAAAACATGCAGCCTGTATATGGAGTATGGTCTTCAAAAAAAAAACAGTTGTTCAGTTATTCATGGAATATTATTTTTTTATATCTCTAGTATTCAGTTTGCAACTACTTCATTGAGAATTTTTGTATGTATATTCATGAGGGATACTGGACTATAACTTATATATTTTTGTTGGGTTTACACTTGATTTCACTATTTCAATATTATTTGCTTTGTGAAGGAGCTTATTGTGGTTCTGAATGTTTTTAAACATAACTCAAAAAGTATTGCTTGTTTGAAGGCTCTATAGAATTCTTGTATAAGTATATCTGACCCTTGGTATTTTGCTTGTTTGTTTCTTTTCATTTTATTCTGTTTGAATGCTTTTTAAATTTTTTTTGATTTGCTGAAAATAAAAAAAAAAAAAAACTTGTACAAAACTGAATTATCTCTAGTTTATCAATCCAAAAGTAAACAAGACATCTATGGTGTAGATCAGCAAGTTAGTCATTTATAGCCCAGATTATCTAAAATTGCTATGCATATGACCAAAAAATAAATCAGCCTAGAAACATGCAGGCATACTCAATGTTACTAAATAAATGAAACAAAATAAATGAAACTAATGTTTCCTTATCCTTTCTGCATTAAGACATAGTCATTTCACATTATGAAAAAAATACGGTGAGAGAATTACATACAGAAACTAAGAAATCAAGTCATGTTAGGTAGCCTTCAAGCTAGCTGTTCTTATTTTATCATGTATTATTATTATAGAGAGGACTGACCTTGCTGAATAGTTCCACTAAAGTAACCTTAAAAATAACATATATTGCTTTAAGAGACAAATACGAGGGCTAAGAAGATAATTGTAATATATTAGTCCATGAAGTCAGTAACTCCAAATTATTTTAAATCTAAAAAATTACTAGTTTGATAATGATAATGTTTCTCAAAATTTTGTAAATAAGACAGTGTTTGTTCTATTGTTGTGTATGTATATTTGAACCTGATTATATAAAAGATATACTCAGGAAGACATAAAGAATATATTTTTTTAATTTTCTCTTAATTATT
Source organism: Mastomys natalensis (assembly GCA_021653895.1). Lineage (NCBI taxonomy): Eukaryota > Metazoa > Chordata > Mammalia > Rodentia > Muridae > Mastomys > Mastomys natalensis. Next base: position 940,436 of record JAJTUV010000385.1, read on the forward strand.
CTAATGCTTGTAAATAATGTATTGCTTTTGGAAGAACTTTAAATAAGTAAATCAAAACTTAAATTTAGACTTTCCTAGTTATGAGAATCATAATATTTGAAACACATGGAACAAGCACAAAAATTATGTACGACAAAAAAAAGTATGCAAGTCATGAAAAAGTTGTGCAAAAATCTAATAGTAGAAAAATAACCTCTGAAATTATTATTGATACTCTGCTATGTTTGCAGACAGAACCCTATCATAACTGTCTCCAGAGAGGCTACATCTAGCAGCAGATAGAAACAGATGCAGATATCCACTGCAAAACATCAGGTGGAGTTTGTATAGTATTGTGGTAAAGTGGGAGACAGAATTGAACAAACAGTAGGGGTAAAGGACACAACAAGACCTACTGAGTCAACTAACATGGACCCAGGAGGCACTCACAGAGGCTAATGATCAACCAAAGAGCATGTAAGGACTGGACTTTGACACCCTTCACGTTTCTATCAAATGTGCAGTTTGGTCTTCATATGAATCCCTGAAGAGTTGGAACAGAGGCAGTCTCTGACTCTGTTTCCTGATATTGGATCCCTTTTCCCTATCTCGATTTCCTTGTTGGGCCTCAGTGGAAGAGGGTGTACCTAGTCCTCCTGGGAATACATGTCCCAGGGCAAGTGGTACCATAAAAGGTTTTTCCCTGGTACTGGGGGTTAGAAAAGGGATGGGGGTTGAGATCTGGATGCAAAGTGAGTAAAAGAAATAAATTATTGAAAACAAAAACAAAAAAAAAAGCATGGCAGTGGTGGCACATGCCTTTAATCCCAGTACTTGGGAGGCAGAGGCTGACGGATTTCTGAGTTTGAGGGCAGCCTGATCTACAGAGTGAGCTCCAGGACAGTCAGGACTACACAGAGAAACCCTATCTTGAAAAAAACAAAAACATAAAAAAAAAAGAAAAGAAAAAAAATAAGTTTTCCAAGAATGGATGCTAGCAACAAAGGTTAAACTAAAAATTTTAATAGAAAAAAATATTATTTACTTTCTTAAATATGTGTCACTGTTTAAAATATATTAACTAGCATATAAATCAACAGTATATCAATATCCAAAGTTTTAATTTATAAACATAAAAACAAGAACAGACAGATATATATCATTTATATATGTGCATATATATATGCACATGTATAAATATGAAATGTCAAAGGTCTAAAAATTTTGGAAAACTAATTTAAAATAAACAAAATATTTTTGCTTGCTGCTTAAAAGTATCTGATTTATATAAATTTGCAATAGCATTATATGTATAAATAATTTAACAAAATATATATTAATTATATACCTCTGACCTTCTCTCTTATCTCTCTCAGTACCATCCAAATATATCCCATCTTGTGGGATAATCCCAGTTAACTGAGATTATCAATTTTGAAATTAAAATATTTGATTTGCCAATATCCATTTGCATTACATTTACTATCTTACAGAAGTAAATAGAATGTTAAAACTATGAAATATCCAAGATTAGAAGCCAATTAAAAGATAAACGTGTGTTCAATTTAATCTACATGATAAACTACAGGGATGCAATATAGCGTGGATACAAGTGAGAAATAAGAAATAGTACCTATCGAAATTCTGAGGTTAAGATTTCAGTTGTTATTTGCTTATTGTTAAGACAATTGCTAAGAATTTACCCCAAATGGTTCAAATATAAGATGTGCAAATGTATTTAAGGTATTCTTTACTTAAGTAGAATTTACATATATATGTTCTCTGATCAAAATACAATGGTGAGTTATCATTATTGCATATGAATTTAGAATCAGATAGTTAATTATGTTATCATTATATTGTGATGTACAATTGCAAACATTGAATTTATGTATAAGTTGTAGTTTCTTCAAGACAAACTATGTTATATGTATTTGGTAGTAGCAAAACGTATATAAAGTACAAATATACAAGACATAGCCATACATATTTTACTAATACTGAATCCCCATTTCTTACTATTTATAAAATGAAAATTAAAACCAAAACCTCAAGGAGCTATTCTTAAGTTGTAGAAATGACTTAATGTATTTAATTTGCATTAAATCAATTCAACTTAAAAAAAAAAAAACAGCCTCATTAATACATGTCTGTATCCTACATTAGAGTTTCATACTTTCAAATTTTTAGTGAAAACTTTGGTTATGGAGTCATTTGTTTACTCATTATGATAGCAACTAATATTAAATGTCAGCCTAGTTAAAATCAAGATTATTTAACCATTCATATATACCTCTGCACCTCTAAGAAAATAGTCCTTAATTGAAAGACAGATCTATACATTCAAAAAGGATGATACAGGAATTAATCAAAGAAAAAAAAACTGGTGATACATAGAAGTAAGGACTCAAATAATCTAAGATGGAATCAATAGGTAAATTAAATTTCACATATTTCAAAAGAATGAAATGTTTTCTAAAATCTCAACTTTTCTATAGAATAAAGCTAGGTGAATTCTAAGACACCATTCTAATAGAGAAGCAGTTTCTTCTCCTTGTTGTTTTTATTAAATCCAACCACCTGCTAAGCAAAGATTTACAGGGGTCTGTGAAAGGGCAACTTGTACTGCCACATATCACAGAAGGTTGAGAGTATTAAATCCTTGCTTTTATGGTCTTGAAAGTCTTTCAATAGTATTTTAAATGTGCCCAATTTAATCCACTGGTTAATTTCAAAGAACATAAACCCCATAGTTTTATTGTCATACTTTATTTTTTCTCTCTGTGGAACTTCATTTTTATTCATGGTAGGTGGTTTTAAACATACAAAATGAGTCTGATCACTCCACACCTCTGTGAGTGTGTGCACTGCTCTGTCAACTCACTGAAATAGCTACATCTTACCGCTTACTATTTTTATTATGCTCCATCTTATTTTCATGTGATGCATATGAATAAAGGCTTTTGCAGGGAAAATAATGAAATGAAGCACCCCAGTCTTCTGCTTCTGGAATTTTAGGTGAGCTGTTAACTCATACACACCTTCTGTTTCATGGCAGAAGTTCTATTTTGGAAGGGAAACAAGAGTGAAAGAGGCAAGTGCTAGTTTCCTCAATTGCTTCCTTTGGAAAATGTGGCGATGTGGTGATTTACACTTAAACCCTGCAGATTTTAGTCACTGATAAATTACTGATTTCTGTGAACCCTGGCCATTTTAGCAGGGCCTCACACTTCAAGTAATCGATGCTATTAATGTTCCTGAAATTTATTTCTTATGCTGGGTCCCTGATCTCCATGATAGTAATTCATGTGGAATAGTCAGTTATATGTCTTTTAGCTAGTCCTTTTGGAAATGTAACTTAAAAACTTGACTGTATTATAGTTAATCTCAGAGATACATAGTCTCTCTCTCTCTCTCTCTCTCTCTCTCTCTCTCTCTCTCTCTCTCTCTCTCTCTCATACAAACACACACACACACATACATATATGTGTGTTGGTCCATATAGGTCACAATATCTTATTTTCTAGATTTGTTTTATTCAAATGCTATTTAAATTTTTGATAAAACTATTAAAAGGTTTATGCAGGTACCAGATGAAGCTTCTTTTATATACTAGGACTATCTTTCCAGTGTACACATAGGAATAATTAAATAATCTACAGTAGTAATCAGATCACAAGCTTACTAAATGAAAAAAATCTAAGTAATTTAATATGAGTAAAAATTAGAACACGGTAACTGGTTTTACTTCTTGCACATTGTCTTTTCAAACAAATTCAAATTTCTTATAATTTTGAAACATGTTTAGATTATTTGGGTTTTTTTTGTTTGTTTGTTTGTTTGTTTTTTCGAGATAGGGAACTCACTCTGTAGACCAGGCTGGCCTGGCACTCAGAAATCTGCCTTCTTCTGCCTCCCAAGTGCTGGGATTAAAGGTGTGCGCCACCACTGCCCGGCTTTGATTGTTTCACTTCTAAATAATATAATTTGTTACATACAGTGTCCCTAGTAATTTGGAATCATAGAGTAGTATTCTTTTATTAATATAATCACGATTTTAAAATTTAATATTAGTAAGCTGTGATATGTAACATATAGACAATAAAATTTTAGTAAAAAATTATGTGTGCATGACTGTGACATGATATATATTTAATTAAATAAAAAAGATTATATACAGTTATATAGAGGGATGACAGGGTAATTAGGAATACTAGATTACACAAAAAGAAGAAAGACTGAGACCTGCCAGCAGGTGTGTAACACAGATAAATTTTTGGCCTTAGCTTATAGATTTGGTGTCTGAATTTTTTATTTATTTTAATTACAGATTATTTTAGATGGATTGTATTTGAAATAATCCTGATATAAAATTAAGGGGGACTTTAAGTATATCAATAATCAGAGTATATTATATAAAGAACATATAAATTACCTAATTCTTTGTTCATTCTGTCTAGAAAATTAAAATCATCAAAGTAAAATTTGAAACTAAAGCATAATGCCATTGGTAAGCCAGAATGTTTTGAACATGATAATTAATATTGTTGACTAAATCTTGATTCATCTATAATACATGGATTAAGAAAACTACTTTGTCACTAAAGGGTTGTAAGGATTAAATGATGTAATTATTTTGCATCTCAGAAGACATATGGTTATCACATCCTTTCGTTTTTGAAATTTTTTTATATATTTCTTCGTTTTTAAACATTTTAAAACTTTTTTTTACAGTCCAGACTTTATCCCCCCCAGTCTCCCCTCCCACTGTTCCACATCCCACACCCAAACCCCAACCCTCAGCCCACCAGGCATCCTCACTCAATAGTGCCACAAGTCTCTCCAGGGTTAGGTGCATCTTCTCTTACTGAGTTCCATATCCAGCAGTCCTCTGCTCTATGTGTGTTGGGGGCATTATATCAGCTGGTGTATGCTGTCTCATTGGTGGCTCATTGTCGGAGAGATCCTGGAGGTTCAGGTCAGTTGAGACTGCTGATCTGCTTATAGGATTGCCCTCCTCCTCACCTTCTTCTAGCTTTTCCCTAATTCAACCACATGAGTCATCAGCTTCTGTCCACTGGTTGGGTGTTAATATCTGCATCTGAATTTTCAGCTGCTTGTTGAGCCTCTAGGAGGGCAGTCATGATAGACTTCCATTTGTAAGCACACCATACCATCATTAATAGTGTCAGACCTTGGGGCTTCCTCCAGAGCTAGATCTCAATTTGGACCTGTCAAAGTAGGGCAACCGTATAGGCAGACCAGCAGTCTCAACTGACCTGGACCTCCTTTTTCTCCAGCTCTTCTCCATTTTTGTTCCTACAGTTCTTTCAGACAGGAAAATTCTGGGTCAGAGTTTTTACTATGAGATGACAACCTCACCCCTCAACTTGATATGGTGTGTTTACACTAATCAAAACAGCTAAGATTAAAAACTCAGGTTACAGCACACATTGGTGAGGATGTAGAGAAAGAGAAACACTCCTCCATTGATGAAGGGATTGAAATCTGGTAAAATCACTCTGGATATCAATCTGGAGGTTTCTCAGAAAATTGGAAATAGATCTACCTTAAGACCCAGCTATACTACTCTTGGCCATATACTCAAAAGATGCCCCACCATGCCACAGAGGAACATGTTTCACTATGTTCACAGCAGCCTTATTTGTGATAGCCAGATGCTGGAAACAACCCAGACGACCCACAACAGAAGAATGGATACAGAAAACATGGTTCGTTTACACAATGGAATATTACTCAGCTATTAAGAATAAGGAAATCATGAGTTTTGCAAGGAAATAGATGGAACTACAAAATATCATCCTGAGTGAAATAATTCAGACCCAAAAGGATATGCATGGTATGAACTTACTAATAAGTGGATATTAGCCAAAAGTACAAAATTCCCAAGATACAATCCACAGAATTCAAGAAGGTTAACAAGCCAAAGGGCCCGAGTGAGAATGTTTCAATCACACTTGGGAGGGAGATGAAAGCAATTACAGCAGTAGGGAGGGTGGCAGGGGAAGAGGGGTACTAATCAGATATGGGGGTGGGGGACAGGACTGAAGCCCTGAGGGCCAGCAAAAAGAATAGAAACAGGCAACCTTGGAAGGTATGAGGTGGTGAACCCTCTAGAATGTACCAGAGACCTGAGAGGTGAAAGAGGCTCTCAGAACTCAAAGTGAGGGACCTTAGATGAAATGTCCTACAGTGAAGAGAGGAAACTTGTGGAGACCATGTTTTCTCTTAAAGAACTTAAATATTCAATTACCAAGTTATATATGGTTAAACTTTCAAACTGTATAAATTTTTGTACAGTGTTGTCTTTATGATTCTACTTTTGTAAAATTTATTCTATACAAATATATACTTTGAAAGTATAACAATATATTTCAAAAGTTTTTTTTTAACACAATGATATGTCTCATTTTGATCATATTCTCTGATTTCTACTCTCCCTTTCCTCTTTCTTCTCAATCAAAAATTTTTTTTGTAAATAGCTTAACTTTTATTTTCATGTCTTTTCACCCTGTTCATGTTTGGTGTCTTTCGAGGACAGGGACATCATTTTGCCTCTGGAAATTGAATCTTCATCCTTTCAAAGAAACCAAGTACTATTACACACTCAGTGATCTCTATAGCTTATAATGAGTTGGCCTAATGCTGTTTGTATTCCAATGTTTGTATTCTAGTCTGGTTTCACTAGACCTGGTTGCCCCAGAGACAGGAGAGTTGCACATAGACCCATGTGTAGTCAGATACTGAGTTTTCTCACCCCAAGTTCCTTTTGATTGGTGAATAAAGATGTCTACAGACAATCTTTATTCTGAGAAGAAGAGATATAAGTCAGGTTTAGGATTCCTGGGCTTGTAGGTCAGAGGAGAACTATGAAAGAAAAGAAATGGAAGAGAAGCCGCCATGTGTGAGCTATGAAACATGACCCTGAAGCCTAGCCAATTGAAGTTAAGGGCAGCCCAGACAAAAACATAGTAAGTAATAACTCAGGATTTTCTATAGGAAAATAATTTGAATAGCATAGAAGGTAGATATCTGCCAAGTTATTGTGTTGATTAAGGCTTATTGTAAATAATAAATATTGTTTGTCTTTTATCCAAAAACTGAATGATCAAGGAAGAGTAGGAAGTCTGGACTGGAATTAAAAATTTCAAAAACATTATTTGCATCCTCAACAAAATTACCCCCTAGCTAATATATCCTTAAAAATTTCTGGGAAAATACTTTTAACCAAAACAAAATGAAATTCATATAAATTATTAATGAGAAACTATTTGGATGTATTTTAATTCCTAAATTTCAGAATTGCTTGATACATTGAGAAGTCTATAAAATAACTCTGCACGTGAATTTAATTAAAGACATTATTGGAGGAAGAGTTAACTTATAAAAAGAAGCAATGGACCAAGATAAATTAGTGGGAGATGTTCCTGATCATAACATGTAACTCATATTTAAAAAAAAACGTAAAGGGACCCATTATTTTGTACACTAAGTCAATAAAAAATACATTTAAGTGATGGTAACCCAGCTTTCAAGAGTCTGTGGTGGAAGGATCTTCAAGGCCAGTCACATCTGCACAGAAAATACACACCAGCTAGGGTTTTATAATATGAATGTGCCACAAAAATAATTTAATATTCAAAACAAGAAATAATATGTGTGTTAATTATTTCCAACAGTAAATAATGCCTTTTTGTAATATTAAAGAGGATATACATACAGCATTTAATCTTTTTGTCCGTTGACTGATTTAGAAGAATGAAGATGTCAATTACACCACTTTTACACTCTCTATTGTAATATTTTAAATCTTATTAATTTTATTTATGATAGACATGTATGTATATGTGTATGCACAAATATATACGTATATACATATTATATACAATAATGTAATGCACTGATGTAACTGTTTGTTTATAAGAAATATACACAAACAAAAACACACACATATATATATATACACATACATACATACACATGTGTGTGTGTGTGTGTAAACATACTCTGGGTATATAGATAATAAGACATACATGTATATATTGATATGAACATATGTATGCATATATATTATATGGAGAGAGAGAGAAAGAGAGAGCTTGGAGAGAAATATTGTGGGCCAAATAGATAATACTAATATAATACAAATATATTGTACATATCATTCAGCATGCTTTCCGTATTTGTCTGCAAATCTTATGAGATATATTATATAACAGTTTTCCATATTCATAAGCTTATTTTAAGATTTTCATTCCTTTTCTCATATAATATGATTCAAGCATATAAAGTTTAACTCATTGGCTAAAAGTCACAGAGTAATTCAGTAACTGGGATTTAAACCTATTATTTATACATCACCTTGTGTTAAAATAGTAATGTAGGAGGTTTACCTAACATTCTGTCTGCTTCTGTTCCTCCTATAATGGATGCTATGCTCCATTTATGGCATTTTGAGAATGATAATGAACATTTATTATTACCAGAATTCTAATATATCAGTGACTGAAGTGAGTCTCAAATTGATTAGTTAAGATATATCCTTGAGAAAGATTTGATTTCCTTTAAAACCAGTTTAAAGGTAACATGATAGCCTCACCAACAAGAGTACAGTGCTTTGGGCTAGAATTTATATATTCATATACCTAATAATGTTTACAACCATGCCTTATCAATTGGTATATCCCGTGATGACAAAAATCATTCATGATAAGGAAGTAGAAGTCAAGTATTTTAGCAGAAGTCTACCAGGCTTTCTACTCATATATGTTAATGTAGAGAAGGAAGGAGCAGTATCCAGTGTAATGAGAAGAGATGATGTCATTACTTAAGACATATATTGTCTATATTCAACCATTTTCTGTTGTACTTCTTGTTTACAGGCATGAAAATGTTCTTTGTATTTCTATTTAACATAGATAATGAAAATGATTCTGTGTTATAGATATAATTATAAGTGATATGTGTCACATCAGTACCAAACCATAAAATATTTATGAATTTTCTATGATATTTGTTATATGGCTATGATGATAAAAATCTCAGGTTATAAGGTCAAACCTGTAAGGAGAAAGAAAGTTTGACAACGATTCAAGGCTAACTGCACAAGCAAGTGTTCTAGACTTTGTGAATACTGGATAAAATCATACTCCTTGTAGCAAGTCACTGCAGGTCAAATAGGGCTTTAAATCTGCATACCTATATCTAATAATATGAGTATAAATGATAAATGTTATTTCTTGAAAAAGTTTTCATGATCAAAAGTATTGCAAAAGGCTGTAAAATCATATCTAGTAGTCATATTAATCTTTTAAGAATATTATAAATAAGTAATTTTAATAATTTAATAAATGTAATAATTACTTTTGGATATATTTTTAATTCCTAGTGGTTCTTTCTAAATTTACATAATTTCCTTAGTTATAACTTGTATTTGCAAAAATTTTGTGCCTGCGTTATGTTTAATTTTTGAAGTGTTTACAATACTGAGATATTGAGTCTATGATGACTGGCTTTGAAATAATATCCACAATAATTCCATCTCAAGAGATTAAAAATACAAAAAAAGTGCCAGGTGTTGGTGGCACATGTCTTTAATCCCAGCACTTGGAAAGCAGAGACAGCAGGATATCTATGAGTTCAGGGCAAGTCTGGTCTACAGAGTGAGTTCCAGGAAGTCAACGTTACACAGAGAAATCCTGTCTGAAAAAAAATGTTAACTTTCTTTCATAAGTAGAATGTATAAAAAAAAATTGCTAGACAAAATGTCTTCTGAGTGGTATAATTTAGGTATGTAGTTTGAATTAGAGAATGATGTTTGTTTTGAATTATGGTTTTTGTGAAATCTATAAAGTCATTATCTTGTCTCTTGCATTTAATTTATTTAGTACTTTCATTCCCTTATTAATTATCCACATAAGGTTATTACATTCTTGGAATCAGGATTTCTTACAATACACTTTAGAATATACCTTGTTAAGGTGACTGCATTTATTGAAACTTGTTACCTCATGAATAAGACTTTTTACACTTTGTATTATACGAAACCATCACAATATTTGCAGAATTCTTTTTAAAGAAATTCTGTTCAATATCTCCTATTATCTATTTCCTAAGTACAAGGAGTAGAGTAAATGTCAAATAAAATATATTTCTAAAATGAATTAATCCAATTATTTTCTTCTCCTAGGAAAAGAGGAGACATATTCTTCTAGTTAAATAAAACATCTCCTTTCTTTGCAAAAAAAGAAAAAAGTGTGAATGCAATGAGCATACGAACTGGAAATGTGCAGACGAAAGAGAAATATTGGCCACAGTGAAGATAGTGGAGACTAAGGAATAAACTTTACAGAACAGAGCTCTCCTTCCATCTGCTGTCAGTGAGCGCCTGGAAACTCCTGGTTCCATTTGCTCTTCTTTATAAAATCTCTCCTGATCATTTCTCTAAGGAAATAATTACAGTAAAGTAACTCATTTCACCGAAGTTATTTATTACTTTCTGCATTGTAAGATATACTGAGAAGTGTTGGACCTTTCTATGTGCAGCCTTGATTCAACAGTCTTTTTCAAAGGCAGTGCGTTTAGCCAAAAAATTCCTGTCAAATCTAATATGAATTCTTGCTATAAAGAATATTTTTCAAAGGTTTAAAATATGAAAGGAAAATTTTGTTCATTATCTAGAGCTATTGTAACTATTGTTTTTAAGTCACTTGTTTTTAATTTTTATAATTAACTCTATATGGCCAATACTAAGAAATTCTTCCCTTTGCTTTCACAGTAGGATTTTTTTCACTCATTTATTCATTCATTCATTTTATTTTAAATTCCAGTCAGAGCTTCCCCTCACTCTTCTCCTCCCAGTCCCTCCTTCTCATTTCCCCTTCCTCTGTGCCCATTTCCCTTTCTCCACAAAGAAAGGGAAACCATATATATATATATATATATATATATATATATATATATATATATATATATTCAACTAGCCTTGGAATATCAAGTTGTAGTAGGATTGTGCACATCATCTTCTATTGAAGCTAAAAGTTACAGGATCTTTTCAAGACCATCCAGTAAGGGGAAAGGGAGCCACAGGCAGGCAACAGAGTCAGAGGTAGCCCTTGTTCCTGCTGTTATAGGTTCTACATGAATACCAAACTGTACACCTGCTACATATGTGTGGAGGGAATTGATCATCACCATGCATTCTTTCTTATTGTTGGGTCAGTCCCTGTGAGTCTGTATGTTCCAAGGTTAGTTAATTCTATAGGTGTTTTTTTTTTCCTGTTTTTGACCTCTCTGTGTCTTTCAATCCTTCCTCCCCCTCTTCCACAAGAATCTTGGAGCTCTGCCTTTTGTTTGGCTGTGGGTCTCTGGATCAGTTTTCATCAGCTTCTGGGTAAAGTCATTCAGTTGACTGTAATGCTGGCCTCCTATCTGCAGGTATAGCAGAATATAATTAATAGTGTCTGGGGTGGGCTCTCTAATGGCATGGGACTCAAGTTGAGCCAGTCATGGGTTGGCTATTCCCTCACTTTCTGCTCTTTCTTTGTCCTTACACCTCTTATAGGCAGGGAAGTTTGAGGGCTGAAGGCTTTGCAGCTTGATTGTTCTCTCCATCCCATTGTGTAAGAACACAATGGGATTTTAAGACACCACATTTATAGACTGATGACCCATGGTAGGAGAACCCAAAGTAGGAGAATGCTAGGGTGCTGAGGCAGGGGTGGGTGGGCAGATGTGGGAACAACCTCATAGAGACAAGGATTACGGAATAGAGGATTCGTTCATGGAGGTGAAATTGGGAAGAGGGATAACATTTGAAATATAAATAAATATAATTTAGAATAAAAAATTTAATTTAATAAAAATAAATTAATTATTTAAAAATAAAGACATTTTTCTGGTCCTTCAGATTAAATAACAAGGATAAGGGAGGACATATGTGTGTCATTCTTTCCTAAACAGGTGTCTGTCTCTTCATCTTACGTGACCATTGAGGATAGTAGAGCTAGTGTGTTGACAAAGTGATTATGTGCTGGAAAGTATGGTGAAAGGTGGGGCTGCTCCTGTCTACCTAATCATATATTATATGTTTTACTTTTAGAGAGCTAGACAATGGAATAATTTTCTATACCATAATCTCCTCCCAATTTTGCATCAAGAGAAAGTATACAGTGATATAGAGCAGAGCACCAACAGTAGACCCCTGTTATACACAATTTCAGGCATCAGCTTTCCAAATCTATCTTAATAACAGAATAACTGGTATCCAAATAAGTATACTAACAGACATTGCTTATGTAGCCAAACTGAGACACAGGAAGTCTATCAAGACTGATTCCTCTAACTAAGATAAAGCTTGATCAATAATCCTTACCAATCAGAATATATACAATTCAACATGCCTTTGAGATAGAGCAGCCTGAGCCATGAGAATCACAAATTCAGGGCATGACTAGGCTGCAGAGTGAATAACCAAGCATGGTCAACTCATTTAGACTTTTGCAGCATCACAAAAATAATTCTATAAAAGAGGATGATGATAGGGATCAGTATTAGAGTATTTGGCTCACATAAAGAAGATCACTTGTACAAGAAGAAAACAAAAACAAGCAAGAGATAGAGGAAAGATAGAAGGAAAGAAGTGGGAGCTCGAAGGAAGAAGGATGAAAGGAAAGAAGGGAGAGAAGGAGGGACAGAGGGAGGGAGGGAGGGAGGGAGGGAGGGAGGGAGGGAGGGAGAGAGGGAGGGAGGGAGAGAGGGAGGGAGAGAGGGAGGGAGGGAGGGGAGGAGGGAGGGGGATTACAATACTATATTCAGTTTAAAGATACCCTCAACACATTATTTCCACTTGCCAATGTTTTAACTGGATGTGCAATCCTACTCCTGTAGCCAGGCAGGAACCTCAGAGAGCAAAAGAAACATTAACCCCCAAAAAAACCATCGTCCTAAAATGTATCCTGTCTATAAGAAATATGGGGATGGAGGACAGAGCAAAGACTGAGGGAAGGGCAAATAAATACAGGACCAACTAGAGACCCATCCCATGCGGTAGCACCAATCCTTAACACTATTAATGATACTCCATTATGCTTGCAGACAGGAGCCTAGAACGGCTCTCCTCTGAAAGTTCCATCTAGCAGTTGACTCAGATAGATAGGGACACTCACAGCCATTGAGTTGAACTTGGAAACTCTATGGAAATGTTGAGAGAAGGATTGAGGAAACTGAAGAAGATAGGAACTCCAAAGACCAAGAAAGTCAACTAACCTGGCTTTTGGGCTCTCTCAGAGACCAAAGCTCCTACGGAATACCTAATATGTCCTGGACCTAGGACCTCAGCATGTGTGTTCCACCCAGTTTTTATGCAGGATCTGAACACATAAAACAGAAGTTATCTCTAAAGCTATTATATGTCTGTAAAATTCATTCCCTTAAGTCGGCTCTCTTATCTGGTCTAAGTAAGAGAAGAAGCACCTAACCATGCAGATATTTGATGTACCAGGGTAGGAGGATACACAGCGGGGCCTCCACTATCTCAGAGGAGAAGGGAATGTTTTGGGGAGAGGCGATCAGGATGCAGGTACATTGATCGGAATGTAAAATAAATAAACAAACAAACAAACCTCAGTGGTTAGGAGGCAAGTAAGGGACAGTAGAGGGGAGAGAAATTCTCCTAGGGAAAGGGAGGCACAATATAATGTTATAAAGAGATAAGATGGGAAATAGAATAAGATGATTAATTAGGAAAAGTAGTAGAAGATCATAATAAAAGAGGAAATATGGGGAAACAACAAACTGTAAAGGGCTTTTGAAAAGCCATATGGAAACCTATTACTGTAAAATCTTGACAAAATATGAACATATACAAATAGAACAAAATGAAGTCAGCATATATGAAGAACAATGCCAAATGATAGACACTAGGTAAATCTCAGTTTCAAATTGCAACATCTTTTGAGTGATTGATCAAAGAGTTATCATATGTATCATACAATATCAAGATTGTTGGTTACTATTCACAACCTTATAGTAAGGCCATATTTCTGAACACACTGTCAAACATGGAGAAATCAAGCGGTCCCCAATTAGAAGCTTCACCCCTATTGACTACTGTTCATGATATTGTAAGGTTCCTTATATCTTAAGGTGGAGAAAAGTAACATCAGCAACATCACATAGCTAAAAATTCCTGAAATCTATAATGGCTACCTGCCTGCCAGATATATTGATTCAATAGTGGCAAAAATCTTATGGGAATTTCTTATTTATGGTTTCTATTGCTGCAATGAAACATGTTGACCAAAAGTCAAATTGGGGAAGAGAGGATTTATTTGACTTACACTTGTATCTTTCTGTTCATTATCAAAGGAAGTCAGGACAAAAATTCAACCAGGCAAGACAGGAACCTGGAGTCACGAGCTGATGTAGATGTCATTGAGTATTGCTGCTTACTGACTTGGTCATCATGAAATACAAGCCTGATTTCTTGTAGAACCCAGGACCACTAGTGTAGGGGTGGCACCAACTCCAAAGGGAAAGGCCATGTTCCATCAATCACTAATTAAGAAAATGTTCTACAGGCTGGCCCACAGCCCATTCTTATGGAACCATGTTTTTCAATCTCTATAATTTGTGTCAAGTTGGCACAAATCTCACCTACACAGTGAGTAATAATCAATTTTAATGAATTTGAGGTACACTTGATAAAATGGAACTTATGCTTGATATTTCTACATGTGACCTAAAACCTGAGCCTAGAGAGATCCTGAACATTACAGTACTTTTATTCTATTGAACCAACTACTTTTATTCTACTGAAGTATATTGTAATAAAATGAATCCTAATAATATGTTGCTATACTCAGAGATCAGTGCATTGTGCATCTCTCATTGAAAAAAGCTTCTGCTTACAGTAGATGGGGATTAGCAGAGTTCCAACTACACAGTGTGCAGAGAGTGAGAGACTTTGTAGCACTCTTCTAAATGGATGCTTTTATCAAACCCCTTCCCTTAAAGCTTAAGAATCTATGTGTAAGGGAGCTAGAAAGATTATAAGAGAAAGAGTGAAGGATGACTCCAAGGAAACAGAGTCCTACAAAAGCATTAGGATTTTGACATATATTAACTCACAGAGACTGTTACAGCATCAGCAGAACTTGAATGAGTTCAAACCAGAAAATTATAGCACTGTGAAGAATAGGGAGTTTTAAAATTGATGTCTGATGGAAAACTCAAAACCAGGTTTTGTTGCTTGTTTGTTTGTTGTTGTTCTTTGTTTTTCCAATAGAGTTTCACTTAGAACACTGACTGTTCAAGAGCTCCTGTGCTCAGGAGCATTGGGCCAATATAAACAGACTTAAGGTTTTTCTTTTTTTTGTTTTGGTTTACTTTTGTTTGGTTGTTTACTAGAGGGCAAATTAGGTTTCATTTTATTTTGTTTCACTATTTTTATTGGTATTTTTATTCTTTTAATTCTAATTTAATTTTTAATTAGTTTTTAGAAAAAATTTATGTAATATATATATATATAATATATATATTCTTTCTGCTTCACTAACTCCTCCCAGATCTTCCGCACCTCCTTACCCTCAATTTTATGTTTTTGTGCTGGATCTCTCTCTCTCTCTCTCTCTCTCTTCTCTCTCTCTCTCTCTCTCTCTCTTTCTCTCTCTCTTCCTCTCTCTCTCTCTTCTCTCTCTCTCAAACACACACACACACACACACACACACAACATAAAGAACATATTAAATAAGAAGCAGAAAATGAAATAAAATTAAAAGTTGTCTTTTGATTTGTCGTTTGTGATTCTTTGAGAGATGAATTTGGTATAGAGTTGAAATATACAAAATAAAAAATTCTACAATCTAATAAAACATTTCCAATGTGAGGGCAAAGATCTGTAATTCTTCTTTTTACTCAACTGAAACTTTATTAGTACGGTATTGGGCATATCTATAATGTTACTTTACAGTTCAGACAAATTTGTCCACATGAAAGTTTTTCTAATAAATTCTGACGTTATCATGAATTATCAACTAAAAGCATGATGTATTTATGTTACAGGTTCAGTGGGTTGGCACCTAAGAATTTGGCTTGATGCTAGACTGACCAAAATATTGTGGCTGAACATAGGATCTCATCACTAATGGTGTCTCTCTGAAGATCACTGGTTTTAAACAGAAAACACTCTTATTTTCCTTTAATGATCAGCTGTCTGGGCATTAATGGGGAAGAGATAATCTTGGTCTTGTACTTTCTTTCCTCTAAGTAGAATATAAAGCTGGAGTTTTCAGTCAGGTTTCCCATAGTTTCCATTCAAAATCCAAACAATGTTCCTTTCTAAGTTGTCTGACAGAGTGAAAAGTAATGTCAGTAATGGTCAGAACTTACCTTCTTGTTCTTTTAAGTTTTAATTTCTTGATTCATGACATTATTCATGACAGACTTGGATTATCTTTTTCTAGTATTCAACTGTTTTTCTGATATTTTAGCATTTCATAATAAGAGACTCATTAGGAGAATGCACTATTAGCTCCTCTGCATGGTCATAACACCAGTGACTGACACAAGAAAGAAATTGTTCAGTGTACTGAACTTTAGATCTCCAAGCCTTAAAGGTTCAGACTCATTCAAACTTGATGTGAGTCTGTCTTCCCAGCTCACTCTTCTGAGAATGATGAAGAAAAATCACAGACACATCAGGAAAAAAAAAAACAAATGTCAAATTCCTAACAGGTGGTTAGTGAATACACACACAAACACACACACACACACACACACACACACACACACACACAATGTATGTGTATGAATTATTGAATGCAGAGAAAGAAAGATCAGAGTGAAGTTTCTTGAAACACCTAATGTTAGTATAAAGTGGAACTGGCACAGCAGATATATGCTTTGAAACCTAAATAAAGTTACTATAATCATCAGTGTATTTATGATGTGAAATTGCTATGCTTCATGGTCTGCAAAAAAAAACAGTCTTTTGTTCTATTTGTAGTCATAGTTGTAAGGTAATGATTAATTCTTTCATTTGCATTTTCTTTCAAGTTTCTGATGAATTTATCAGTGTCAAGTGAAGAAATCCTCATTAAAAGTAGATGTGAGAATATAAATTACACTTCTTATTTTTAGCTATTGTCTTTTATAGTCCTAATTTATAATTAACACCATTCTTCAAGACACTCATAACTAGGAGACTCTGATTTTTAAGCTTTCATATCTACTTGTTTGAATTTTATATTAGTTCCTTACATTTCAAAAACTAAATTAGTACAATAATTTGAGAAAAAAATGTGAACTCTTCATAGAATATGTCATAGTTTTAACTTGAACTTTTTTATCCCTTCATAATACAAATTTGAATTTTTTGGTTTTCAAAATAAGTAGTAGTTAAAGTTTCTTATTTTTGGCTGAAATTTCATGATATTAATAGAATAAAATTAGTCCAAAGCTAGGTGTGATGGTAAAGACTTACTATCTTAGCACACAGAAGGCTAATGCAAGGGAGCATTTTCAGGGTATATAGTGCATCCTAGGGAGTAATGACTGAATAATGGAATGAGTTTTTTCTCAAAGAAATGTAGGAACAGATGTCTTAGTCCTGGATTCACTTGTTTCTTCGCACTTTAAATTATAGCCATCTTGTAGTACTCTTGAAAAAAGTATTTATGGACATTTTTTTTCAGAATTTCTCTTTTTTCCCCCCTAGAAATATCACAAAGTCTTTAGATTACTAGAAACTTGATACTATTCTTCTGTTGCTCCAAGTATTATATGCATGCTGTATGCTGAAACTTGAGTTACATATATTTTCTAATTTGAGAGTCAAACAAAATATCTAAGTGGAATAAACCAAAAAAAAAGACATCAAAAATATTGTTGAACACAAAGTAGTCCTTCTTCTTAAATAAAGAATCTGATGCTAAGTATTAAAATCTATGTATTCTATATTCTTTGATGTTCAATTCTTTCTGTAGTACAAGGTGTGATTTTAGCTATTTTAGGGCATTTTCATGATGAGAATTTTTCTTTACCCTGATTTTAAAATATTTGTTCATTTTAAATAAAATTTTACTTAGATTTAAGGAAATAATAAATCATCTTCATCAAGTAAGCTCATTTATTAGCATTTTCTGAAATAGTAGCTATAAGGTATATGAGAACACGATGATGAGAGTTTCTATCTATAAATAGTATGATGTATTTTAACATGTGGGAACTTTTAAAATCTAAATAAATGCATATAATAAATATAGAAAAATAAAAAAATTCTTTAAAATTTCACATTTAAAATATACCCATGTATATTTGCATGTGAATATTTGTTCATATAGATAAGTAATATGGATATAGATATAGAAACTGATACAGATAGATATACACACATATATACAGATATACATAGATTATATAGAATAAGTTATTGTAGATTGATTAAAAATTAAAGTAAAATATAACCAATTGCACAAAGAGAAAACACTACTTTGTAGTTAGACTTACAATGGAAAAATCACATAATTTGAAATATTTTAATAATGAAATAAAATCACCATATTGATGATTTCCGTGGTACTAATAATACCATGGAAAACTCATATTTATAATAAAGCCCTAGGAAGGCTTATTTTCTCCAATCAGTTTTGGATTTTCAGGCTGCCAAATTTTATTTCAATAACCAGTTATGTATAACTGAGAATGCCCTTGGCTTTCTATTCTAGTCACTGGGTTAATTTGGTTTGTTACAAATCCACACAGAAATGTCTTTTTCATAATCTTTTATATTTAGGTCTTTGATTTATGATTTGAATTAGAATATGAATGAGAGACTTCCACATTCCAATTTACTGCCTTAGCACTATAGAAATAGCTCAGTCAAGTACTGGAATGTATCATTTCAAAATAGTCATCAGAATACAAAGTGTTTGATCCAATAAACAACAGACAGAGACAGGCAAATTGTTCATATGACCAGCAAGACTGATAATGAAAGTCAATTTACAAGACAGAACAATAAAAACAAACCCTCAGTAGATTAACACATTCTGTAGTTCATAGAAATACTAATTATCAGCATTGAAAAAATGTTAACAAAATGCACATGCCTTATGAATGTATATTTTGTTCTACTTTAAAATATTTCCTCATACATGGAAGTTTTTCATTTTTTATAATGTATCTTTCCATATAATTACTTATTATTTCCATATATGTCTACATTCCCTTGATTCAGCTTGGCCAACCCTTTGCTACATTTAAGCTTCCCACTCTCTTTTAAGTTTCTTATTTTTAATATCTTGCTTTCTACATACTCCAAGAAAGTTATAAAAGTTTTTAACAGATAATTCAAAGAAAGCAAATATCCTTTTGTTATATAATATTATACATTAATACAGAACATTTATACTGAATACTATAATTTAGATATTATTAGCATATGTCTAACTCTTAACCAAATGTGAATTTGAGGAAATTCTCTGCCTTTGAAGATGTTTTTAAGTTCCCAAACATTTCAAGGACTTACCTGGATTTTTATATCTATGCACAGTTTAATTGCCATAGTATTTGATTTTCATATTCTACTTTAGCTTGTGTTTTTTTAGCTTGTATGTCAGAGGCAGCCTTGCTTATACACTGAAGGCCTAAAATCAGCAATAGGCCTAAGTCAGCCTTCTAACACAAAGACTTGAGTCTCTATGAAAAAACACTGAAACAGATAGCTATAAGATATTGTAAACAGGCAGCATTGGTGGAAATTTACCAGCCTGAATAGTCATAGACCTTGTGGTGACCTTGGTAGATAGTACCAGCTTAGATAAAAAAAAAAAAAAAACAAGTGAATCATAGTCAGATTCATAAGTGACCCTGTTCCCTGGACCTTAACCCAGCCTGGATACCCTGTTCTGGAAGATATCTGTACTCCACCTGAGAACATCTATGTTCCCCTTCCCCTTCCCCACATCCTGCCTTTTTGCGTATATAACCCCTGGGTGAAAAAATTAAAATCAGTGGTTTGATTAGACTATCAACAAGCCATGGTCCTTTGCGTTCCCCTGCTCTCCAGTTCCCCGGATCCTAGTTCACTCGGAGCACTTGTACACATTAACAAACAAATAGTGCCATATCTTTCCTTAAAATAACAATTACAACAACAACAAACATAAAACAAAAGTATCTTATATTTGTTTTGTTTTATTTTTAAGTTACTAGTATTTCACTTCTGGTGTCAATTTTTTTTATAAAAAAGTATTTATTATGTATGCAGCATTCTAGTGGCATGTACACCTACAGGCCAGAAAAGAGCACTAAATCTCATAATAGATGGTTATAAGCCACCATGTGGTTGCTGGGAATTGAACTCAGGAAGTCTAGAAGAGCAGACTGTACTCTTGACCTCTGAAGCATCTCTCCAGCCCTCTGGTGCCAATTCATGTTATATCTTTAAAGACATTTAAACAGATCTCATAGGAACAACCATTGCTACAACTCTCCACAAGCTGAAACTCCAAGCATTTCTTGGCCAAATTATTATAGTTTGTGGCCAATAGTTTAACGATTTATTTGGACATTAATACTCCTAGCTGTGTCTCTGACAACTATTGATTTATCATGAACTGGGTGTGCTGATGCCAAGCAACACTTAAATCTGTCTGATGTAAAAATGGCAGTTTTTAAATTTCACCTTTGTTCTGCAGACTTGTCCCAAATAGGATTCATATGTACAAGCATTAAAACTCCAAGTGTATCCCTATGAAGAAAAATAACTTGAAAGAACATAGAAATACCTTACAGATTTTTTAAGAGGATTGGAGAATGAAGCTCAAGATCTCATTGCCAGAAACAATTCAGAGAAATATTATTCATTTATTATTGTGAAATATGTTGCCCTTATTTCTGGGGAAGAATAGATACTACAGCTTATCCTTACTTCCACTAATGCCACAAACACTGAATTTTGTATATTCTGCACCTATGAGTACATATAAAATTAGGAAAGAAACATGGAGAAAAAAAAGAAGAGATTAGAAAAAGAGAAGGAAGAAGAGGATAAGAATGAATGTTGGTAAATGAAACAGAAAACGAAGAATAGATTAAGACAGTGTATGAAAATCAAATAGAAAGAGACAGACAATATTTCTAACTTCTCTTCCTTGTTTCAAAGTCTGTGGATATAGTTCAGTTGTAGAACATTGTTGTGAACATATACATAGGACATGTATTTGATTGATTTTATAAAATCTTAAAGTAGTTTTAAGTGACATTTCATTAATGCTAAAGATATATTAAGGCAGCCACAGACTTAGTACTTTCAGAGAAATTTCCTCTTTTTTGTGATTCTGGAACTAAAAGAACAAGATCCAAGATGAGCAGGTAGCTTTCTTATGCCTACGTTCGCCTCAGCTTATGAATAATTAGCTGTCCATGTCATCCCCCCCACACATACACATACATACCTGTGTCCTGACCTTAAATCTCATAAGGATACCAGTTACAATGCACTAGAACCACTCATAGCACCTCTATATATTTTAATAAGTTTTAAAATTCCCAACTCTGGAAGCATTTCTCTCACTTCTCATCAAAGATGCTTCTCTTTACAGCAAAAGGAGACCATTGCAGACAATTACAATATGTCATAATTGGCAATCAATGGATCATGGGGAATACAGTCCTAGTCGACACATTTATAACTCAACACTTTGATCTATGGCTCAAGAAATATCTTGGAAGAAGGAACAGAAAGATTGTAACAGCTGGAGGACAAGAAAATCAATTGTGATATTGTATAAGTATTAAGAATGACAATGAAAGCACACCTGTGATGTCTCATCAACAAAATGCCTAAACAAGGCCTGAAAAATGCTAGTATCAATAAACATGATAACATGGAATGGGGTGAGGCTTTCATGGGGTTCCACCTTTAGACAAAGAATTACAGGCATTCAGTGACTGCTGAGAGAGGGAAATTAGCCTCTTGGCTAACTTAGCAGTTATCCTATACAATGGGATATTTGTATATTATATATACATGTATAGAATATACAAATTATATACATGCAAGCCACACTACATATAGTAAAAGGATTGTGCTTATATATTTTTCATATAAATGTAGCAATAGTAATCATAAAGCTGATATCAATTTGAGAAGGAATGAAGGGGACTTGGGAGGAGCTGGATGGAAGGGACATGGGAGGAGCTGGAGGGAAGGGACATGGAAGGGGATGGAGGAAAAGGACATGGGAGGAGCTGGAGGGATGAAAGGGAAGAGGGAAAGTGTAATTGTATTTAAATTTTTACAAATTTAATTTTTAAAACTTCCCACATGCAAACTCATTCACCTTTCAGAGTCCAGGAAGTTAAAATTCTGAATGGGAAAGGTCCTAATTAAGTGGGAACAGGCCCTATTTTCTTTCATAGACCATCAGAGTCTTCAAGACTCCTATAAGTCTGCAGTGTATTTTTTCTATAACATAGGCAGGCCCACATAATAATAATAATAGATGAAAGACTTATAGCTGAATTGGTGCCTCATATATATAATCTCAGAATGCAGTTAGAAGCCAGGCTAGGCTATTCAATAAGTTCTAGATCATCTTGGGCTATGGAGGGAGAGAGGGAGAGAGAGAGAAAAAGAGAGAGAGACAGAGAAAGGCAGAGACAGATGGAGAGATACTGTGTCAAGAACAAAAGCAATTAAAGAAACAAAAACATAATAAATAAATAAATAAATACCCAACATACACATGCACACACACACACACACACACACATACACACACATACATATTTGGCGTTTGTATTTTATGGGGGCAATACTTCTATCAGACTAAACTGGTTTCAAATAAAAACGTCTGTTTCAGGAATGGTTTTACTATTTTCTATTAAGTGAACAGTGGGGTCCCTTAGACCCTCGACATATTAGTGACTATTTCCATTTCTCTTGATTATTGCATAGAATTTGATGGTAAGATTATTGTTGAAGATTCCCAATACTTGAATTATACTCTCTATCATATCATCATGTCAAGATGATACTGACATAAGAACTTCATTTCTACTGGCTAGTTTTTATAGTGTTGACAAGTGTCATGCATGCTACTAGGAAAAAAATCATCAACAGTTTTACACAGTTGTCATGCTTACAAGCTTTAATAACCACTTGCCAAGAAAGATATACCAACTGAGGTGTTGTGAGTAAAAACGATACAGGAATAATCAACTACTTTCTAATTCGATTTAAGTCCCACTCTACAAAATGGAATTCATGCCTCCTGCTTTCTTACATCAGTTAGATAAAGAATCTGTAGCTGAGTAATTCATAGACATTACAAGAGAACATGCTGTAACTTTTCTGTACATTGCATATTATATTAAACTGTCTCTTAAGTACTTATCACATTGCTATAGTTTATACATTTATCAAACCTCATCACAGAAGTTTCTTTCAGAATAGTTGACATAATAGATATCAATAGACAATTGATACAGAGACCTACAACTGGTAAATGACTAAAGAATAAAAGGATTTTGAGTGCTCAGCACAAAAAGAGTTAGTTCCATTTCATTCCATTATCCCAAGACCTAGGAATCATCAGACGATAATAAAAGATGATAAAAGCCAGAGGTGATAGATTGTTGCAAGACTTTTCCCTCCCATTGTATTTGCAGTGGAGCTCTGCTATTGGATAGAGAAGAGGTAGGTGAAACTAGGAGTGAGGAGGAGGAACGAGAGGGAAGAAAGAGAAGGAGGAAGAGAGAAGATGTCTGCGGATGTCCACATGTCTCTCACAGTCAGTGGTAGTTATTATTATCATCAAGGTTAGATATTTGAGAATACAGCTCTAATTGTGTGGGCTTCTTGTCTATTTAGTATTTGTTGATAAATACACCTATTTGGTTAATCTTAAACATTAAGAGTCTTCTTTCTACCAGGTACTGCGAGAATATTGTCTGGGGTTGAGCTGAGCACTATCGGTGTGGCAGATAGTCCCTGGCTTTGGGGGCTGGATGTCATGGAGCAGATCGGTAGATGCAACAGCCATGCCAGTGTCTCCTGGATCCTGGGCTGGCGCCTCTGCCACAGTTAGTGTGGGAAATTAGAACAGTAACATGACAGTGGCCAGGAGTTAGCTGAGCCACTCACTATTTCAATTAATTCCCGCTACAGGTGGCGAACCAAAGTCGGGCAAAAATTCACTAGAAATTTAAGATTATTTACTTGAGAGTTATAGTTGTACTTTTTATTTTTTTTAAGTGAGAAAGAGAGTAGCAGCACCAGGACAAGTTTTGTGACTCCAGCATGTTAACTTTAGAACAAAAGAAACTGCTTGCAGACTGAGGTTTCCTACCAGGGGAATCACAAGCTCCTTTTTGTTAGGAAAAGAATGAAGTGTTTCTGTGGCTCTAGGCAAAGACCTGCAGACAGATGGTTTACAAGTTGGTTGCTCTGAGTCAGAGAGCTGGAGTAAGAATAATCCTCCATCTTGGGGCAGATACAGATTTAACTGTGAATTTATAATATAAAGATTATTTGCTTTTAGGAAAGATTTATAGATAGATTTATCCAAATCACGTGGAGAATTTTGCTTGTGGTTCAGAACTAGGATAGGGAAAATTAGTCGCTGGCTCCAGGTAGAGGATGCAATGTATAACTAGAGGCTGCTCTAAGCAGAGAGCCAAACAGAAAGATGGTGTGAAGATATGTTACTCTAATTTGTCTTGCAGGATACTCAGGTTCTGTCTAACGTGGGTTCCACAGGAACTCTAGGTTTAAATCCTGATTTGACTTGCTGCCTGATTATAAGTAGGAATAGAAATATAAATCAATTGTATTGAAGATGGTATATTGCCTTAATATGACCAACAGGATACTCAAATTCTGTCAATGTGGCCTCCATGGGAATCTTGGGCTTTATCATGTTTGGCAAAATAGGAAAGACCTAATACTAAACACATACAGTACTTTAATTACTTTATTTGTTTTAGATTGTTTTAATTTTCAAAATGGGTGTGATTTTCAGTTTGTTATTATATTTTTCCTCTGAAACAAAGGTCAATATAAAGGTTTCTCTGGTACTGGTTCAAGGATATGCTGACTTGGGAAAAAGATTCTGTTTTTGTGTTTTTAGAAAAGGTGATTAAAGTATTTATACCTCCCAGAATATATGGATCAGATATGACAGAGGTACGCCTCCAGAAGACTAGATTCCAGAGAATCAAACAAAGAAGTATCTTGATGATACTGAAATTTGTTTTGAGATTTGTATATTACAGAATATACAGCCTTGGTGAATCTCCTCATCAGACATGCTGAAATGACCTGCCTGAACTCCTGATGTCCTGGACTTCCAGCTGGATCTAGTTAAGATACAGAATCAGTGACTAAATCAACCATTGAAGTGCCCTTCTTAAGGTCAACCAACTCCCCTATTTATCCTTCCCCTGCCCCTCTTCAAAATATCTCAATGCCTATATTCAGCTTCAAAAGGTTATGAAGAGTTGGCGTCCCAATTCCCTGGGCTTGGGGGCTGAGGTGGTTATAATTAGGTTTTCTTTCTAGGGAATTTAGTAATGATGTTTATTGAAACAGGGAAAAATAGCTAGAATTGATTGCATAGTCATAATCTGTTGGTAGAAATCTGTATAATTGTTACTACGTTAAAGTCCTAATTTCTTATTTTGTTAAAGAATTTATTTTGATGCAAATTCAAGGGTTTGGTTGATATACATTTCTTTTATTGATACAAAATTTTGTGAGTACAAGGCTTAGACCCAGTCTTTCTTTAACTGTTTTTTTTTTTTTTTAACTGATCGGAGATTAGCCTGTGAGTTAAGGGCCTAATAACAAATTCATGGCTCAGAGTTTATTGTTAGGGTGTTTTCTAGATTTTAATTAGAAATAGATGAGAGTAATCAATGGAAAACAGTCCAGATTGCTTTACATAGATAATTGGTTTTCAAGAACGTCAGAAGTTCACAGAATATGATGTTACAGACATTTCTTTGTTAAAGATCATTTGACTAGAGACCTGTCTGCTCCTGACAGCTTTCCCTTCTTGGATTCTAAGAAGAAATTGAGCATCTTTGGAGTTACTCCAGGAGTGGTGAGACAGGCACTAGGCAAGATTTGCCTCTTTTCATCAATAGACAAAATACTGTCCAGAAAAAGGACACACTATGTGGAACAGTCGATTGATAATCTGGGCCAAGACAGAGTAATCAACCTTTAAAAATTCTGCATTACTAGGTCTGTCGGATGATCCTGGGCCAAAAGGCTGAAGATCAGATGCTTCAATGTTTTGAAGTATAGGGACTGTCCAGTGGATCAGCTGTCTGTGTAAATTGGCTGCATTTTAGAAGCTATGCTTTGTGCTTCCCATATTTTCAGTTAATTCAGTTGTTCTGTATTTCTGATGAGGTTGAAGACAAATAATCTCCTAGCAAACCCAGGCTAGTTACTTTGAGAGAACAGATTTGATATGAAGGTTTTCAGATGACATACATTCTAAAATCAGGATATAAACAGGTACAGAACTATAGTCTTAAGACAGATAACAATGATCTTTTTTTTGACAATAATGTTGGACTGAGTATTAAGTCTATTTTGTACCTTACAATTACAACATGGTAATAGTTGTGCTCAATTTATATCTGAGATAAAAGAATCTTTTAATTGGACAAAAAGGGGGAAATGTTGCAGGATTTTTCCTGCCCGTTGTATTTGCAATGGAGCTCTGCCATTAGATAGAGTAGAGGTAGGTGGAACTAGGAGTGGCAAGGAGGAAGGAACAAGAGGAAAGAAGAAGGAGAGAAGAGAGAAGATGGCTGCAGATGTGCACGTAGCTCTAGCAGTCTAAGATAATTATTCATTCAAGGTTAGGCAATTGGGTTAACAATTCTAATTGTGTGAGCATTTTGTATACTGAGTATTTGCTAATGTATGAATCCATTGGTTAATCATTAAGCATCAAGAGTCTTCTTTCTACTGTATAACATGAAGATGAAAGTTACTGCAGTAGTTGAGTCCAGCACTATGAGGGTGGCTGAGTTGGCCTAAGGGCCATGCTTAGAGCCATGGAGTCCACAGAGCTGACTAGAGGAGGCAACAGCCATGCCAACATCTTGTTGGTCCCAGGCCTACACTCCTAGCCAGCCCAGATCCCTGTTAGTGTGGGAAATTAGAGCAGGAACATGGCAGCCAGGCCCGGGAACTAGCCAAGCTGTGCACTGCCTTTTCACTTACCTCCTACTACAATAGATGACTGTGCAAACCTTAGTTTTCTCACAGAGCAGGGCCATGGCACAAATAAGTTCAGAACAAGGGTGGTTCCATGAATAAGACATGTACAGGATCAAAGAAGATAAAACCCAGTGTGGTTGAGAGAAGAGCTTAAGAAGTCTTAGCACTATCTAATGAGATACTGACAATAGCTGGCTTCTGGCAAAGGGACAGTTTTCACCATGAATATGTAAACCAAAGCATATTTATGTTCTACTAGATACCCATCTTCAGACAGGCAATATTAAGTTGAGTAAGTAGGTTTGCAAAAAGATTACATGAAGTTGTGAGGAAGAAGTACATCAAGGCATGAGAGAGAATAAAGGAGGGATTGAAAGTGAGGCAATGAAGAATAGATTTAATAATGCTTTTGTAAAAGTAATAGGAATATATTATATGCAACCAAAAGAAATTAAATTCATAGCAGTTAATAAGTGTAAAATGTATTTATCTTCAAAATAAAGTTTTCAGAAACATTACTATCATTTCATTTTAGCTTTCTTCTTTTGACATGATGAAACACAACATGCTCATTAAACTCCTTGTGTACACTCAGTGATTACAAACAATTTAGGTTTAGATAAATCAAATGAGATTCCACAAGAAAACCTGCAACAAAATTCTGTCTCTTTAAGTCAAAAGCATATATATATATATATGAACTACTATATAAGCATATAATATATGAAAAACTACTGATAAAAAATTTTCTTTACTCAGTTTCTGCAAAGAGAAAATTAAGTATATAAACAATTTTGTTTCTATTGAAATAAAGAAATTAGTGTAAAAATGACTAGTGATCGTTACATTAATAATATTTTGTATTATCAGCCCATGCTATCATTATTATATTTAAATCTAAATATATACCCTACATATTTTATGTACATAATTTTAATATGAAAATTTTAAAGTAAAAGTAAATTTGTTACTTATAATTTCAACAGAATTAAAATGTTTATTCATAATTCACACATACTAATGTTATTTTGTTTGCTTAAATTAGAATTAGTATTTGAATTTCTTACTGTAACTGGAAATTTTTAATTCTCAATAGTACCTATAAAATAAAAATAATGTTTTAAAGATTGCCAAACAGCATAGTAATGGCTATATATGTGCATAATATTTCTTTATTATTTTTAGTATTTTTCTTTATTTTTTCAATAATTTATTTGTTTTTATTCAGTGATCAAATCTCACCACCACTGAGTACTCTTCAAATGGACTGCTTTTATTTCCAAGTACCCACAGTGCTACAAACAACCATCTGTAACGCATTGGACTCTGCATGTTCTCTGGCGTCTACAGGCACTATATACTGAACAAACATTTATGTAGACAAAACATCCATAAAAATATTTTTTAAAAGAATAAATCTTCTTAAATGTTATTTAAATCAAAGTATCTTATCTCTAGGAGGAAATTAAAATAATACATTATAAGATTATTAAAAAATGTTTCCAGAATGTATGCTTTCTTCTATTTATTTTACTATATGAATTATAGTCACCTTATAATTAGTGATTTTATAAGATACTAGAATGTAATGGTTACAACTAAAAATTCTAGAAATTTCTTGGATTATTAGAATACCTAGATTATCTGGGATTTCTAAATAATATATTTAAGATAAACAGGCCTAGGATATAGGATTGATAAAAGCTGAAGTATATGATCAATGCTGAGTAAAAATGGCCAATTCTATCCAATTTTCTCATTATAAATGCTCAGTATGTTTAAGAGACATAACAGACAATCTTTGTAATAGGTTTGTACTTAACTCTATACATATTCACGACATAAAGAAAACAACATTCAATGCATCAAAATCATATTTTCACATTTTGTGAATGCTGAAAGCTAATAAAAACTTCTTGAAGATTGTTTCTTCATTCTCTAATCTTTACTGTTCTTTTTGGTTTATACACCAAATAATAAATAATGACTATTCATAACTATACCTAAAACTTTTAATTATTTTTGTCTGAAGAACTTAAAATACTAGGAGAACAAACCAGTCTAGAGAGAGAATATGCTTTTAGAATAGAAGCAAAGACTACTAAACCAACCTTGAGATATAATGACACTGAAAGAGTTTAATTCCTTCTCTAAAAATAGAAAAATAACCTGTTTTCACACTATTAAAATATCTGAACTTCCTAGTTAAAAAAAAAAAAGATGCATTTTTACATCATCAATTTTCACTGACTGGCAGAAATAAAATCCAAAATTTTTCTTAGGTATAGATTCAACCAAATAGCAATGTGACTATTTCATTGTATACTTGATAAATTGAGCACATGTGAAAATGTGTAGAACATTATGAAACTTCAGAGTGTCTCATGTATCCAATAGCTCCTATGATCATTGAGTTCTTTCTCCTGGGAAAACTGTGCTCAAAGGTACAGTATATATATATATTTAGGATAAGAGAGTGGTGAATGGACCTAGAGGAAAGGAATAAGGGGTAGTAAAACTTCACTCTCATGTTTCTTATGTTACTTCAAAAACTGAAGTCCCAAACTCTGAGAAAGGGGTAACAGTGTTGTGCCTACAAGAACTTGAAAACTCATTGTACCTGAAGATAAAGAGCCCAAGGAACAAATAAGACTTATTCTATAAGAGTGAAATATGTTGCCCCAAAATTTAGTGGGAAAAAGACAAATAGAAATAAAAAATGTCACATATCTGAAATATAGAGTACTATTCAGATTGCTTAATAAAAGGAAGACAGGGCTAGTAAGGTGGCTGAAAGGGTAAATGTCCTTGTGTAACAGTTAAATTAACTGATTTCTATATCTGCCTATAATGAAAGGAGATATAAACAACTTAGTCAAACCTTGGTTAAGGGACCACAAAAGTGAATAATTGTAAGATATACCATTGACAAAAGCATAAGAAAAACACTATTGGTTATGCCCTGCACAGAGGCCAGTAGTAATAGTACACCTCTCTGATTTTATTGACTTATCTATTTGCTTGTTTTGTTTGTTTTAATATTCAGAAACTTATTTTAAATTTTATACCTGCCAGGAGAATATAAACAGAGGCATAGCTGATAATACAATCTAGACACTAATATTCTAATGAATGACTTTAGAATTAAATTTTCATAATGAAAATGGGTCATACCTATTCCACAATTATATCTCATAGTCTAAATTTTAGGGCATCAGCTATTGACAGAAAAGTTATAATAGCCTTGAAATTCATCAAAGTTATAAGACAGAACACTGCTGAATTCCAATAAGGAACAGCTATGTTTTTAGTGGTCAAAAGAAGAAAATCTATGAGAAGAAATGACTTTATGATATGATCCAAAGATTAAAACATTACATTTTAGAGTGTTCTTCATTAAGATGTAATATATGGCTCAAAAGTTCAAAGAAATGATGCAACCAATTGTCCTATCCAGCCAGCTGTGATGCCAGTGAACCACATCAATGACCACTGTGGTTTGAGACCCGACAGATGTAGTAGTGACAGTCATAACGTGGCAGTAAAAAATAGCAATCTACTTAGAGGTAAGACCCACTTAACAACAAGAAAAATTATAAATTATGTCTAGTATTAGTAATCCAGCCAATTACTTGGTCCTAGTGAAGATTATGTGTGTATATGTATACATTGTGGTACACCATTCCAATGGTTATATCTACGAAATGTTCTCGCATTCACAAAGTAGGAGAAGGTTGAAAAACATTGCTGTAGAAGGTGCAGAAAGACTGAAAAGCAAAAGAATTAGAGAATTTGCTGTGAGATCATGACACCTAGCATCATCAAAAGCTTCACACATAAAGCCTCACTAACATGTCTGCCTAATTTTGAGCTAAACAAGGACAACAATGGATACGCCAAAGCTGACTGGGAAAAACCCAGAAGGCCTCAACACTTCACAAAGAACTATTGTAACTGAGGAAAGCTGGCTGAGGGAGATGTGATCTTCCCTTGTTCATAGCACTGTAATTTGTTTCCCAAAGACAGATGGTTGGCCCTGAAAACATTCATAAAAATAATATTACACAGACTAAGAAGGCTACATTTAAGATACATGTATACTTACACATGTATGTATGCAATAACAATTAATGAAAAAAGGCTAATTGTTTGAAGGACAGAAGCAGAAGGGAGGATTATGTGAGTTTGGAGGAAAGAAAGAAAAGAAGAAATATTAAATATGTATAAACAAATCATGACTGCAGTGAAGTCATATATTACAAAAAGCAAGGACTATTGAAAAATATTAGATTCATCATATCTTTATTTTAATTAATTTTTGGTTATTGCATATTCAGAAATATTACTATTGAAAAGATTTTTAAACAAAAACCCATATGGAGTTAGGAGTTACATGGCTCATTATGGCTCATTTGATCTTATGTTAGGAAGGTCTCTTCTTCATAATCAGTAATAGGCATTTAAAGTCTTGTACCATGGTACATAATCACCAATGTGTAATAATTTTATGTAAAATTATATTTTAAGATATGTCATTTATATCTGGAGTTATAATTGAATTTGAGGAAGTTATAATTTGTGTAGTGGTAGTGAGCTGACAAATAATATATGAACAACAGATTTGTTCATCTGAACCCTATTTAAATTTCTATTTCATATATTCATTACTAAGAAATAATTAAGACTCCTTCAACAAGCATAGAGAATATCAAACAGGTACCTGTCTCTTCTTCACTTTCTTTAATGTAATGCTTCAATATTATTATTGTGGCCTGAAAACATTCTTTTGCAAAATTTGATTGTTAGTGAGATTCTAAGCAATTATATGATGCCAATGCTTGCTCTTTGTCTGAGGTAAGGAGGTATATGTAATGGAGATAGTTGGAATATAAACAGGAAACATTCCTTGTGGGTGTTAAGAAGGCTTCACTTGCAAAATGAATATGGGAAAAGGCTATAACGTGACAAATTCCCTAATTAATTAATGAATTCAACCATTACTTTTTTATTTTTCTTTGCATTAACAAAAGACATCTTATCAATTAAATAAACAGAAGACAAAATAAAAATAATTATTTTTAGCCTGATAATCACCAGGTGGCTCTTCCTCAGGAAAGATGTTCCAACTCAAGACACCTAGGATATCACCAAGCTTGAAAATAAAAGCTTTTATCATTCTGATATGGCTCTTCAGAAATTTATCTCAAGATTCCAAACTTTCTGAAACATCACACCATTTAGAAATGAGTGAAATGTGTCTCCTCAAAGGAGCTGACATCAAAGTTGTTGAATGAGCGTAAGCATTCTGAAAACAATTGTCATAATGATAGCTTGTTGAGTATTTTACTCACATTTATTATATACTCACCGGCAAAATAAAGGAACTCATGCTCACAGAGATTACTATGATCTAGGTTATAAGCCTACTGAGTGTAGGAGTCCATACTTATATTACAACAAATATCAGTGGCTCATTGCTTCTGTCAGTACAGAGTTGATGATGTCAACTGGTTCTTAAGTATAATTTATTTGTAAATTTTCATTATTATTGACTCTAATACTAATCAACAACCAATTATGATTTAATATGATTCATGTAGGACTTGTATTTCATATATTTATAAGCTATAATGTTCACTTTTAAAAAGCTCTATGATTTGTAATTTAATATCCATTTTAAATTTTCTATTTGATTTTTATGTAAATTACATGGTTTTGATTTAAAATAAATTTTTATTTTTAATTCTAGTTATTACATTGATTAGTCAAATCTTACCTTGCTATACATAAAATCAGTCATTGTATCAAAATGATAAATTGATAAATCATAAAGACATGATTTAATTGTTACTTATCCTAATCTAAACCTGAAGTCATTTTGTCCTATTAGAGGGACAACAACATTAGAAATAATCTGTTTCTAGGTTGCCATATCATTATAATTCATTATAATGCAGTAATGTTGCACCATTGAGCTTTCCTTACTGGACATTTAATTTTACATACTGAATTTGAAATTTCCATTGGAATCTAGTTAATTACCTCAGGTTAGTAGTGTGTGGTGTGATAAACTCTCAATTAAAGGAAAACACAAAGCGATCTTCACCCTGTTAAAATATTCAATAGATGGCACATATTGGAAGACCAAAAAACATCGTAATTAGTAAAGCAATTAATCTCTCCTGTCTTCAAGGGACATGGAAATGGAGACACATATTGAACAATCAATATATTCACTGTCTTAATAAACCACTACTGCATTTAAGCAAGACAAAGGTAAAATTCATAAAGAATGTATGAATTTATCATTAACAAAATCAATAAACCAGTTGATTGATTGATTGATTGATTGATTGTTGAAAATACAGAAACAGAAGGATAAAAATCATATGGAACTAATCAAGAATGTTTATTGTCAAATGAATTCTTAGCAATTTATGCAGATAAAATGTTACTGATCCCAATTAGCTATTGTATTCTAATGGGGAGATTTCATACTCATGATTTTATATCCAAGTTTTCTGCATAGCAAATGCTTCTCTTAGAGGGAATTTGGAAAACATTTCTATTCCTTTTCTTAGTATTTTAAATAACATTTCTTAAAAGGAAATCATAGTTTATGTAATTTGGTTTAATGAATACCAACTTATATTTGTACTGCTAATAAAAAGAAAACTGTTTTCATGTTGTTTAAACTATAACTTGTAAGTAAATTCACTAGGTAATAGCTAAACAACTTTGAAGTGTTTTGTCAATAAAGATCTTTGCTATTATCTTGGGGTTTTTTACAGTGCTACAAACATTATCTTAATTTGATTAAAAAAATAAAGTTAGGAGATGGTAGACTTTTACTTGAAAAATGCAAGAATTAGGAAGATGAAAGAAAATGAAGAGGTAAAACAGAAGGAAGGCTTCATTTACATATCGAAATTAAAAACAATTAGGTTTTATTGAAATTATATCTTGCTTACTTAATAAACCAATAATAGAAGATAAAATACTGCACACTATATTTTCAATTATAATGAGGAAATCTCAAATATGATTTTCAAAGTAATAAATGACTGGGTTCTTTCATGTACTTAAACCATTAATTTTTGTAAGCATACTTCTGTTAATTCTCTAGAATATGAAGTACAAACATGAAGAGATTTCTTAATAACTGTATAATTATATTCTATTAATGCTACATACTAATTAACTGTCCCTTATATGTTCACAAAAAAGATTGTAAACTCCAGTTCAGCCACTAACAGGAAAATGGATGTTTATATTTATAAAGTTAATAAAATTATATACTACCCAAACAATGGTTATATAAAAAGTGAATATCATCAAAAGTGACACAGGAAAAACTTATTGTATTTCAATATTTTAAACCATATATGGAATAAATGACATTTTCTCACATCTTTTGCATATTTAAACAACAGTATATTTGAAAATTAGGAAACGAGACAAGCTATCATGGGGAATATGTATTTATGGAGGGAAGATGGTAGAAGATTGGTGAGATGAAAATGTCAAAGGGAAATACTATGTAAAAAACTATTTCAAGCAGATTAAGGAGATGTGGTAGTGAAGAAATAAGGAGGTTAAAAAAAAAGCTAAATTAAATAGGGGTACCCATGAAAAAACAACATGGGAACATATGATATTGCAATTCAAATGAAAGAGATTCAACCAGAGGGATAGTAGAATACAAGAAATTTAAGTTTCTGAAGAAATTGAAGAAAACCTTAGAAGATGACAAAAATCTCCCACACTCATGGATCTGCAGAATTAACATTGTAACAATATCCATATTAACCAAAAGTAATCTACATATTGTATGCAATCCCCATCAAAATTCCAACAAAATTCTGCACAGAGATAGAAAGAGCTATTTTCTAATTCATTTGGAATAACAACAACAAGAAAGAAAAAAAAAACAGGATAACAAAAACTTTTCTCAACATTAAAAAATGGCAGTCTACAGATTGGGAAAAGATCTTCACCAACCCTATATCTTATAGAAGCCTAATATTCAGTATATACAAAGACCTCAAGACTTTAAACTCCAAAGGACCAAATAAACCTTCTAAAAATGGGGAACAGAGCTAAACAAAGAATTTTCAACAGAGGAATCTCCAATGGCCAAGAGGCATCTAAAGAAATGTTCAACATTGTTAGTCATCAGGAAAATGCAAATCAAACAACCCGGAGATTCCTCCTCACCCCAATCAGAATGGCTAAAATGAAAAACTCAGGTGACAGGAAATGCTGGCGAGTATGCAGAGAAAAAGGAACTCCATTGCTGATGGGATTGCAAGGTGGTAAAAGCACTTTGGAAAACTATCTTGCAGTTCCTCAGAAAACTGGAAACAGTTCTAACTGAAGACCCAGCTATACTAATACTAAGCATATACCCAAAATACCCAGAAGATGAAAACAACCCAGATGTCCCTCAGTGGAAGAATGGATACAGAAAATATGGTACATTTACATAAGGCAGTACTACTCAGCTATTTTAAAAAATGACTTCATGAAAATTGCAGGCAAATTGATGGAACTAGAATATACCATCCTGAGTGAGGTAACCCAGATACAAAAGAATACACACAGTATGTATCCACTTATGTAGATATTAGCTCAAAACCTCAGAATACCTGGGATACAATCCATGGAGAAAGGAGCAGGAGGGAAAAGGGGGACAGTATCAGGGACTGGAGGGTACAGGCGAGAAGTACAGATGGTCAGGAGATGTAACAGAAATATGTAGCAATGGGGGATGGATAAATGGGGGGGGGTAGCCACTACAAAATCCTAGAAGATAGAGAAGCAAGAGGTTCTTAGGACCCAAAGGGGAAGACATTAACTGAAATACCTAATAATGGAGATAGAGGACCTGTAGAAACCAGCTCTAGTAGATAGGCACAACCCTCACTTGAGGAATAGGGGATGGGGTACCTACCCACCTCAAAATTTTTAACTCCTAATTGTTCTTGTCTAAAGGAAATGCTGGGACAAAGGTGGAGCAGAGACTGACGAAAAGGCTATCCAAACAGTGCCCCACCTAGGGATCCATCCCACCTACAGATACCAAACTCTGACACTATTGCTGATGCCAAGAAGTGCTTGCTGACAGCTTTGTATCTGGTAGCACCCGACTAGTACAGATCCAGATACTTATAACCAATCATCTAACTAACCCCAAAGGAAAAGTAAGTGGAAGGATGAAGGAGCTGAAGGGAATTGCAACTCCCTAGGAAGAAAATTATCTACTAACCAGACCCCACAGATCTCCCAGGGACTAAACCAGCAACCAAAGTGTACACATAAATGGAGAGATCTATGTGCCCAGCTATATATGTAGCAGAGGATGGTCTTATCTGTCATCAATGGAAAAGAGGCCCCTTGTCCTGTGGAGGACAGATGCCCCAGTGTAAGGGCCCCCTAGAGCAGTGGGGCTGGAGTCGGTGAGTGGGTGGAGGAACACCCTAATAAAGTAAAAATGGAGGGGGCATGGGATGAGAGTATTGCAGGGATGGGGGAAGAACCAGGAAGGGAGATATTTGAAATGTAAATAAATAAAATAATCGCCCCTTTCCCCAATATAGGTGAGAGTACTAGAAATTGATGTTTTATATGGAAGTGAAATAGACTCTACAGAGCAAGAAGGAATGTAAAGGTAAGGAAATGGCTTAACACCAACTAAAGGTACTGGATGAGTCTTTGAGTCCTCAGGAGACGTTTTTAAATTTATTTATTTATTTATTTATTTATTTATTATTTATTTATTTTAAATTCCAAATTTTATTCCCTTCTCAGTCTACCCTTTGACTGTTCTACACTCCATACCTCCTCCCTGCCCCCCCCCATCTCCACGAGGATGTCTCCAGCTCCTACCACCCACCCCACCAGACTCCTAAACTCCCTGGGGCCTCCAGTCTCTTGAGGATGTTTAATCTTAATTTTTATCTCCTTTTAGTTTATCTTATTTTATTGTTACTTGTTGATGCTGGATTTTATTCTAATGAGACAGACGAGAGAGAGAGAGAGAGAGAGAGAGGAGAGAGAGAGAGAAGAGAGAATGTATGCTTGTCTGGAGGGGTAGTGAGAGGATCCAGGAAGAATGGGAAGGGAAACAGTTATCAGAGTATATTGTATAAAATATATTTTCAATAAAAGTAAAATTACAAAGATTAGTTCTGGCAAGTTCAAGGTTCATATATATATATATGTATATATGTTCAAACTATCAATGAATACATTGGATAGATAAATATACAGATCATAGATAGATTGATAGATAGATAGATAGATAGATAGATAGATAGATGATAAATAGATAGGTAGACATCTAGATATGCAACACATAGATGTTAGACAGATAAATGGATAGATGATAGTCACAGAAAATACAAAACAGATAGATATATGATGGTGATAATTAACAAATAGGTAAATACTATAATGTAATTTCTAGACTACTGTCAATGTCTAAGAAGTATAACTGAAATTTATATGATGATTTTTATAACTTGTCACTTTGCTGAACTCACTCATCAGTTCAGATAGCTTTAGTGGATTCCTTGGGATTTTCTTTATAGAAGATCATGCCATATATCTGCCTCATTTACCATCTGTGTGTTACAGACTTAATGAATTTTGTTTCCCTATTTTCCTCAATAGAACTGTCATGCATAATATTTAATATGATATTAACTCAAACAGTTCTTGTATTTGTTTCTGAGCTTAGCAATAAAATATTCACTATTTTACTATTAAATTAAAAATTTGTATACATTTTGAATGGATACTCTTAATTGGATTGAGAAATTTCCTACCAATCCACCAATAATTATGTAATAAAGAGCAATTGAATCTTGCCAAGTGTACTTTCTGTGTCTATTTATATAGTCGTTCAATTTTGTTTTCTATTCTGTTATTATGGCACACCTATAATTGTTCATTTTTAATAGTTAAACTTTATTATAATCTTGTAATAAATACAACTTACTTATGGTGAAAAAATGTAGTTTATTTTTTAAAGAACTTGGTCAGAGGTATCCTCATCATTTAAATATACCTCATTCAGAAGGCATAGGTTATAAATGAAAATTGCAGTGTCAGATATCAAATAACCCATAAGAATTATTTGTTAGGGAATTTCCAGATTCACTTCAAACATATTGCCTATTGACCTTGCTCTTTGTAGCCCACTGTTAATATATTTTAAGATACTAGTGATGAACACACACACACACACACACACACACACACACACACACACCACACTACTGTTAAAATGTCAATCAGCAGCACCCAATCTGGCTTGTTATAGGGCTGCCATGTTCCTGACTAGGCAAGACCTGAGGCCATGAGCGGTGGCGTGTTCTGGCCACTGCTTGACTCAGGCAGCTGGCTCAGGCAGGCAAGGAGCACCAGCCTTGGCACCCACAAGATGCTAGCGTGGGAGGTGGCTCTGCCAATCTACCACTCTGTCTCCACAATGCTTGTATGAGGCCAGACCATGCTGCCATACATGCAATACCCAGTAGAAATGAGACTCTAATGCTTAAAATTTTCCAAAGGCTTAATATATTTGGTAATGCTCAATTAACAGGATGCCCACACAATTAGAGGTGTTACCCAATACCTAGATATTACAACTTCCTTAGACTGCTATAGACACACACACATCCGCCACTATCTCCTCTTCTCTCCTCTGGTCCTTCCACCTCCTAGCTCCTCCTCTTCCTCTCTTTACATTAGCTCCTCCCAACTTACCCAGTTTATTGTAAAATGTAGTGGAAGAAACATCACAATACACACACACACACACACACACACACACACACACACACACAAACACACGCACTTTGGTCAGGACACATATAGAATTCAAGCAGTAACTCCATCTTTAGCCACAAGCACTTCATCCTGGCTCTAACCCCACTCTCCTTCTTTAGTTTTTCATCTAATGTTTCTTGCTACTGTTTTCCACATATACAATGATTGTTTTGTTTTCCTTCAGCTGAGAACAGTTATCTCAGAGAACATGTCTCCGATTACAAAATGGTAATCAGGTTATCTTTTCAGGTAATCGTTCTAAGCACTTGTCATTAAGTACCATTGGATTAATTGTCTCTACAATTATATCTTCACTTCATTCATTATTTCATACTCACTGGAAGCTAAACTGTAAGCTCCATGAGAGTAAGAATCTTTCTTTAGTAGTCTGGAGAAAGTATTCATACTACATGTCCTAATTACTTGCTGGATCTGTTCTCTTTCTAAACACCTATTTCAATCAGCCTAGTCCATGGACATTTGACATTAATACACATTATGCATAACTGAATAAAAGATACAGAATCTCCCTACATACTACAGTTGGGATTTGAATTTAGTATATAGACATATCTGTCACCAGCTGGCCTAAAATACTGTCTCAATCTAGACTTGGGATTACATGTACAAACTATAAGCACCTGAGTTTTGCAGCACAGTATTTAGGTTCTTCAGTTGATTGCTACCACATCCTTTGAAGCTAACTTTCTCAAGGATACTAGAGTTTACCAATTGTCTCAAATGGCTAACACTTAAGCCCCAGTTATCGATTTTGATCCGTCCCCCTACACTAGCATCCTAAGTACATAGAACCTTGTCTGACTTTATATATGAGTGGTGAGAATATGAAATGAGGTTACATGACAAGTGTTTTACTGACTAAACCATTACCATGGATCATCATTTCATTTTATCTGTTCTTTAAAATATGATTTTATACATATTTATGCATTATTATCTTGATTTTTACTTTGGTCTTGCATCGTTATTTCTACTTTTGCTTTTTATATTAATATACATATATTGCATATATAGTACATCATTAAAAAATGCAAAACTGCATAACTATTGTCTTAGTGTTTGTATACTGGCACAAAACATTATGACCATGAAGCAAGTTGGGGAGGAAGGAGTTTATTTAGCTTACACTTCCACATTGCTGGTATGAGGTAGAGTCTCAGGGTTGTTTACATTTGCATTTCCTAAACAGAACATAATGGCTTATGCTCTAAGATCAAGAATTGACAAATGGGACCTCATAAAATTGCAAATCTTCTGTAAGGAAAAGGACAGTGTCAAAAGGACAAAACGCCAATGAAGAGATTTGGAAAAGATCTTTACCAGCCCTGCATCCAATAGAGGGCTAATATTCAATATATACAAAAAATTCAAGAAGTTAGACTTCAGAGAACCAAGTAACCCTATTAAAAATGAGGTACAGAGCTAAACAAAGAATTCTCTACTGAGGAATACTGAATGGCTGAGAAGCACCTAAAGAAATGTTCAACATCCTGAGTAACCAGGGAAATGCACATCAGCTTGCTTTCTTATAGAACACATTACTACCAGCACAGGGATGGTACCACCACAAGTGACCCTCCCATCCTTGATCACTAATGGATAAAATGCCTTACAACTGATCTCATGAGGACGTTTCTTCAAGGGAGGCTCCTTTCTCTGTGATAACTCCAGCTTGTGTCAAGTTGACATACAAAATCATCTAGGACAACTGACCCTTGGTCAACTTGACACACAAATATATCATTATTGAGTCTCAACCTGTAGTTTCTTGATCATCTTCAAGATCTAAATAACTATAAATGTCCCTCAAACTTTAGAAACTTCTACATATTAAAATTTAAATCCCTTTAAAATATCCAACGTTTTTTAAAATTCAAAGTCTTTTTACAATTCTAAATATCTTACTTGTGGACTCCACTAAAATACTTTATTACTTCAAGAGAGAAAAACTATCAGGGCACAGTCAAAATCAAAAGCAAAATCAAACTCTAATCACCCATTGTCTGGGATCCACTCACAATCTTCTGTGCTCCTCCTAGGGCTTGGGTCACTTCTCTAGCTCTGCCCTGTGTAGCATACACTTTGTCTTTTATGCTCCAGGTGCCTGTACTCCACTGTTACTGCTGTTCTTGGTGGTCATCTCATGGTGCTGTTATCTCCAGAACACTCCTGTCTTCTGCTGTAACTAAACTACACTTTCACAAATAGCCTCTCATAGGCTCTTTTCATGGTGCTAAGCCTCAATTTCTCTATAGGACCCCTTCAGACACGGGCCTTCAACTGCCACTGAGGCTGTACCTTCATCAATAACCTCTTATGGCTTTTCATAGTGCCAACCATCAGCTGTTACCCATTCATGTTTCAAAACCAGTACCACTTGGGGGACACTTATACACTAGCTGCCAAAATGAGGTACAACCATGACTGCCTGTGGATTACAGCTTCTCTGTCCTCAGGCAACACTTCCCAGAATATTTCACTTTAGTAATGCTGTTCTCTTCATAATCACTGCTAATTGCTTAGCTCCAGCTAACCAGCATCAATCCCCCCAATAATCCAAAGGTTTCACTTTAGTAGTTCTGGTATCTTATTAATCATAGCTGATACTTCAGCACCAGCTAACCAAAACAGAAACTTTACAATCAAAACAGCAATACCCTAATAAGAGTCTGTAATCTTCCCTCTGCAATTTCACAAACTAGGTCTCCACTGTTTTCACTATTCTCAACATTATTATACAAGTTCCTACAGAACATTGCAGAGAGCTCTTAACATCCTAATGGCTTTTTTGGCTCAAAGTTCTGAAGTGCTTCCACAATCCTCACAAAAACTTGGTCAGGCTGACATAGGAATACACGAATCCTGTTACCAGTTTGTCTTAGTTAGGGTATGTATTCCTGCACAAAGTATCATGACCAAGAAGCAAGTTGGGAAGGAAATAGTTTATTCAGCTTCTACTTCCACATTGCTGGTCATCACCAAAGGAAGTCAGGACAGGAACTCACACTGGGTAGAAACTTGGAGGCAGGATTTCATGAAGGGGTGATGCTTACTAAGGCTTTATTCCCCTGGCTTGATCTTATTATAGAATGCAGAACTACCAGCACAAGGATGTCATCACCCAAAATAGGCCCTTCTCTCTTGGTCTCTAATTGAGAAAATGCCTTACAGTTGGATCTCATGGAGGCATTTCCTCAAGGGGGGCTTCTTTCTCTGTGATAACTCCAACTTGTGTCAAGTTGACACACAAAATCAGCCAATACAAGTAAATTGCATACATATATGGATATATATGCAATTAAATTGTATATATATAATTTTTAATATAAAAGAGTAATTTGGAATTAAGAAAATAAACTTCTTTCCCATGGTGTCATCAACATTCCAATATCTCCTTGTTTTATTCTCATGTACTTCACTTTTTTCACTTTAATACATTTTTCTTTTGTTCTGTTTTCCTTTGCTCCTCCATTTATGATACATTTCAAGTACTTCACAAGTTTAGACTATTTTCTCTTGAAATATAGTTTGTTTTTCATTCAATATTTACATATTTTACAAATATAAGTGATTATACAATGTACATTTTTCATTGTTTAATATCCTTATCTAAATTCATGTTAATTAAATGGATAAAATATACTACAAGCAATGACTGTTTAAAGTTCAAAATTTTACAGTTTACATACATGATTAAGTATTATAACTGAGCTTCTTATAACATGTTATTTTCCTAGAGCTAAAATAAAGTTTCCCTCACTAATTTTGGTCAATGTTATATATTCTTGTACTGAAATAATCAGGGCAAAATTCCTTAGATGTGTCCTTAGTAGTAATTATTCAAGTAAGATGATTCACTTGGAAGTGAGCCATTGTATGATCAATAAATATGTTTCTATATGTAAAGTAAATTACTTAGGTTTATGCAATACAAAACACAAGTACTTATACAAGGATTGATCAAGCTATGAGGTTTTTAAATGTATGTTTTCCCTAATGCTTCTCTGGCAAGAACAGAAGGTCATTATTATTAATTATATTGACACCTATTCATCACTATATGTTCTTAGGTTATTTTGAAAGCATGCTAAAAATGGTTGTTTTGAAGTAGGATTTGTGTATTGAATAGAGCTCATATAGAACAGCATAAACACATTTCTAAAATGAGACAAAAATTGGACTAAGAAATAAAATGTACTCTACAAAGCTAGACATGCAATCAGACATTTTTATTGTTTTCCCCATGAAAGGTCTTTTTTAAATGAGGGTACATATATTGGAGTTTTCATCAAGTAAAATTAGTTTATTTTTCTGAGAATGAGTACAACTAGAATTTTGATGTGAGCAACAGAAATATTCATTTCTTCCTGGGATATTATGGAATGATTCAATGGTCAGAGGTATTACCAAAGTGACTGAAAAATGTACTCTTGGAAGAGAGAATTAAGTGGTCTGGAAGTACAAAGGTTCTGAGAATGAAAATAATTGTATACTCAAATATGTGATTGATGCTCTAATAATTCATCAGAATGAATTAATATGTAGTTAAATTTTAAATGTTAACTTTCCATAAACTAGAGTCACCTGAAGATGGTCTCTGTGAGAAACTTTCTTTCTCAATTTGGTCTGTGTGTTTGTCCATGCCAGATGTCATGATTGGTAACCAGTTAAGGAAGACTGAGTCCAAACTTGGGTATCACCTTTATTTCAGTAGCTACTCCTTAACTTTACAGGACAGAGAAAATCTAAAAGTAGCAACAAGAGGGAGACATAAATGTATGATTCCTCTATTCCCTTAAATGTGAGTATTTTAGTTTGTGCATTTGTACTGTTTCTT
This sequence comes from Mastomys natalensis, assembly GCA_021653895.1. Classification (NCBI taxonomy): domain Eukaryota; kingdom Metazoa; phylum Chordata; class Mammalia; order Rodentia; family Muridae; genus Mastomys; species Mastomys natalensis. The sequence goes on from JAJTUV010000385.1 coordinate 984,377, forward strand.
CTCCAAATGATGAACTCTAACATGGGATTGTAATCTAAATGAACCAATTTCATCTCCTAAGTTGCTTTTGGTAAGAGTATATTATCACAGCAACAGAAATGAAACAAGGATATCTAGTAAATAATATAAAACAAAAATAGCCTATTGCAATGATGTAGGTTAAATTATGCTTCATAGTATCAAGAGCAGATATCAAGGGCTTTGTAATCATGTATTTGCATATTTTTGGCAAGGTACCAATACACAGGTGCTTGTACAATTTCCATAGAAGTAGACCAAGTTGTCAAAACTAAATTTATTTTCTTCATTTTGAAATGTGCTTTCACTTAAAATCTACACTAACCTTAACATTTTTTTAAATTATTATCAGTAATTTGTTGATTTCACTGTGCAATTTGGCTTTCTTTTTTTTTTTTTTTTTCTGTTTCTTTCCTTTTTTAGTTCTATTGTGACCATATATTTTCTTATCTTTATAAAACAACTGCAAAGGCTGATTAGTGTCTGATATGCTCTGAGTAGAGCTAACATATTGTACTGTTTTGACCTTTTCAGTATTCTGTACTTTAATTTTCTGTCCATTCTATATCTTCCCTACAGGGTAGTGGGACAGAAAGCAAAAGGGAAAAGGCATTGAGTAGCCAATCAAATTAGAGAACATTGAAAAGGTCAAAGCTGTATAGTAGAATCTTCAAAGTGACAGAATGTATGAGGCATTAAAATTCTACCACCTCATTCTCATGGCAAAGACGATAATGAAAGAGAAAATGGCAGTACATAAATCTGTTTCTATTACAGTTATTCTGGGAACTGAGAACATAACTTAGCATACTCCAATTATGATTCTAAAAACTGCATTATTTTGGTGTGCTACAGACTTGTAGTATATTTAAATTACACATATTCAGTAGAACTAATTGTCTAATGGTAGCTTTCTTTTCTTACATGAAATTACAAATTAAATTAAATGCTTTCTTCTTATGTAAATTGAGATAGTCTAAGTAGAATATTTAAGGAAAACTTTTATGTAGAACTTAATGAAGTTTCTTGTAGAAGTCACAAAAATCATTGTTGTGGTTTTACTTAACTGAGATATACCAGTCAAACTTGAATTTCATTTATTGCCACAGAAACTAAATTTATAAACTTAAACAATTCAACAAAGAAAAGAGAATAAAGTATATTCAGAAATTTTTAATATATATCTTTAGACATTGATATTGCCAACAAACTTAGCATAGTGCTCTTACAGTGTAATCAGTGGAGACAAGTTCAAGCAGGGTAGTGACTCAGAAACCACATTATGAATGTCATTCCCTAGAATTATTAATCTCTTGACCACAAATATGCATAACTTTAAATTGAAATAAGAGAGAAAGAATGAGAGGACAAAGCATTACAGAATGTAAATGGCTTCCATTGTAAAAAAATTTAAAAAAAAAATCTTGGCATAATTCAGATGACTGAAATAAAAAGCAAAAGAGTGTAAAAATATAAGTTTTATAACTCACATTCCTATGCCATTTTCTAAATAAAAAAAGGACTCACATATAATCAGAATCATGTCATATCAGCCTGGATATCGATATACTATTTTAGGCTGCTACTTAGTGTTTTAGCAATGTTGACTAGAGTAAGTATTAAAGAAAAACAGAAACCCATGTAAGAACATTTATTTTATTTTGAGAGTGCCTTTTTAATTTAACATCACAAATTTTATGGAGAAATCAATAGTTTCCTTTTTGTCCTAGAAGATAATATTGCTGTTTCCATAACTAAGCTTCTCAAAAGAAATGATATAAAATACTTGGTGTATTTGAGTTTAAAGACCTTAAGACATATTTCTTTTTTAAAAAAATCATATAAGGCTTTCAAAGAACATTGACATCAGATTCTCCACAGCAGGCAAAATGATATTTAATGCTCTTATGATGAAAAATTATGATGTTTAAAAATATTGTTGTAGGGGCATAGGAATAGAAAATAGGGATATCAAAATGGACCAGTGAATGGCTGGTATACTGCTTTTGGGGCAACATAAGACATTGTTGGAAGCAGGGTGATTTCAGATAATCACAGACAAGTGTACATATCTAAATTCTCTAGGAAAATGTTCAGAAAGTTTCTACATAAATAAAAGATTGTTCCCTATCAAGGTTGATTCTTTAACTCATTTAAATGTTACTTATTCTTTGCAATAGTGGTCAAAATACTATTTCTTTGCAAGTGTCAAAATACTATTAAATCAAAATGAATTGTTTTATGTTTATATAATAGCCAGAATAAAAGTAAACAAAATCGTTAAATATGTAAATTCCCTTAATATAAACATCAGAAATAAAAAATACAACTTATTGAAATCCTCATTTAATGTACACACATGATAATCAATCAATCAAATCTTAGCTTACTTTAGATTAACCCTTTTTTAACATTTTAGAATTTGCATAGCCTTTTGAAACTATTCTCACTAACTTTTGAGTTCTGTATAAAAAAAAAACCCTATATTTTACTTTTTCTTGTCATTTTTAAACAAGGAAATTATCTAAAATTGTACACATTGCATTTTTTATTCCATATTTCTCACTATCAGCTCAGCAGTGATGACTACCATTACCCTTGTTGTAGGGATAGAGAATCCTTATCAAGTCTCAATCTCTTTACTCTTCAACACTTCTCCATTCTGTAATAAACCTGTTTGAAATAAACCTTTGAATTCACAATCTCTGTTTTTGCAGCAGATACTAATGAAGAACCAGCCAATACCCTTCTTTATGAAGTCAAGACAATTTAATGAACCTTATTCTTCTGCTCCTTGTATCTAATATTACCTTTTCATCCATTTTGATTACATAAATGTTGGTACTTTTCCATGTTTAAATAACATATATTGTGGGTGTTATACCTTATCAAGACTATTATTTTATTAAAGAGATCAAATCTATTTTAAACTGTTTATTAATCAATAATGTAGATGCTATGTATTTGTGAAGTACATGATAAGCCTACAGGTTTATGCAAAAGTAACTTTTATTTATCTGAAGTAATTGTCCTCTTGGAGGCTTATGGTTAAATAAGCTCATGGTTAAATAGCACTTTGTCAACTCTGGCTGGCTGGTTCAACTTTCTGTTCTGGTTCAAACTTTTTCGCAGCTGACTTATTCAAATCAGCTTCTCACAGAATTTCTCTCTTTCACAAAACTGTCTCTGAACTCCATAAACTGAACTGCATTGACAGCTGTTCAGCTAGCTTGTTTAGTTTCTGTAGCTGCATGGCTTTTTGAGGCCCCATGTTGGGCGCCAAAGGTGGGAAAAGGGGGGGCACAGTGGAGGAGTCCTGGAGGCTTCCACACTGCAGGTCCCACATACAGGAGAAAGGTCTGGAGTTCCAAAGGCTGGAAGCTTTGGTTATGGCAGGCCCCAATGCTATGAGGAAGTCCTTGGTTCTAAAAGGGTTTATTTTCATGGCAGGTGGTGGGTGGATCTGGATGTACACCCCCCTGCCCGAAACTCAGGCAGACCTGATTTAAATTGGGAGGGAGAAGTGGGAAGGGTCTGGGGAGAATTCTTAATTGGCTCTACCTCTGACCTTCATTAGTATGTAAATCTCTAGGGCCTGAGGCCTGTAGTCACACCCTCTACCTGTGCACTTTTGGAGGGGCTGCGTGACTGAACAATGTAGATCCATGGAAATTAGACTGCTCGTCAGGACCCTGGATTCTAGGGACATGGCCGAACTCCTGCGGTTTCCCTCTTGGAGTCTCAGGGTTCCAGGCCCATGCCCAGCCAAGAACCAAGATACCCTTACACAGTCCCACAATAATTAATTTCCCAATTTTTTATATCAGCTTTATGTTTTCAGACCCACTATCATACTTCACTCATATTGGTTAAATCAATTATAAAACAATTTTTTTTTTAACGTGTAAATTATGGTGGTGTGGTATGAGCAATAAACAGTACTATGCATCAGACTACATTCTTTAAAATGCTGATCTACTAAACTGATAATATTTAGGGATTGAGTATACAAAATAAAATAGAGTAACAAGTGATGAATGTTAGATTAAAAATGTACAAATTACACAGATCAATGCAAGGGTCAAGTCTTCACATTAAGTTCCTACCATGTTAGACACTTACTCTTTTTGATTAATATTTAAATGAGGCTATGACATGAATTAGGCCCATATTTAAGGACTGAGATTTATATCCATTCAAATAGAAATGCCAATACACACTTTCTTAACAAGGCTAAAAACAAGCTTTCAGAAACCAAAGTGACACTTTGAGCTCTCTGAAGAATTTTAACCTGATCTTCCATAAACGTGCATGACAAAACAGTAAAATTAATACAAGTGGAAGGAGGACGGAACCATAATTTATAATGAAACTTTAAAATACCTTAAAGAAGTATAAATGACTCAAACATTATAAACCAAAGACTTGATAATAAATAAATAATAAATCTTATACAATATGCAATAAGATTATATTTGAAAATTTAAATATTTGAAGCACTGACATTCTGAAAACAGAAACATCATTTCTAAAACATGTACTTTCTACAGGTCCCTCATCATAAAATGCAGATTCAAGAGTTTAGAATAATCATATAAGCACAATAGTGCATGCTATTCATTATAAAACAACTTGAAGTATGAGTTCAGGAATAATCTCAACCAGATGTAGACAACCACAAACAACGGATTGTGTCATCCAAGTACTCAGGAAAAGAGGAAGAGTGTTCAAAGGTATTTACACGAGTAAGAAAAATCTTCCAGCATTAATTAAAAAGTCAATTCATGAATTCCAGAAATTTAATAAACTCTGTAAAGATATGCCTTACTTAAACTACCTAAAATTATTCAATACAGAAAAAGAAAGAAATTTTATAAGGGAATTAATGATAAAACTAAACACATTTTTTTTCAGAAAAAGTAGACATTGGAAGAATTAAGTTACAAAGATTGGAATGCAATATAGTAAAATCTACCCTTTCAAACTAAAGAGGAGAGGGAGGGGAGAGAGGAGAATAAAATATGAAGAGAAGAAATATAATTTTAACTTTAGCAAAGCATAAAAGTTCTTGTGACTAAAATGCTACAGGAAAATATTGATCAATTGATAAGTATATAGATGTGTGAAATTTTACCTTGAGCTTCAAATGTTCCATTGTCTTATAGTAGCAAAAACTTTTGCAGTATATTGAGATAGAAAAATTTGATCAGACAAGCATGGTGATCTCTACTAGGATACAAAGCAAAAGCTGTAGCTGTCCTCATCCAAATGACCCAGGCATAAATACAGGAAGAGTTATTTTAAAAAGTTAAAGACATTTCCAAATGTCAAGAGAAATTGTTATAAACTTCACAATTTCAATTTTAATATTACAAAAGCAAAACAGAATTAAATTTTAAGTATACTACACAACTAGACCAAAATTTCTTCTATTATATTAGGTAGATTTTTTTTCCCTATGCCCAGAGATAACACTAATACCTGAAAGACACAAAAAAATTAAGTTGACCCAATTAATATGCAAATTTAAATTTATAATATAAGATAGATCTTTCTATATTAAGCTTTAAATTATATTTATATAATTTGTATAAATAAAATTTAAAATTTAGATGCATGTTAATTCATAAAAATGGAAAAATAAGCATATCAAAACAATGTATTATTAATTAGAATTACTATATTACTCAAAAGATATCTTGAAAATTTATTTCACTTATTGAAATGGTGTATTATTTGAACAAAGTTTAATCCCAGAAAAAAGCTTTTCTCAGTTTGCATAAGACCAAACTTATCTATTACGTGTGATGGCCTGCTGCATTTGTCATTCTCTTTCTGACTCTTCCGCTAACAATGTCTCTTTCAGTTTAACTCACAATACACAAACTGCATGATTCTATTATTGCTGAATATTATTCAATACTATGCATTCTGTATTTTCTTTATCCATTTACTCACTGGTGGACTATTTGTTTACTCTGATTTATCACCTATAATGAATAATGCTGGAGGTTGTAACAACATAGCTATCTCTTGGAGTGTTGATTTATTTCTCACCAATTATATATCCAGTTATTAGGTTGCTCTATCATATACTAATTCTCATAATTGATATAATAATTTATATATCCACCAATTTTATCTAAATTTTTCCTTTCTTCCACATCTCCTCCCCTCCTCCCCCTGATTTCTTTCCTCTTTTACACTACAGGGCTCTCTTTTTTTCTTCCTCACTTTCTTTCTTCCTCACTCTGTCTGTTTCTCTCTCTCTCTCTCTGCCTCTGTGTTCCTGTCTCCCTCTCTCTCTCTGTATCTCTTCTTCCTTATATCCAATCTTCCTCCCTTCCTCCCTCCCTTCTTTCCTTCTTTTCTACCCTCCTTCTTTCCTTCCTTTCTTCCTTCTCCTTCCTTCCTTCCTTCCTTCCTTCCTTCCTTCCTTCCTTCCTTTCTTCTTCCTTTGTATCTTTTTCCTATTTGAAAAATAAACATTTTCCATGTAATGTATTCTCATCAGTTTAAACATGGAAAGAGTTCAAATGATTGCGTGGGATGTGATACACACATAATTAGTTTGCATGATGTAATAGTAGCAGGTTCATAAAAGGTAAAGTGTCTTCATTAATTCTTCATTAAAATCATATAATTTTATGTTAAATATAGACCATAATAGTTATTATTGAATCTCTATCCATTACTAATATCATAGAGGAAAAAATAACTAGATAGGTATAATGTGGGAGAAGATACTAATATACACAAAATATACTAGGAAGTTACAGCCGTCTACCCACAAAACATTTATGGAATCTATAAAATTATAATGTTATATCATACAATCTAAGTGTAGTAGGTGTTGAAAAATGCTTATCAGCATATATAAACATAGCCTGTAAACCCATGAAGGCAATAATAACATTTATAGTTTCAAAAGTATTACATGTTCTTTAAAGCAATCTAACTAACTAAAAAATAAAGCTTACTGAGCTGATTTTTAAGTGATTGTAAGTTACCAATCTGTGCATTTTTTAAACAATTTTAGATATTAGTATGATGGAAACTTATATATGTACTCCTTCTCCCATTTATTTATTTATTTATTTATTTATTTATTTATTTATTTATTTTTACACTCCAGATTTTATTCCACACTCTCAGATCCATCCTATCACTGTTCCATATCCCATCCATCCTCCCCATATCCCTGTCTCCACGAGGATGTCCCTACCCCCCACCTACCACCCAACCAGACCTTTAAAATCCCTTGGGCCTTTAGTCTCTTTAGGGCTAGAGGCATCTTCTCTGACTAAACCCAACCTGGCAGTCCTCTGCTCTGTTGGCGGCCTCATATAAGATGGTGTATGCTGCCTCATTGATGGTCTAGTGTCTGAGAGATATCAGGAGACTGCTGGTCCTCCTACAGGGTTACCCTCCTCCTCAGCTTCTTCCAGTCTTTCTCTAATTCAATCACAGGGGTCAACAGCTTCTGTCTATTAGTTGGGTGCAAATATCTACATCTGACTCTTTCAGCTGCTTGTTGGATCTTCCAGATAGTGGTCATGATAGGTCTCTTTTTGTCAGCACTCCATAGCATCAGTAACAGTGTCAGGCCTTGTGACCTCCCCTTGAGCTAGATCCCACTTTGGGCCAGTCGCTGGACCTTCTTTTCCTCAGGCTCCTCTCCATTTCCATTTCTGCAGTTCTTTCAGACAGGGAAAATTATGGGTCAGAGTTTTGATTGTGGAAGTGGCAACCCTCTCCCTCACTTGATGTCCTGTCTTCCTGCTCTATAAGTTTCCTCTCCCTACTGTTGGGCAGTTCATCTAAGACACCACCCTTTGAGTCCAGAGAATCTCTCACCTCCCAAGTCTATGATGCATTCTGGAGGGTCTCCTCAACCTCCTACCTCCTGAAGTTGCCTGTTTCCATTCTTTCTGTTGGCCCTCAAGGCTTCAGTCTTTTTTCTCCACCCAGTACCAGATCAGGTTGCTCTCTCCCCACCTCCTGTCCACTTTCCCTCCATGATTCCTTCCTCCATCCTCACTTGTGATTGCTTTCTTCTCCCTCCCAAATAGCTCTAAGTCATTCTCACTTGGGCCCTTCAGCTTGTTGACCTTTTTGAGTTCTGTGAACTGTATCTTGGGTATTCTGTGTACACTTTTTTTTTTTTGATAAAACTCACTTATTAGTGAGTACATACCATTAATATCATTTTGGGGGTCCTAGTTACCTTCACTCAGGATGTTATTTCTGAGTTCCTTCCATTTGCTGGCAAAACTCAGGGTGTCCTTGTTCTTAATAGCTGAATAGTATTCCATTGTGTAAATGTACCGAATTTTCTGTATCCATTCTGCTGTTGTGGGATATCTGGGTTGCTTCCAGCTTCTGGCTATCACAAATAAGGCTGCTATGAATATAGTGGAACATGTATCCCTGTGGCATGGTGTGGCATCTTTTGGGTATATTCTCAAGACTGGTATGGCTGGGTCTTCAGTTAGATCTATTACCAATTTTCTGAGGAATGTTCATATTGAATTCTAGAGTGGTTGTACCAGTTTGTAATCCCACCAGCAATGAAGGAGTGTTCTTTTTTCTCCATATCCTTTCAAACATGTGTTGTCACCTGAGGTTCTGATCTTAGCCATTCTGATTGGTGTAAGGTGGAATCTCAGTGTCCTTTTGATTTGCATTTCTCTGATCACTATGGTCTTTGAACATTTCTTTAGGTGCTTCTCAGCCATTCGAGATTCCTCTGTTGTGAATTCTCAGTTTAGTTCTACACCTCATTTTTTGATTGGATTAGCTTCTTGAGTTCTTTATATACTTTGGACATTAGCCCTTTATCTGATGTGGTGTTATTGAAGATATTTTTCCAATCTGTAGGTTGCCAATTTGTCTTATTAACTATGTCCTTTGCCTTACAAAAGCTTTTCAGAATCATGAGGTCCCATTTCTGATCTTCAATTCTATTCCATTATCAACTTTCGGTCTTGTATCAATACATGCAGTTTTTATCATATTGCTCTGAAGTAGATCTTGAGGTCAAGGATGATGATTCCCCAAGCTATTCTTTAAGAATTGTTTTCACTATTCTGTTTTTTTGCCTTTCCAGATGAATTTGAGCTGCTCTTTTCAAATCTTTGAAGAATTGTGTTGAGATTTTGATGTGGATTGCATTGAATCTGCCAATCAACGATCATGAGAGATGTCTCTATTTTTGGAGATCTTCTTCTATTTCTTTATTGAGAAACTTGAAGCTTTAGTCATACAGATCTTTCCCTTGTTTGGTTAGCATTATTCCAAGATATTTTATATTATTTGTGGCTATTGTAAAGGGAGACATTTCCCTAATTTATTTCTCAGCCTGTTTATCATTTGTATAAAGGAAAGCTAGTGATTTATTTGAGTTAATTTTATATCTTTTGCTGAAGTTATTTTTCAGCTGGAGCTCTTCTCTGCTAGAATTTTTGGGTTCTCTTTTGTATACTATCATATCATCTGCCAGTAGTGATACCTTGATTTCTTCTTTGCCAATTTGTATCCTTTTGATCATACTTTATTGTCTTACTGTTCTAGCTAGCACTTTGAGTGCTATATTGAATAGATATGGGGAGAGTGAGCTTTCTTGTCTTGTACTTGATTTTAGTGGGATTGCTTCAAGTATGTCTCAGTTTAATTTGATATCGGCTATTTCTTTGCCATAAACTGCTTTTATTATATTGAGATATGGGCCTTGAATTCCTGATCTCTCCAATACTTTTAACATGAAGTGGTGTTGTATTTTGTCAAATGTTCTTTCTGCTTCTGAGGAGATGATCATGTGATTTTTTTTCTTTGAGTTTGTTTCTATAGTGAATTATGTTAATGAATTTTCATGCTGGGCAGTAGTGGTGCACTCCTTTAATCCCAGCACTTGGGAGGTAGATGCAGGTGGATTTCTGAGTTTGAGGCCAGCCTGGTCTCAAACTGTCTCAAAAAACAAAACAAAACAAAACAAAACAAAAAAAAAGCAAAAAAGCAATTTTCATATACTGAACCAACCTTGTATCCTTGAGATGAAACTTACTTGATCATGGTGAGTGTTGTGATGTGTTCTTGAATTCAGTTTCCAAGAATTTTATTGAGCATATTTGCATCAATATTCATAAGCAAGATTGGTCTGATGTTCTCTTTTTTTGGTTGGGTCCTTGTGCAGCTAAAGTATCAGAGTAATTGTGATTTTATAGAATGAGTTAGGTAGGGTTCCTTCAGTTTCTATTTTATGGAATATTTTGATTAATATTGGTATCAGGACTTCTTTGAAGGTATGGGGAAGTCTGCCCTAAATCCATCTGGCTCTGTAGTTTTTTTGGTTGGGAGGTTTTAAATAACTCCTTCTATTTTCTTTTTCAATATGGACCTGTTTGGAAGGTTTATCTGCTCTTGATGTAATTTGGTATGTGGTATCTGTCTAGAAAACCATCCATTTCATCTAGATTTTCCATTTTTTTGAGTGTAGGCTTTTATAGTAGGATCTGATGATTTTTTTAATTTCCTCCATTTCTGTTGTCATGTCTCCCTTTTCATTTCTGATTTTATTAATTTGGATACTGCCTCTGGGCCCTTTAGTTAGTTTGTCTAGGGGTTTATATTTGTTGTTGATTCTCTCAAAGAACAAGCTTTTGGTTTTGTTGATTCTTTCAATTGTTCTGTTTGTTTCTGTTTGTTTGATTTCAGTCCTGAGTTTGACTATTTTCTGCCTTCTTCTCCTCTTGGGTGAGTTTGCTTCCTTTTGTTCTAGAGCTCTCATGTGTGCTGTTAACTTGTTAGTGTAATATCTCTCCAGTTTCTTTACTAGGGCACTTAGTGCTATGAATTTTGCTCTTAGCACTGCTTTTATTGTGTCCCATAAGTTTGAGTATGATGTGTCAGCATTTTCATTAAATTTCAGGAAGTCTTTAATTCCTTTATTTCTTTCATGACCAAGTTATCATTAAGTAGAGAGTTTTTCAGTTTCCAGGTATATATTTCTGTTGTTTTTGCTTTAATTGAAGACCAGCCTTAGGCCATGATGATCTGATAGGATGCATGGAATTATTTCACTCTTCTTTTATTGGTGGAAGGTTGTTTTGTGACAAATTGTATGGTCGATTTTGGAGAAGGTACCACAAGGTGCTGCGAAGAAGTTGTATTCTTCTGCTTTAGGGTGAATTGTTCTGTAGATATCTGCTAAATCCATTTGGTTCATAACCTCTTTTAGTTTTACTGTGTTTCTGTTAGTTTCTATTTTAATGACCTGTCCATTGGTGAGAGTGAGGTGTTGAAGTCTCCCACTATTATTGTGTGTGGTTCAATGAGTCTTTTGAGATTTAGTAAAGGTTTTGTTTTGAACGTGGGTGCCCTTTAATTTGGGGCATAGATGTTCAGAATTGAGACTTTCTCTTGGTGGATTTTCCATTGATGAACATGAAGTGTCCTTCTTCATCATGCTTGATAACTTTTGCTGAAAGTTATTTTATTGAATATTAGGATGGCAATTTTAGCTTGTTTCCTAGGACCATTATCTTGGAAGACCTTTATTCATCTTTTTACTCTGAGATAGTGTTGGTCTTTATTATTGAGGTGTGTTTCTTATATGCAACAAAATGCTGGATTTTGTATGCATATCTAGTATGTTAGCTTATGTGTTTTTATATGTGAATTGAGTCCATTAATATTGAGAGATATTAAAGACAGATGACTGTTAGTTCCTGATATGTTTGTTTTTATAGGTGGCTTTATTTTCTTGTAGTTCTCTTCTTTTATGTTGTTGTTGTGAGATGCTTAATATCTTTTCTTTCATGTAGGTCCCTATCTTGTGTTGGAATTTTCCTTCTAGGATCCTCTGTTGTGTTGGATTGGTAGATACATCCTGTTTGAATTTGGTTTTCTCCTGAATATTTTGTTTTCTCCCTCTATGCTGATTGAGACTTTTGCTGAGTATAGTTGCCTGGGCTGGCTTTTGAGTTATCTAAGAGTCTGTGTCACCTCTCATCAGGCTCTTCTGGGTTTCATAGTCTCTGTTGAGAAGTATGGTGTAATTCTGATAGGTCTACCTTTTTATGTTACTAGTCCTTTTCCCTTGCAGCTTTTAATATTCTTTCTTTGTTCTGTATGTATAGTGTTTTGATTATTATGTGTCAAGAGAATTTTCTTTTCTTGTCCCATTTATTTGGTGTTCTATAGTCTTCTTGTACCTTTATGGACATCTCTTTCTTTAGGTTGGGGAAGTTTTCATCTATGATTTTGTTCAAGACATTTTCAGGTTCTTTGAGCTGAGAATCTTTGTTCTCTACTCCCATTTTTCTAGATTTGGTTTTTCATAGTGTCCTGAATTTCCTGGATGCTTTGGATTAAGAGGTTTTTGTTTTGAATTTTCTTTGACAGTTGTGTCATTCTCTTCTATGGTATCTTGTGCACCTGAGATTCTCTCTTCTATCTCTTTTATTCTGTTGGTGATACTTATATCTGTAATTCCTCACCTCTTTCCTAGGTTTTCCATTTACAGCTTTGCCTCCATTTGTGTTTCATTTATTGTTTCTACTATTTGTATCTGAATTATAGCAACACTATTAAATTCCTATATATTGATGTGTAGAGTAACAGTTCATCATTTTCCATTATTACTACATATTAATTAGTATAGACATTATTTTATAGTCTATGTTTTGCAATGGATCTTTGATATTTCCATCTTTGGTTATTAAATAAAGTGTATTAATGTCTTACTTTCTGCATTTGTAGATACTGAAAGTAATTTCATATTATGTGCACATAAAATCTATGACATTTATGTTTAAAGGTTTTTTCACAATGAATATACTTTTAAATAATGCTAGATTAATTTTACTATAGCTTATAATGTTTTAAATTAATAAAAATTAATGTAGCATAGAAGCTTTTCAATTCATCTATTACATTTTATATATATTTTAACTTTTAAAGCCTTTTATATGATATATTTATATATTTAAAAATTATAACATCTATTCTGAATTTAATGTAAATATTTACATTAAATTTAATGCTTATTTTCTTATGAATACATGTATACACTATACTCTAAATATGGAATATATTTTATTTTGACAGTAAATTCTATAAATTTGGTAATATGGCCTTCATAGCATCATTTATTCAAATGTATTTTTCTCCCCATTTTTGCTATAATACTGGGTTATATTGTTACATTTTTACCAATATATTTATCAATATTTCCTTATATTTCTATGTGGTTCTAATGGATTTTTTTTCCTGCAAGTTCTCACTCTTCCAACTACATAAATGTAACAAGTATGTCTTGAAGTTTGGTTATCATTTATTTTATTGTATCAAAATTGCTGTGATGCTTATGCAATGAAATGCTATGTATTTTATGGTAAAGTTACTAGACATTTATTTGTTTTATAATATATTTTCTTTCTGGAGTTGACTAAAATTTCACAAGTAGGGTCAACTTATTTCTTTAGCACCTAATGTTATAATTATCATGTTAAATTATTTAAATTGTTATTGTCACATCTGAGGTTCCCTCATGCCTGACTTATTGATAAGTCTTTGTAATGCTGTGTCTCACATTTCTTTTTATTATACCTGAAAAATTTTAAAGGAAATGTGTTTCATTTTTAATAAAAAAAGGATGTGAGTTAAGATTTTATTAGTTTGTCATTTATTATTATGCAGATTAAAAGTTTTTTCTTGCAAGCTTCACTTAATTTATGAACTTCCCATTGCAGGAGATTATTTAGTCAAATCTTATTTAAAATGAGATGTGCAAATATGCAGCATTCTAGTGCTTAAGTTATATGGCCTTATTTCATCTATCCAGTGAATGTTTTCCACAGTTTATACAATAAAAAATATTTAAGATTCATTTTTAAAACAAGAATTTATGGAATTACTGAGAAATGTATGAATGCATTTGGAGTTTAACTGGACTTTACATAAGTTTAAGAATACTTGAATAAAATTTGAGCTAAAATGCATAAAGATCTATAAATTTTGATATTTAACTGAAGTTATAGAATGTTTTTCAAAATAACAAAATTTTCAGAACATTTAATTGTTCACATCTTTTCTTTTATGCATACAAATTGGAAAAAATTATGTGACTTTCTCTGTTTTTATGTAAACATAATGCATTTCTCAAATCATAAAGAAAGTAAAATAATATAATATAACAACTTTGGAGAGCTTTATAATGTACACTATGCTTATGGATCATATTTGTATGATAAAGGAATAATATAAGAGTCTTAAACATAGAAAATTTGATATGACTTCGTACTTGAACATACATGAAAAGTGTTCCACTTAGAAAACTTAACTTGAATATACACATGCCAGTCTTATATGGGACTGGCTATTATTTAGAAAACCCTAGATCCATAAAAATCATATCATTTGCTATTTTAACTAGATCATTTGACAGTGTGATTTTATAAAGCAGAGTTGTCACAGAGAAGCTAAATGTCATATGGCATGTCTTTTTGACAGCACTATTGACTTAAATTATATCACTATACAACCTAGCATATAATATATATATATATATATATATATATATATATAATATATAATTATATATTTATAATATACTTATATGGTACAGTGTTATACTTTGATTCAGAAAGGATATATTTTTGATTTCTTCCCGTATGATCATATATTATTAGGACTTATATTAGTCACATTTACAAAGAGTACTTAATCTCTCTCAAGATACTTTAAGGTAGGAGCTTAACACCTAATTAGAAATAATATTCTGCATCTATTCTTTAACTCCACAAATGAGTAGTCTAAAGAACAATATAAGTATCGTAAAATATATATTTTATTGTGGTGATTTCATTATTAAGTATCATCAGTGTTTTTTCATACTAATTTTTAAAAATACCTGTTTTGTTATAACTCAGCAATCTGTGCTATAATTTGTAGCTAATCTAATTTTTTTCACATTAACTGTTCAAGATTATTGCTTTCAATTGCAAGATTACAGCCCCACTGTTTCATAAATTCCTCAGCCATATCAAGAAGCTTCAAGCATGCCAACCGAGTTGTTTCGCTTTATTGTCCCAAGAATTCTCCCCTTCCCACCCTACTGACCTTCATTGTCTTTGCATGTTATCTTATGTCTCCACTACAGAGATATTTTCTCTCATAATTACACTGCTTAAATGAGCTCAGTATACTTGCTAATGTTAATTCAATCTCCATTCTTCATTTTCTTTCAATTACTATGATTGTCGCAGTTGAAAATACATATATATTTTTTTTAAATCTTTCTCTTTGATTACAATATAAGGTAAATTCGACTAGAATACAAGACTATATCTTACTTACATGGTATCTTGTAAGAAGGTGAAACTTTAAGTTTTTGTTGAATTTTTAAACAAAACAAGATGTCAAAAATATTCATTTTTTTTTCCATTTCTCAAAAACCACATAGATTTATTTTAGGAAGATATTTTTAAAAGTCATACTCAAATACCTTTTATTTCCTGTTATTCTTTCTGATAAATTTTTACCCAAATTTGCTTGAAAGCTTTATGCTAAAAAAAATTTTAACTTTTCATTCTTTTTTATAATGTATAAAGAGAGAGAATAGAAATAGTTTAATTCTTAAGAATGAACAATAATATATTCATGCAGGGAATGATTAGCTCATGCTTGGGTGTGGGTTCTTGTTGGGCTGTTGTGATTCCCTCTGCTCCGAAGAGACTGGAGCGCAGAAATCTTGATTGAGTTCACTCTGTTCGGGCACCGGACAGGTGCTATGGGGCAGGGGTGTGGGGGAGAGTTCTCAGTCTGAAGTTCCACAGGGGGACAGAGCTCCTGAATTGGGGATCCCTGGGCCAGGAGGTGGCTGGGGACCAAGTGGTCTCAAGCCCTTGTACTCTCAGACACTGCTGAGAGGCTGTGGAAGGACCGAGACTGGGGACATGTGGGTACGTGACCTGCCAATCCACAGCTGAGAGAAACAAGGTGGGGGAGAGAAGAAACAGTTACTGGCAGCACCCCACAGGAGAGACTCAGTTATGGTTACTGTACTTGCTTAGCAGTCTCAGTGGCTTGGAGAGGTGGAGCTCCACCACAGGACAGGAATGCAGAGAAGCCTTCCACTATGGCTCGATAGTTGAGACCTTCTTCTCAATGCCTACCCATGGTATCAGTTCCTGCAGTTGTGTCACTGTTGGATCTCATGTTGGTCACCAGATATGGGTCTCTGTGGCCGGAACACAGAAAGGTCCTCCAGGCAGGAAGTTAGGCGTGGCAATTGCAGTTACAGCAGCTTATTAAAGACCTTCTCTGTGTTTTCTCATGGAGGGGCCCCAAATACATGAGAAAGTCCATGGTTCCTAAGGGGCTTATTTTCATGGATTATGTAGATGGATCTTGCAGTACCCTCTTGAAACTCAGGGCAGACCTGAGTTAAATAGGGAGGGAGAAGGGGGAAGGGTCAGAATGCTTAATTGGCTCCACCCTCTGGCCTTCACATAACTCATTAGTATGTAAATCTCTCTAGGGCCTGAGGCCTTTAGTCATGCCTTCTACCTGTGCTCTTTGGGAGGGGCTGCATTGCCCTACGTGACTGAACAGTGCAGATCAATGGAGATCTATGCCATGTGTCAGGAGCCTGGATTCTGGGAGTGTGGCAGAATAAATGCCTGGCCCTTGCAGGATCTCCAGGCCACTTCCAGCCAGTACATCTACCAAAAACCAAGACTCCTTTCATGGCTCTACATATTCAGTTCAAAGTTAAATAATACTTTTCAATATATTCACAGTAGAATATTTTTTCTTTCCATACCTTTAAAATGTTTAGTAGTTCAGAGACACAGGACTATAGTAATTTAATTTATGGCTACTAGAATGATATCAACTTCTTTATCCTTAGAACAATCTCATTCTTCTAGACACAAAAAAAAATGACTTCATGATATCATATAAACTATGAAATTATACCATCACTGAATTACATAGCCCATCCTTGACCAAGCTACTTTTCCTTTTGTTTTGTTCATTTTAAAAAATATTTTAATTTTATTTATTCACTTTACATCCCTCTCATTACCCTTTTTCCCAATGACTCCTCTCACAATCCTTCCCCTCTTCTTTCTTGTTTTCTCCTCTGAAAGGATGGAGGATACCCCCTTCAATATCAACCCACTCTGGCACTTCAAGTCTCTGCAGGATTAGGTGCATCATCTCTCATGGGGTGAAAAACAGCAGCACAGCTAGAAAAACATATCCCACATATAGGCAACAGCTTTTGGGATAGCCCCCATTCCTGTTGTTTATGACCCACATGAAGAGCAAGCTGCACATCTGCTACATATGTGCTGGGGGCTTAGGTTAGGAGCAGTTTGTGTATTTTCTTTGGTTGGTTATTCAGCCTCTGAGAGGCCTAAGGGTCCAGGTTAATGACGCTGTTAGTCTTCCTGTGGAGTTCCTATCTCTTCAGGACCTTCAGTCCTTCCACAATTCTACCATAGGAGTCCTCAAGTTTCATGTACTCTTTAGAAGTGGGTCTCTACATCTGTTTGAGTCAGCTTCTGGACAGAAACTCTCAGAGGGCAACTATGCTAGACTCCTGTCTGCAAGCATAACAAAGTATCTTTAATAGTGTCAGGGTACTTGAACATGGGATGTTTCTCAGGTTCTGTTGGTTATTGGTTGTCCATTCCCTCAGTCTCTGTTCTATCCCTCATCTTGCTTTTCTTTTAGACAGGGTAAATTTTGAGTTTAAAATTTTGTGGGTGGGTTGGTTTCCCTACTGCTCCCCTGGGGTTTCTGCCATGCTATAGGAGGTGGCCTCTTTAGGTTCTATATCCCCAATGCTGTGAGTCACACCTATAGTTATTTCATTTAATTCTGGGAGCCTTCCCTATCCCAGGTCTCTGTAGTGTTCTCAAGACTCCTCTACCCCCCACTCCTGTCAGTCGCAAATTTCCATTTATTTTAATAGCAATCTCTACTGTCCCTCCCCACAACTGATCCTGAAGCCCACCCAAATCCCCTACCTTCCCCTCTATTACTGAGTTCCTTCCTTCCTTCCTTCCTATGAATATTCAATTCCCCCTTCTAAGTGAGCTTATTTGGGTCTGTGGAGTATGTCATGGGTATCCTATATTTTATGGCTAATGTCCACTTATAAGTTAGTTGCTTTTGGTAAGATGGCCATTTTTACTATATTAATTCTACCAATCAATGAGAATGTGAAATCTTTCCATCATTTGATATGTTTCTCAATTTCTTTCTTTACTTTAAATTTTGTTATACATGTCTTTCATTTGCTTGGTAGAGTTACACCAGGTGTTTTATATTATTTGTAGCTATTGTAAATGTTGTTTCCTAATTTCTTCTCAGCCATTTTATCATTTGTATAAATGAGGGCTTCTGACTTATTTGAGTTAATTTTGTATCCAGCCATTTTCCAAAATGCTGTGTCAGATGTAGGAGTTCTCTAATAGAATTTTTTTGGCTTGCTTATACATACTATAGTATCACCTGCAAAAAGAGATACTTTGATTTCTTCCTTTCCAGTTTGTATCTCCTTGAATTCTGTTAATAGTCTTGTTACTCTGGCTAGAAGGTCAAGTTCTATTCTAAATAATAATAATAATAATAATAATAATAATAATAATAATAATGATAATTGAGAGAATGAGCAGCCTTGTCTTGTTCCTGATTTTGGTGGAATTTCTGTAAATTTTCTGCATTTATTTTGATATTGACTATTAGCTTTCTACATATTTTTATTAGGTATTGGCATGTGTCTTGTATCTCTGATATCTCTGATACTTTTAACATACAGGGATGTTGGATTTTTCAAAGGCTTTTTCAGATTCTAATGAGATGATCATTTTAATTTTTTTCTTTCAGGTTTTTTTTTAATGGTGAATTGTGTTAATAGATTTTCATATATTAAACCATCACTGAATCTCTGGGATTAAGCCTTCCTGATCATCATAGATAATGTTTTTGATATGTTCTTGGATTTGGTTTGGGAGTATTTTATTGAGTATTTTTTGCATCAGAGTTAACAAGAAAAATTGGCCTGAAGTTTCTTTGTTGAGTATTTTGTTGGTTAGGTATCAGGGTGACTATGACCCTCCTACAATTCGGTTGGCAGTATTCCTTCTGTTTCTATCTTGTGGAAGTTTGGTGGGTATTGGTATTACTCTTCCTTGAAAGTCTGGTAGAATTCTGCCCTAAAACCATCTGCCCCTTGGCTTTTTTGGTTGGAAGACTTCTAATGACTGCTTCTGTTACTTTAGTTTTTATAATGTTGTTTAAATTATTTACCTGATACTGATTTAACTTTATTAAGTAATATCTGTTTAGAAAACTATTCATTTTGTTAAGATTTTCCAATTTTGTAGAATACAGGCTCTTAAAGTAATATCAAAGTAATATGCAGTAATAATTTTAATTTCTTCAGTGTCTGTTGCTATATATCCCCTTTTATTTCTGATTTTGTTAATTTGGATGCTATCTTTCTGTCTTTTGATTAGTTTAGCTAAGGGATTGTCATTTTTTTAATTTTTCTTTTCTTTTATTTTCTCAAAAACTCAGCTTTTGGTTTCATATTCTTGGTATTGTTTTCTTCGTCTCTAACTGATTGATTTCAGCCCCAATTCTGATTATTTTCTGTCTTCTACTCTTTTTGGTGTGCTTGTGTTAGGACCCCCAAAGGGAGACCTTTACTCTAGTCCAGATCGGCACACACCCATAGATACACGAGAGACCATCTGGATGCAATCAGCAAAGGCAGTTTAATAGTGTGGGCCCACGGGTAGAAATGTATCTCACACAGGAGGCAGAGGATTCGTCCCAGACCCTAAAAAGTTTGGAACTTATATAGGAAAAGGCTGGGGAGGGCGGGAAGATTAGGCACAGTTACATATTGATTGGATATTTCAAACATTAACAATTTGCGTCAGCAATTATCGGCAGGATGTGGGTGGCAGGATGTATAGTTATTTTTTAACTTTAGAACCTTGGACCTTGACCTTCCAACGAGGAAGAAAGAGAGCAAAACATCAGATGGCCCATTACTCACTTGGACATGTTTAGACTTGTTTGGACATGTCCTTGCATATCCTGTTTTTCTCCGTCACTCTGCCCTCGGAGGGGCTTGATGTTATTGTTATGGCTAATTTTAACAAGTTGTTCATGGTCTTTTGCTGACCGTGCCCTGCATGTCAAGATGTTTTAAAGTTTCACCCCAGGATCTTTTCCTGGGGCATCAGTGCGCAACCCCCAGGTGTCTCCTCTAAGCCAGCCTTGGTGGTTTTGTCTCCCTTTGTCAGTAAATTTTATAAGGATGGGATTGCGATATAAGTTTTATTCTTACACTTGCTTCTTCTTCTTCTTCTTCTCTTTTTCTTCTTCTTCTTCTTCTTCTTTTCTTAGAGTTTTCAGGTGTACTTTTATATTAATTGTATGGGAACTAATTTCATCATGGAGACAGTGTTTTGAACTGTCCTCCTTTTTCTTATTATTGGTTATTGTATTTATTTGCATTTCACACTGATTTCTTTTTTTGTTTGTTTCTTTCTTTTTTTGTTTTGTTTTTTCTTTTCTTTTTCTTTTTTTTTTTTTTTTTTTTTTTTTGAGACAGGGCTTCTCTGTGTAGCCCTGGGTGTCCTGGAACTCACTCTGTAGACCAGGCTGGCCTTGAACTCAGAAATATGCCTGCCTCCGCTTCCCAAGTGCTGGGATTAAAGGCATGTACTACCACTGCCTGGCAAATGTGTAGTCCAGACTGACCTCAAACTCCAGATCCTCCTGCCTCTGCCTCCTTCAGCAAATCCTACAGGTCTGCGCCACCAGAACCAGCTTTATTTACATTACAAATGGTATTATTCTTCTGGGTTTCCCCTTCACAAACTCCCTATCACATCACCATCCTCCCTGCTCCTTTGAGGGTGCTCCCTGACCCACTCACTCCCACCTCACCACCCTAGCATTCACCTACACTGGGACATTGAGCCTTTACAGACCCAAGGGCCTCTCATCTCACTGATGCCTGATAAGGCCATCCTTCACAGCTGGAGCAGCCATAAGTTACTCCATGTGTACTCTTTGGTTGGTCATTTAGTCCTTAGGAGCTCTGGGGGGGTCTTATTGGTTGATATTTTTGTTCTTCCTATGGGGTTGCAAATGTCTGCATTTTCTTTAGTCCTTCCCCTATCTCATCCTTTGGGGTCCATGTACTCAGTCCAATGGTTGGCTGAAAGTGCCCGTATCTGTATTTGTCATGCTCTGGCAGAGCCTCTCAGGAGATGGCTATAACAGACTCCTGTCAACAAGTACTTCTTGGCATCAGCAATAGTGTCTGGGTTTGGTGGCTGCATATGGGATGGATCCCCAGATGGAGCACTCTCTGGATGGCCTTTCCTTCCGTCTCTGCTCCACTCTTTGTCCCTGTATTTCCTTTAGACAGGAGTAATTATCAGTTAAAATTTTTGAGATGGATCCTTCAACAGAGGGCCATACTTAACCTCTGGATATGGTGTTCCCCTTCTGGATATGGTCTCTATAGGTTCTTTCTCCCTGTTGTTGAGTATTTCAGCCAATTTCATCTCGGTTGGTTCATAGGAGCCATTATTACTGCTTTTATTGTTCACATAAATTTGGATATGTTGTGGTTTCATTTTATTGAATTCAAGCACACCTTTAATTTCTTTCTTTATTTCTTCCCTGAACAGAATCATTGAGTAAAGATTTGTTCAATTTACATGAGTCTATAGGCTTTCTGGTGTTTTTGTTGAAGTTCAGCTTTAGTCAATGGTGGTTTTTTTTTTTTTTTTTTTTCTCCAGAGCTGAGGACCGAACCCAGGGCCTTGCCCTTGCTAGGCAAGCGCTCTACCACTGAGCTAAATCCCCAACCCCTGGTCAATGGTGTTATGATAAGATACAAGGCATAATTTTAATTTTCTTATATCTGTTGAAGCTTGTTTTGTGACCAAGTATCTGGTCAGTTTTGGAGAAAGACCCATGAGGTGCTGAGAAGAAGGTATATTCTTTATATTTGAGTGAAGTATTCAATAACTGTCTGTTAGGTTCATTTGACTCATAATATCTCTTATGTTCATCATTACACTGCTTAGTTTTTGTTTGTATGACCTGTCAATTGGTGAGAGTAAAATTTTGAAGATTATCACAGTTAATTTGTGAGGTTTGATGTGTGATTTAAATGTTAGCAATATTTGCTTTACCAATATGGATGTCATTGTGTTTGAGGCATAGACATTCAGAATTGAGATGTTATCTTGGTAGAATTTTCTTCTAATGAGTATGAATTGTCCTCCCTGTCTCTTTCGATTAATTTTGCTTGAAAGTCTATTTTACTAGATATAAAAATGTCTAATCCAGTTTGCTTCTAAGGTATGTTTGTTTGGAAACCTTTTTCTCTAGCCCTTTACTCTGAGGTAATATCTATCTTCATTTGTGAGATGTGTTTCTTGTATTCAGCAGTACGATGGATCTAGTTTTCACATCCATTCTGTTATCCTGTTTCCTTTTATTGGGTATTTCAGTCCATTGATGTTGAGAGATATTAATGACCTGTGATTGTTAATTCCTATTATTTTGATGTATGTGATGTCAGTGTGTGTTTGTCTCTGTGTGTGTTTCTGTGTGTGTGTGTGTGTTTCTCTAGTTTTTGCTGGTATGTAGTTACTTTTTTCTTATTTTCGGGGATTGTTTTTGTTATTCATTTTTGTAAGTAGTTGTCTTCCTTGGTTTTCCTTTTAATATTTTCTATAAGGTATGGATTTTTAAAATAGATACTGATATTCTTTAAATTTTGAAATTTGATTTATCTTTTGTTTGTTTTTGTGTTTTGGTATTTGTTTTGTTTTGTTTTGTTTCATTTTTTTCTTTTCTTTTTCCTTTTTTTTTGCTTTGTTTGTTTGTTTTGTTTTATTTTTTTCAAGACAGGTTTCTCTCTATAGCCCTGGGTGTCCTGGAACTCACTCTGGCCTTGAACTCAGAAATCTGCCTGACTCTGCCTCTCAAGTGCTGGGATTAAAGGCATGTACCACCACCGCCCAGCTTTTGATTTATCTTAAAATATCCTATTTTCTCCATCTATGGTGACTGAGAGATTTGTGTGGTACAGTCATCTAGGTTGGGAAAGGATGGGTTTTTTAGAGGTTATTTGTCCAGTCCTTTCTAGCTTTTATAGTTTCTGTTGAGATATCACATGTAATTCTTATAGGTCTGACATTGTATGTTGCTAGCTTCTTCTCCTTATAACTTTTAATATTCTTTATTTATTCTGTACATTTTATGTTTTGATTATTATATACCAAGAGCATTTTCTTTTCAGGTCTAGTCTAATTGGTGTTCTATAAGCTTAATGTATATTTATAGGGATTTCTTTCTTTAGGATGGGAAAGTTTTCTTCTACAGTTTTGTTGAGAATATTTTCTGGGCCTTGGAGCTGGGACTCTTCTATTCCTATTCTTAGGTTAGGTCTTTTCATGGCATCCCAGATTTTCTGGATGTTTTGTGTTATGAATTTTTTTTGAAGTTAACATTTTCTTTGACTGATGTATCATTTTCTTCTACTGTATCTTCTATGCCTAAGATTTTCTCTTCCATCTTCTGTATTCATTTGATCAGGCTTGCATCTGTTGTTTCTGTTTGCTCTCTTAGATTTTCTATCTCTAGGATTCTCAGTTTGTGTTTTCATTTTTGCTTCTACTTCCACTTTCAGGTCCTGAACAGTTTTATTTTTTTCCTTCACCTGCTTAATTGTATTTTCCTGTATGTCTTTAAGGGATTAATTAATTTCTTCTTTAAACACCTAGAACTGATTGGTTTTATTTTCCTGTATTTCTTTAATGGATTTATTCATTTCTACATTAAAGGCATCTATCATCTTTATAAGATTGGATTAAAGTCATTTTCCTGTGTTTTGGTTGTGTTAGGACATCCAGGGCTTGTTATAGTGAGATAGCTGTGCTTTGGGGATGTCATATTGCCCTGGCATTTGTTGATTGTTTTCTTTCTAGAGCATTTAGCCATCTGGATTGTTTTGGTCCCTGGGTGTTCCTGTTATAGTAAGCAATGGGAGAGGGTTAACCTGTTGTGGCAGGCCTCTGATGTGTATCTGTTGTGGGTGGGCCTGGTGCTGTTTGTATTCTAATGCTAATACAGCTCTCCTGGGAGGGGCTGCCTGAAACAAGAGAAGCCAATCACTGGGTGAGTAGGAGGAGGGACTTCCGGCTTGAACAGAGGAAGAGGAGAGAGTTAGAGGCTTTTGGAACCTGATAGCACATGGGTAAAATGTAGCTGTTAGAGTTTCCAAGAATCATGGTCCACAAGAATTGGCCACTGGAGGAATCAGATTCAATAAGGCTTACAAGATTAAGTTTTAGTTGTTGCACCCAAAGATTAAGTTACCATTATCTCTAAACTAAGTTTGTGTTTTTCTTCTCTTGGCAACTCAAGAGAGTCCAAAAGAGAAAGGTGCAGCGGCAAAGCATGGGTTTGCCTGATGTGCCCCACAAAGGCGGTGGAGGTTTTCAAGCATGGGGATGGACTGGTAGTGACCTACCAGTGGGAACTTAACTGGCTGGGTGGAGAATCTTGGAGCTCTGAGTCCGAGTCTTCACAAGATAAAACAGACCAGCCAGGCATCGGAACTGAGGTGGCCTGCTAGTGCTGGGCTTAAAGCGGGAACTTGGATGGCATTAGACCTGGGAGCCTGACAGTTTTTAGTACCTCCCTCTACAGGTATCCTTTGGTTGTACGGTTCTGAATAAGCAGGTCTGTAAGGTTTGGGATCTGCGGGTATGTATGGTTCAGGATTTGCAGGTCTGATGAAGGTGGGCAGAGAGTTGGTACGTGGTGAATGGAGCTCTGCCTGGCTAGCTTACTCTTCACAGAAGCTGGGGATGTCCCAGAGGTGTCAGAGAGCTGAGAAGGTAGGTGGAAGAAGAGAAGTTAACCTGTATGGTTCAAAATTTCCAAGTCTGATGAAGGTGGGTGGAGAAGTGGTAGGAGAATCATCCAAGCTGTTTTTGAAGAAATAAAGCAACAAGTCTTTAGCTTTAGCTTGTAATATCAGAACATAGTAACTTACCTATTTCATTAGCTTCTAGACAAAATTAAAGAGAAGAACAATAATGCTCACATACACTTTTAAATGTTTACACGATATGAATTAAGAATATATAAGTATACTTAGAATGTTTATAGAAAATTATAATATATAGTTTGGTAGGCAGTAAATGAAGTCTCAAAGGATTTAAACATTTAAAAGAGTTTACATTCTCTGACTATGGCATAATTATTAAAGGTTTAAGATTTTTAAAGAATTAAGATGCAAACAAACAAGAACAGCATCTGATTCAGTAATGGAGATTTTTGCATTAAGTAAAAGTGGCTCTGTGTGAATGAGAGAATGTGTGAGTCTTTCCCTCAGAACTATTTCAGAACTGTGTTAGCCTTACTCTGTGTAAAGAAAAGACAGAACTGATACTGGCAGCTGGAGTTAAGTATGGTACACTAGGGATTGCATGGAACCTCATTGTTGTTTCCTTTGAAACATGATACAAAATGCCTGTGAAATACTAATTGGAAAGATTTGATACTATTTTCACATTTTATGTCTCATTAGAATATGCTGAGGTTTGATGTCTAATTGAGACACTTGCATCCTCATTATTATGAATGGTGGTACCAATGCAATTGGGTACAGAGATTATGTCATCAATGTCAAAACTTCTGAAAGACAAAGAAGATTGTGCAGAAAATGGACAATGTTTGTTCCTTCTTATTTAGCTTCATAAACAAGGATTCTTTCCGAACTTTACAAAAAACATTCAAAAAATGATTCTTAAGTGATGTTAGGTAGATCTAAGACTCAAAATAAGGACATCACAGACTGCATTCCATAAAGTTTTAATATTCCCTCACACACACAAAGATATATATGTGTATATATAATACTACATATATTTATATGAATCATATTTATAGCAAGTTAGCCTAGTGTTTTTCAGGTTTGTTTGTTTGTTTGTTTCAGTTTAGAAGGGAGAAAAGAAAGGGAGAACTAATGTAATCATAATATTAAAATAAAAAGATTTTAATATATATATAAATATAAATCACAATATAGTGATTAAAACATGAAAATTTAAGAACTAATACATATGTATAAATATAAAAAATATTTTTAAAGTAAAAAATTGCATAGATATTGGGAAAATCATATTTCTATAAAGTAATATACATATAATCATATATTTTGTAAAATTTTTAAAAGAAAAATATCTAAGTCTTACCAAGTTATAAATAAGTCAGGCTCCTTTGTAGGTGAGTGATAGAGGCTTCCTTCATTCCGCAGTCAGCCAGAAAACCATTTCACTTTATAGTTTTCTCCCTCAAGGTAGTACAGCTGGCAGGGTTCCTTATAATTCAATTATATTATAGGAACCCCTGGAATTTTAATTACAAGCAGTGTATGTAATTGATCTTTGAATTTGTATGAGATATACATAAATAAATATTCATTTAAATATTGAGCCCTGCATTAAACCTTGAACAAAAGAAAACATACTTGCAAATTTGTTATGTATAAAGGAATGCAAGGCAATTTACTCTCCACAATGCAAATTATCTAAGGGACTTCTCTCAACCATGCCCCCATTACCCCTCCCCAAAATTACCATCACATCAGACACAATCTCACTCATGATTTGATCTGGAAACAGAAAACTTGTCAGAAATTTTGCTATACATTTTAAAATGTTTATATTTCCTCCCTGAATCAAGTCTATGCAAATTTTTTATATATGAAATCAGTAAGAAATACTGGTAAAATAAAGGAAATACAATATAGTGTAATGGGAGAATTCCTTATCTCTTCTGTTATATTTTGTGTCCTGTAAGCCTCTTCCCTGACTACTAGCAGGCATGTCAGATGGTGCTACAGTAGTTTTCAAAAGAGAAGGACAATCAGAGTCTTACCAAGGTCATTCCAACACACCTTAGGGAGAGAACTAGCAGGTAAGTTCAATAGTGATCACTCTAAATCCTGTGTTCTATGTCCTATGTGTGTGATGTCTTCAGTAATAGGATTATATATTCAAGTTCTGGAAAGCAAACATAGAAAAGAATAATAAGGTACATTGCTTGCAGAGTTTCTTCATCACCCTGACCAAAAATTAGAAGAAAAATTTCACATGCCCATTACTGGGCTTTTGTTAGTTAATTGTGAATAAATGAATAAATGGCAATATTGGATTACTACTAAAGAGTTCTCATGCCAGATAACATTTATATTATTTTTTATAGAAGTAGCTTAATATTTCTTTACATGAAATATCCATTGCTTTCAACTATCTTTCATGTATTAGGATATTTTAGGCATATTGTAAATGACTTATTTATGTGAAGTTGATTTTGCCCATCTGTATTCCGTTATCTACTAGATAACATGAATGTGAAATAAAAATACTAAATGTAAAATAAACAGTAGTAATTAATATGCATATAGTATTTTATTATGTCACATGTATCATACATATTATTGTATTCAGTGTTCTCATATAAGAGAGATTATTCACAATAATCTTATCTAACTTAGGTGTTCCATGGATCAGTTTACTCAAGCCCAATATCCATTAAAACACATTTATTACTGAGTTCAGCAGTGTGATGACACTAAAGTATGCTCTTTACTCTGCCACAGAATTAGTAAAACTGACCAATGCTAAAATGATTTCTTCATATGATTAAAATTTCAAGCAGATGGCTGATACCTGTAAAGCAACAAGAAGGTAAGTGTTTGACAGTTTTAAGGCTCAAATGAGATAAATAGAACTAAGCATAGACCAGGAAAGAAGGAAGTTCAATTTGAATTTATCTAGGTTATATAGCAGAGGTTATATTTTGGTAGAAACATTAAAAGAAGAATATAAAATATCATTTTAAGTTTGGGAAATAAGTCAGAGTAGGAAAAGAGTTAAATTGGCCAGAATAACAGTAGAATTAAGGGATGATATAAACCAAGTTGATAATAAAAGATAATCCTAGTGCATATCAGCAATTAATTCATGCTAATTAGAAGTAAAGATTCCTATTATATAAAAAAAATATAAATCATTTCATTCAAAGGATTCACTTTATAAGATACCTAAAAGTTATAGAAAGCAATAAAATTAATAATATATCAATTTTTATAAAATCCTTCAATGGTTGTCGTTTAGTTTTTAGAAATTTGATAAAAAAAAAAATCTTTATGCTTTCCATTTAGAATGCATTTTATAAATTAACATATTTCCAATGAAAGACCAAAAGATTTCAAATAGCATCATTTCTCTTGTTAGTTATGTATTTATAAAGTTTAAATATTAGCAAATATGTGGAGTTAGAAATGTACTTTTAAGGTAAATTTTATTGTAATTTATTATATGAATTAAACTTATTTTACTCCAATCTAAAAACAGCTGTTTGTATTGCATATTTGAATTTGCAAATTGTTCAACTGTGCAAGGGCAAGCTAATGAGATGATGAATTCTAGCCATATAGTCTCCTAGATCTAGCTATCTATGCAGTTTTGTTTCATGTTTTAGAATAAATAATATTTCCTGTCTCTTGAATATAGTATTTTCCACTCAATTTCATTGTTTTATTAAGCTTTTCCTTCTGTGTGTAGTTCTAAGGCAGAGAACAAAGCATATATTTACCAAACAGTAGGCTTGTTAATTGTACTAACTATATTTAATCTATGTGTTTCATATAGTTTTAGAAATAACGTTCAGCCCCATGGAAGTCCACACTGGCTTCAGCTTAGTTATTTCAAGCTATATGCAGTGCCTCTCATTTTCAGGATAGTGTTTGGCATCTAATATTAATGGAGCACTAATGATTTTAAAGGCAGAATTTTATAACAGTGGTTTCATCTTTTTCTACAATGTCTAGTTCATTATGTCACCAAATGTTGTATGTGTTTGTGTCTGTGTGTTTGTTTTATCTTTAGAAACTATTTACAACCTGCTATTTAAAATATTGTAAATGTGCCTCCTATTATATAAATAGAAATCAATTCAGCAAACTTCATTCATTAGTTATTATGGGGAGAAAATAGGGTTTCAAAGTCTGGTTTTATGAGCAGCAGCTTTTGGAAGTCATAGGTATTGACTATTCCTGGTTGTCAACCTGACTATATCTGGAATGAACTACAATCCAGAATTGGAGGGCTTACCTTTGATCCAGATCTTGAAACTGGAAGTTACAAGTTTCATTGTCTGGATGGAACATTTTTGTAGATATCTGTTAAGTTGATATGATGTAAGATGTAAGATGTTATTTATTTCTGAAATTTCCAAGTTTTTTTTTGTTTGTTTTTTTTTTGTTTTTCGAGACAGGGTTTCTATGTGTAGCCCTGGCTGTCCTGGAGTTCACTCTGTAGACCAGGATAGCCTCGAACTCAGAAATCCACCTGCCTCTGCCTCCAGAGTGCTGGGATTAAAGGTGTGTGCCACCACTGCCCGGCTCCAAGTTATTTTTGATGTTGTTCAGATTACTTATCTAGTCAAGAAAATGAATTGATGATTATCAACTACTATTATGTGGTTTTTGTTAATCTATTTTTTCAATTCCAGAAGTATGTTTATTATAAAATTAGCTGTACCAATGTTTGATACATACATTAGTATTAGAATACTTTCTTGAATGATTCTTTCCTTAATTATAATGAATGACCCTTTTTTTTCTTTTCTGCTAAGTTTTGGTTGAAATCTGTTTTTCAAATGTTAGAATGGCAATACCTGATGCATCTGTTACAACTTGTTGGAAATATTCTTTTTTACACTTTTAGTTAAAGGTAAAAATCTTTAAAAAATCTAATTATCTTGTAGAGAAAAGATAGATGGGCTTTTGTTTCTTTATCCAGTAAGCCAGCCTGTGTCTTTAAATTCTAAAACTCTAGGCCATTAATATTTAACATTATTATTAAGGAGGTATATTGATTACAATCATTTTTGTTTGTTTCTTATTCATGCTTTTTATTTTTTTAATTAAAACTCTATTTTTTCTTTCTAGATTCTGTTGGCTGTGTTTACTACTTTCTTTTCTCTACAGTATTATTTGTGTGTGAGAGTGAGTGTGTGTGTGTGTGTGTGTGTGTGTGTGTGTGTATGTGTGTGTGTTGGTTTCATTCACATTATGTTTTATGCTGTACTTTTCAATCTTCTTCACTATGGTAGATAGATTTCCTGAAAACAGTAGTCTAGGTTGCCAGACACTGTATTTTAGATGTTAGAATAGATTTTTCCAAACTCTTCTGGCTTTCAATGTTTCCTTCAAGAAATCAACTGTGATTTCCTATGTTTTTTTTTTTTTTTCATGTTCTTTTCTTGAGCTTTCTAATTTTACTTTATCTTTAATTCCTGATATTCCATCTTCTACTAGATCCATCCTATTTGTAAATATTCCCTTATGTTTTCTAGTTAGGTTAAACATTTTGTGATTCCATTTTTATTTTAAGTGATGTTCTCTTTAATATTTATAATACTAATGACTTATACTTTAAAACCTCATTTTTCTTTATTAGTTC
Organism: Mastomys natalensis; assembly: GCA_021653895.1. Classification (NCBI taxonomy): domain Eukaryota; kingdom Metazoa; phylum Chordata; class Mammalia; order Rodentia; family Muridae; genus Mastomys; species Mastomys natalensis. The sequence goes on from JAJTUV010000385.1 coordinate 1,014,994, forward strand.
ATTCATTTATTTATTTTTCCTGAGCATTAATCAAGGTTTTTTGTGGTTGTTTTCTTGAAATTCTATGAATTGTTTGATCATATCTTCTTTAAATTTCTTGATATCTTTGATACAACTTGCAATCATTCCTTAAAATTTGGTACTCTAGGGTTTATTTATGTACTTCTCTTTAGAAAAAAACCTGCAAATAGCTCATGGGTTTGGAGGGACACATATTATCTTATCCATTTTTTTGAGATTTACTCTATGCATGTGGATTTATTTGGTTATGTTTCTGATGTGAGAATCTTGCCTGCCCTATGTTGTTTAGGAGCTGTGTGAGCAGAACTAAGCTAAGTCAAGCTGGTCAATGAGCTGTTTAATTAACCTGGCATAAATAGCTCAAGCCATGTATGTGGGTCTAGGTCTTGAATATAGAGACAGTGGCAAGTGGGAAGAGAAGTGGAAGGGGTAAGAAAAAACTTTCCTTCAAAGGGAAATCATGAGTAAAGTGAAAATTTGGGTATAGAAATAGTCTTGTGGGTATAGAAGTGGCAGCACGTGGATGAAAAAATTATATAACTTGACGATCTACCTTATATCTAGCCTTTTGTTCCCTCCTTCCACCTCTCATATTCCATAAGTGAGTACTCTTAATTCTCTTTCACATCCCTGAGAATGTGAACTATATAGGAGAATAAACTTAAAGCAAACCCTAGAAGCTGGCTCAATTCTGTCACTAAATGATATACAGTTGCATCACTTTTCATGACAAGCTGAATTAAACATCTTTTCTTTTTGACTAATATAACCATATATGTGTGTGAGATACAGTGTGTTTGTGGAAATATGTGTGTCTGTGTCTAAGTGTGTGCAAGTGTGTCTGAATACACATATATGTATTTTCTTTTTTCTTTCTTTTTTCTTTTTTAATATTTAGGTGGTCACATTTATTCCACCTAACTATTTAGGCACAGTGAGCAGAGACACGGGAGACAGGAACATGCTTAGCTCCTGCAAGGTAAGTGCTGTGATTACTAATTCTTTCTTTTTTTGGGGGGGGGGTATTTTATTTACATTTCAGATGTTCTCCCCTTACCCCATTTCCCCCTCCCTCCAAGGAACCCCCTATCCCATCCCTCCTCCTCCTGCTTCTATGAGGGTGTGCCCCCATCTACCCCACCCCTCCTCACCTTCCTACCCTCAAATTCCTCCACACACAGCGTCCAGCCTTCATGGGACTAAAGATCTCTTCTCCCACCTATACCTCCCTTACATATATAGCTGGAGCCATGGGTCCCTCCCTAAGTGCTCCCAGGATAGTGGTTTAGACTCTGGGGGCTCTGGTTGGTTGGTATTGTTGCTCTCCTCATGGGGTCATGAACCCTTTCAAGTCCTTCAGTCTTCACTCTACCTCCTCCATTGGGAACCCCATGATCAGTTTAATGGTTAGGTGTGAGCATCTGCCTTTAAATATGTCAGACTCTGTGCGAAAATGGGACCATAGTGGTGGAGTCCTAGAGGCTTCCAGGTGGTGGGTCCCACATGCAGGAGGAAGGTCTGGAGTTCCAAAAGTTGGAAGCTTTGGTGACGGCAGGCACCAATGATATGAAGAAGTTCTTGGTTCCAAAAGGGTTTATTTTCATGGCGGATGGTGTATGGATCTGGATGCACTGCCCTGAAACTCTGGGCAGACCTGAGTTAAATAGGAAGGGAGAAAGGGGGAGGTTCTGGGGAAGGTTTAATTGGCTTTGCTCTCTGGCCTTCATTAGTATGTAAATCTCTAGGGCCTGAGGCCTGTAGTCACACCCTCTACCTGTGTACTTTGGGAGGGGCTGTAATGGCCTCCGAGACTGAACAATGTAGGTCCATGGAGATTAGACTGCTTATCAGGATCCTGGGTTCTAATGAAGTGGCCGAACTCCTGCAGTTTCCCCCTTGGCATCTCTGGGTTCCAGGCCCATGCCCAGCCAAGAACCAAAATACCCTTACGCAGTCCCAGACTCTTGCAGACCTCTAAGGAGACAGCTATATCAGGCTCCTGTCAGCTACCTTTGGTGACTGCACATAGAATGGATACCCAGGTGGAATGGTCTGCAGACGGCCCCTCCTTCAGTTTCTGTCCTGCACTTTGTATCCATATTTGCTCCCTTGAGTATTTTGTTACACCTTCTAAGAAGGACAGAAACCCCCACTTGGTCTTCATTCTTCATGAGCTTTATGTGATCTGTGAGTTGAATCTTGGGTATTTCAAGCTTCTAGGCTAAAATCCAGTAATCAGTGAGTGAATACCATGTGTAATCTTTTGTGATTGGGTTACTTCACTCAGGATGATATTTTCTAGTTCCATCCTTTTACATAAGAATTTCTCGAATTCAATGTTTTTAATAGCTGAGTAATATTCCATTGTGTAAATGTACCATATTTTTTGTATCCATTCCTCTGTTGAAGGACATCTGGGTTCTTTCCAGCTTCTGGCTACAATTTTCATTAATTTGTTAATTAAAGATTTAAACACTTACTCAAATACCGCCAGGAGAGAGTGGGTCTTGTAGGATTGCTGACAAGCCTGTGAGCACAGGTAAGAACATCACTTCTGCTCAGAGGGACCTGCCTGGAGCACTCAGGACACAGGAACCAAGGAGCAGCCTGGGATAGGATCCTTCCGGTTTCCATCTGTGCCAAAGCTGATCCTGTGCCATAGCACATCATACCCAAATACTGGCAGCAGAGAGCTGGTATTCGAGGAGTGCCAACAGATCTGTGAACACAGGTAAGACCACCACTTCAACTCAAATTCCTGCCCAAGAGGGACCCGCCCAGAGCCATCAGGGCACAGGAACCAAGGAACAGCCAGGGACAGGATCCTTCCAGTTTTCATCTGCACCAAGGGGCTGACATTGTGCCATAGCTCTCCATATCCAATTTGCCCCCAGAGAGAACTGGTCTCTTAGGAGGACCTGACACACAGTCTTGCAGGAGGGACAAAGCACAGTTAGAGATGGCAAGAGCAACTAACACTAGAGATATCCAGATTGCAAGAGGCAAGGGCAAGAATATAAGCAACAAAAACCAAGTCTACTTGCCATCATCAAAACCCAGTTCTCCCACCACGGTGAGTCCTAGATGCCGCAACACACCAGGAAAGCAGGACTCTGATTTGAAAATCACATCTCATGATGATGATAGAAGACTTTACAGATATAAATAACTCTTTGAAAGAAATGCAGGAGAACATAGGTAAACAACAAGAAGCCCTTAAAGAGGAACCACAAAAATCCCTTAAATAATTCCAGGAAAACACAACCAAACAGGAGAAGGAATTGAATAAAACCATCCATGATCTAAAAATGGAAATAGAATCAATGACGATATCACAAAGGGAGATAACCCTGGAGATAGAAAACCTAGAAAGGAGATCAGGAATCATAGACACAAGCATCACCAACAGAATGCAAGCGATAGAAGAGAGAATATCAGGTGCAGAAGATACCACAGAAAACATTGACAACAACAGTCAAAGAAAATCCAAAATGTAAAGATATCAAACATATTTGTGTTTTATTTTTATATTTTTAAGTAAATTTAAATCCATGCTGATTTATATAAAGCTACAATAAGGTACATTTAAACCTGTAGTACTATAAGGTCCCTCACTATCTTTGATATGGTTTATTGACAATACCATGCTGACTGAGGTGAAACCTTAATGTCATTTAGAATCAGATGATCTGTTGCTTAGTTGGAAAGTATTTTACTCAGCGAAAAGTAATGATTTCCAATCTTTTTGACAAGAGCATGAACATAACTCCTAAAACAGGTTAATTCTCAGTAGGTAGTGTTGTTGCCTAGTTATCTCTGAATCAATGAGCCTGACTATCAGAATATTTAAAAACTTTAACCCAAAAGGACATTTTAATGGTTTGGAAAATTAACAGTCCTCTGATATCATAGGAAAGTAAGATTTTTTTTTTTTCTGCACATATGAAGGGCGTAGGATAAAGAGGATGGTGGGAAAGGAAAGACCATTGAACTGCATATTTGGTTCACTGACTACTAACACAGAATATCTTGTTTTCAGCATGGAATTTGGTGAAAAGAACACTGTTGGGTCACATTTTTTTTTTTAAACTCTCAAAAGCAGCATGACTTCTGTTTATAGGATCTGTGGAAATTGAACCATTTTCTGAATTGTTAAATAAAAGAGTTTTAAAGCCTGTGCAGGACTATATTTCACAAACAGTGGAGCACCTACTGTGCAAGGAGGAATACCTTGCTGTGGATGCTTCCTTACAGCAGCATAGAGGAGTATGTGAGCCTTGGCATTGTGAAAAATTCTTATTTTTCAGACAGCGCCCAACTCAAGCCAGTCACTGACACAGATTTATTCATTTGGCACATAGTCATAAGATATAAGTTGAAATATATATTCTTCAGAGTAGACAACAGTCTTTTCTTTTTTTATTTTTTAGTGAACCTATGAATGAGTCCTACAACTTAAAAATCTACAAAGACAGACTGTTATTTATTTTTGGAAATAACTCATCAGGCATTAATATTGTTATGAAATGAATTAATTTTTATGCCCTAGTTTTTATATTTTTCAAAAACAATTGCTTGATATTATGAGGGAATCATTTATTTACAAAATATTTTCAGTGTAGGAAAGAAAGAGACTTAATTTGCATTTTGCTAGAATGTGTATCTTCATTGAAAAAAAAGAAAAAAATGAGCTGTAATATTATAATTTGATATGTCTTTTTCCTTAATTTTGCATGTCTAGAATTATCTTTTAGCTGAGGAAATATTTCTATGCCACACAGATATAAGACAGAAACATAACTGAAACTTGAAATGTCAAAATAAAATTACAAATATTTTCTAAGTATTTTCTTATTAAATGATGGAGAATGTATCAAAGTAATAAGAAATTTTAAAATCCAAGTATAAAAATGAATAATTGTTTACTTTTTGTAAATATATAATTCTTATTGACTGTCATTAAAAACTCTTAACAATATTAGTTATAAAATTTTAGTTCATGCATTTAGTATTATAATGAATGCAGGACCTTTGGCAAGATAAAATATCTAAATATGCTCAACTATTCTTTTGAAAATAGCATTCAATTAATGTCTAAATTCAAAATCAAAATCATATATAGAGGAGATGTACAGATATATAGACATTCACATTTGAATAGAATTAAATTATACAAATAACTAGTCCTCACATTTTCTAATGCACTGTGTTGGGTTCCACTTATATAATATATATCTTTATTCAAAATAGTGGTTCTATCATGATATGATGGAGCAGCCTTCAATAATGGGAAAGTGAAACAGGAAGATCAACAGTAACTGCAAACATACCTGAGGTAAGAGTAAATTCTAAGCCAGCATGGCTACAGAGCTGTCTGTCTCACAAAATGTTTTCTAGTATATACTCATAATATTAAGTCTATTTATCTATGTTTAAATGAGTCACATTGGTGGTAAATTTTGATTTTAAAAACAAAAAAAAAATATATTGGGATCTGGAAAGAGTTGAAGTAAGGAGAAATATATATAATATGATAAAATATGTGAACAATTATATAGAAATTTTAAAATTAAACAAGGAACAAAATAAAAATTAAATACTTTTTTAAAAAATTAAGTAATCACTCTTATTTTATAAACATATTTCAAGTCAATACCTTTGGTGCAATTACAAATACAGTAGATAAATGTTGATGTTCAACATCTATTTGCCATGTAATATTGTATTATGATTTTAAATATCAACTTTAGATCATTTTTCTATCAGGACATGAGGAAATTAGTTATTAGTAGTAACCATGATGCTCCTGAAATACTAATTTATTTTTTTCCTTTTCAAGGTCCTTGCCATGAAAGAAACAATTAGAGTAGGCCAGAGAAATTTTCTGAAAAAATTAACTTCTAGCAACTAGGAATTGAGAAGGCTACTGCTATTCTTAAGAAATCTATCACTATAGGGAATGATGTCACTATTACTGATTGGGTATCCTAAATGTAAAATCAATGGTAAGTAGTTATACGGAGGAAACATGAGTGCTTGGTTCATCACATCAGGGCCCAGCACCTAATAACGTACTACCCTTCTTCTGTCCCTCCCCTTCCCTATTTTTTATCTCCATTTTCTCTTATTTCACACATCTTATTTCAATAGTGACTGTCTTTTTTTTTTTTTTTTTTTTTTTGGTTTTTCGAGACAGGGTTTCTCTGTGTAGCCTGGGCTGTCCTGGAACTCACTGTAGACCATGAGACATCTCAAGTTATTTCTTCCCTCTCTTCTCGATCCAAAAGTAGACATTTCATAAAGAATCTGTTTTACTTCCAACATTATCTTCAAGATTCCTGTAGACTAGGGTTGTAGTGCAGTTGAGAATGTACCCGTCTATCATGAAGGAAATCCTGAATATGGTGCTCAGTCACTCCATAAGTCAGATTTGACTTTTCCCTGCATATAGTCACAGCACATGTAGAGGTAGATTGAGATAATTCAGAAGGTCACAGTATTCCTCAGCTATAAAGCAAGTCCTATCTAACTGGAATGCATATCTCCAAAGCTGGGGCATGGGGAGAAAAGAAAAGGAAAGGAAAGAAAGAGAAATATTCCTCTATCTTGAATCTTAGTGTCTGTTAGATAAGAGAAATCTAAATATTTCTGATTTACTCAGTAGATATATGTTGATAAGTATGACTTAACCTATACACATGTATTTGGAGTCTAATTCTATCCATTTGCCTGCAAAATGTATGGTGCCCTCATTTTTAATCATCCTGAAAATATCTAGAAACTATCATCCTGAGTAAGGTAACTCAGTTCCAATAGGACGTGCATAGTATGTACTCACTGATAAGTAGATATTACCCAAAAAGTACTGAATACCTAGGATAAAACCTACAGACCATAAAAGTGTAATAAGCAGAAATGCCCAAGTAAGGATGCTTCAATTCCACTTAGAAGGAGGAAGGAAATAATCATGGGAGGCAATGGGAGGGAGGAATCTGGGTGAGAGAGGGACGGGGGAGGGAAAATGGGAACAGGATCAGATATGGGAGAGAGGGGAAAGGAGAGAAGCCCAGAGGTCCAAGAGAACGAATGGAAATAAGGAGTCTTGGGGAGTGGGATGTAGGAAGACCCTCTAGAGAGTATCAGAGGCCCAAGAGGTGAGACACTCTCAGGACTCATTGGGGTTGACCTTTATCTAAAATGCCAAACATTGGGGAAAGAGAACTTGAAGTGTCCATGTTCAGGTGATAGACAGGGCTTCAAGTGGAAGGACAGGGTTGCTAACCCACAGTCAGAATTCCTGACCCAGAGTTGTTTCTGTCTAAAAATACTGCAGGGACAAAAATGGAGACTGAAATAAAGGTGGTCCAGTGACCAGCCCAACTTGGGACCCATCCCATGGGGGAGTAGGGCACCAGGGATTGACACTATTGCTGATGCTATGATGTACTTACAGATAGGAGCCTGACATGTCTGTCCTCTGAGAGCCCCTACCAGCAACTGACTGAGACAGAAGCAGATATTTATACCCAACCATTGGACTGATGTTTGGGACTCCTATGGTTGAATTAGGGGAAGGATTGAAGAAACTGAAAGGGAAAGCAACTCCATAGGAAGATCAAAAGTCTCAACTAACTCAGATCCCAGGGAACTCCCAGAGACTAAGCCACCAACCAGGACCAATCCGAGGTCCCTGACATATACATATCAGATATCTGGCCTCAGTAGAAGAACAGCATTTAACCCTCAAGAGACTTGAGGCTCCAGAGAAGGGGGAGGCCTGGTGGGAGGAAAGGGAGAGGAGTAATAGGATGAACTATGGGAGGGAGGACTGAGGGGAGAGCAACAACTGGAATGTAAATAAATAAATTAATTAAATAAAAACAAATATAATGGGAGTCTCTATAGTAAACAGTGTTCTAAATGCATTAAGACAATTTCTCAGCAGAATAACATTGTCTGAATCTCCTAATTAGGGTATTGATAGAAATATCTACAAATTACAAATTTAATGTGCAGGTACCTGAAATGAAGGTGATTCATGATGTGACACTGCTATTCTCTGGGCCCTCTTTCATCACATAGGGAAGTGGCACGTGTCTTATGTATTGAAAAGTACCATGATATAAAAAAAGTAACATTTAAAAATTAAATAACCTCTTGGAAATAATAAAAACCACAAAGGGTACCTTTACCACATAAGCAGTTCTACTTACAAAAGGTCTTAGGACATTTTTGGAAGGAATAATCGAATTATCTCTTTTCCTTCTTTACTAGTTTTTAACAAATTCTTGTGCTACTTGAATAGGATTTAATTTCATACAATCTTTATGTGCTTAGTTAATTGCTTTTGTTTCTGAAGTTATTTCACTAAAGGAATTAGTGGCGGTTTGAAAAACATGCTGTTTAGAATTGTTTTGACATATGTGGGGGAAAATATCAGAATGATGTTGAAAATACTAAACAATGATGCCTTTGGTTTGGAACATTCATCCTTAAATATCTGCTAATACAATCAGCACTGCATCAGAATGCAAAGGCATTTTTCACTTTTGAACCCCGCTAGGTTTGGAAAACACAGTTTATAACATGTCAGTTGTGCCTTACTCCAATTCCAGAGAGTACCCTGCTTTCCAACACCAATAGCTCACTACAACAAATGAGCTTCACTCTTCAACACTACAACCTGAATTTATGAATTGGAGAGCTTGTCATTTATTTTATACTTTAATTCAGCACTATAGTATTGGGTTTTAACCACAACAAATTTCAACCAGTAAAAGTCTTGAATATTATTATTCCTTCCACACACACAAAAAAGTGTCATTATTTTATTTGAGTTCTTAGGGAAAGGACTACAGCTTGTTTACAGAATTTAGATTCTCCTGACTGAGCTACATTTTGTCCTACTTTACTTGCAGGCTTTATATTGCCTTTTTTTTTTATTTTTCACACTTATATAGGGTTTTAAGAGTTTCATTTTCTTGCTTTGAAAAATGTTCCTGTAAATTCTCTTTTCTCCTGTAAAGTTAAACAAATAGAAGAGGCCATGACCTTTGGTTTTGTCCAGTGACCTAGCATTTGCAGCAGGAATGTTCAAGGCAGGGATTGTGGTGGAACCAGCCCAGCAGGAGTATAGAGGCAATATCACTCCTGCTGTTCAAACAGAGCAGTTTCCAGGAACTTCATTGTTTACATCCTTCCATAGACCTTTAAAAACTCCAAACACATCATCACTTTGTAAAACTTCCTATGGTTTTTCTTTTAGTCATGTCATCATGCTGCTGATGAGAAAAATCAATTATGTCATTTAAATTAAAATAAAAAGAATTGCCATAAATTCTTAATTAAAACACTCATGTCTAGTTTTAATTGTGACTTTGGCTACTTACAAAATATATCTGATCAGCAAAAATCACTCAAATTACTCAGAGTTTCCAGTGTTGTATGGCACCTTGCTAATTGTATGAGTGAGACATTTGTCACTGTTGTAAATATGATCATATTACCATCTACCACTGCCAGGTCTATAAATTTTAAGGTAGACAACATGAATTTATCACATTTAATATTGAAGTTTATTTATTTTTCTTTTATCTTTACCAAGTCATATTCATGGAAATGATAAGATCTATGTAGGACTGGTAGACCCTCTGGAAAGTCATTTCCAGTAAATGTTTCCCAAAACAATAGTATGCTACTAGGACATGAGAATAATTTACTTAAAAGTGAAAAACTCTAAGTTATTGCTTTCAAAGAATATGTTATACTACATAGTTAAAAAACTATGTACTATTTAATAATTCAAATATTTATTTTTACTCAACAGTGTAATTAATGTTTTCTGTATGTCTAACAAGATGTGCTTTTTAGTAATAGGTATCCAATCTCTAAATTAATACATTTATCGATTTAATTCTTTTATTAAATTTTTATTTAATAAAGTAAAAATTATTTTTTATTAAATAAAAAATAATTAAATTTTATTTATTAAATTTTGAAGTACTTTATATTACTCAGTACTTAATTATTTTAAATTCCACAGAAGACATCATATGGTGCTTCATTTTTAAATAATAATTATAAAATATTTATATGTGTGCTTCTATATATGGGTTTTGTTAATTGATTCTCATATTTGAAAAATATAATCAAATATTTAATTTGCTAATTTTTGTGTATATATCACAACCACAATTGGAATTTTAACATTCAGCCATTTCTTAATTCACTTTACCCATTAGTTTTTGGCTTGGATATAAAAGTAATTTTCAAAAACATAAGTCCCTTTTAAATTTATTTATATACTTATTCATATATATATACATATATATGCAGTAACAATAATATAAATAAATAAATATAATATACATAAAATATGCCATGAATTTGAACGTGAATGGGGATAGGGGGAGTGTAAGGAGCAGACATAGGAAGAGGTAAAGAAGGAGGCTGAGTATCATGTAGTATTTTATTTATTAAATTTTATTTGTTGTTTTTCCTCCTCCCTTTTATTCACTTATATGTATATACATTTTTTTACATATTAATATCCTTATTAAAGTTTTCTTCACTCTACTCCTTCGAGTTCCTCTCCATCTATCTTTTTGTCAGATCCAACTCCATTCTGTCTTTCATTAGAAAACAAATAGGTTTATAAGGGAATATATGATATGATGAAAACTAACACATCAGAACAGGATAAAACAAGCAAGTAGAAGAAAACTACCCAAGAGAAGGCACAAGAAAGAAGAAGAAGTTGAAGAAGAAGAAGCATAATTTACATTAACATTTAGGATTTTAGTATTTTTCAGCAGAGTATTTGCTTGGTATTTGAATGAAAAAGAGGAACCCTGATTTATTGTTTTATGGAAGGGAAGTTTTTAGATGGGCTTCTGGTAATCAGTAAGGATAATATTCAAAAATTTAAAAATAAATCTACTATAAAATCTCATTACACCATTCCTTGGTTTATGCCTAAAGGACTCCATATCCTACTCCACAGATACTTGCTCATCAAAGTTCATGGTCCCCTTATTCAGAATATCGAGGAAATTGAAATAATTTAAATATAACTTAATAGATGAATGGATAATGAAAATGTGGTTACATATACACTATATAATATTCATTTATAAAGAAAAATAAAATAATAAAATTTGCTGGTAAGTGAACGAACCTAGAATAAGTCAACCCAGATCCATAAAGAAAAACACTGCATGCTTTCTTTAATCTGAGGTTTCTAGATACAAATCTTCAACTGACAGTATACATAATTGAGTAACCTCAGAAACCTGAAAAGCATAAAGTGACAACAGTTGAGAGGACGTGGAGGGTTGAAGCGAGAATAGAAAGACACAGATGTTATGAAATGAAAAACAGAAAAGGACGTGAAGGTCCAACCAAGGAGGGAGAAAGTCAATACAGACAGAGGAGAAAAAAAGGGGGGGGAGGAGACAAATTACAGCAAGATTGATTGGCAAAGACTAAATGGATCATATTAATTTATATTTACTATAATGTGTAGGCTTATATTTCTCAAAACCTAATTTAATAAGTGTATGTAAATGCTTTAACCTACCTTCTAGCCCATCACCTACCAGTGGTAAACAAAAGGAAAGATAAGTAGGGTAAAGGAGGATGTGGACTTGTTTAGAAATAATTCTGTGGAGTGAATCTTCTTGTTAGGATATCAATAGTACAGTTCACATGAATCAGCAGCAGTAGGTGGTCCACTAGCAAACCCCATTCACGAGTCAGCAATGGCAGTTTGATCCAGAAGAAACTTTTAGGCTCTGCCAATCAGCCTGAGTCCACAGAAGCATTAGAATCCATTGTAACTCTGCTGGATGTGCTTTGGTGTGTTTTTCTCTACGAAGTCATGACAAATGATGATCAGCAAAGAGTGGCAAGGTGAACCAATACCACATAGCATGGTAAGTGAAGACTAGCATTAGCAAAACCCAATGATGACCAGCACAGAGTGGCAAAGCCAACCAATACCTCACAGCATCATTCACTGTTTGGTTATATTTATACCTTTTTCAAACACCATGTGTTCTCTCAACCATCTTGGCTAGCAAAACATCACATGTTCTTTTTTCTGGCTGCTTCCAGAAAAATACTATGTGTCTCTTCTCAGCAAAACATCCTCCAATGCTTCTGCTTCTGTAAAAATATCCTCTTAAAATAGTTTGTAGAAAAAAAAATGACACAACTGATCTTCCAAAGAAACCACAAATTTCCACTTCAGTAATGTGTGTGTATTTGTGTGTGTGTGTGTGTGTGTGTGTGTATGTGCATGTGATTATGTCAGTTGGGTAGACAATGCTCCTTACAGTAACCACAAACTAACAAATTTCCATTATAAGCCATGAAGAATCTCCTTGCAAATGTTTTATCAAAGTAGTCAACGTGACTTCCAAATAATATCTACTATCAACATAATCATTAGTTGTTTCTCAGCGGTTAACAGAGTCATTGGTTGTCTCTCAGAGTTTAATGATGTGTTTGTATTGCATCAATCTAATTGTACTTTTGACTCAGTCAGCACATGGGAAACCATGATTGTCCTGGGTACCAAGCCAGCTTCCCTGGGCTAGTGAGGTCCTGAAATTTAGAAGAGAATTTATTGTTGCCACTTATTTAAATCAGCATAATTCTGTTCTACGTCTAAAATTTTCTCCACAGATAAGTGTAACTACTATTCCTCATGAGAGAAACTTCTATTTACAGCAAGGAAAGGCTATTAGAGAAAACCAGAATGGGACATACTACAGAGAACAACTGATGTGGAAGCCAAGCCTCAATATTTTGACTGCAGATCCTACATCTATAGCTCAGGGCTATGATGAAAAAGAGGGGGAGAAAGATTATAAGAACCAGAACACAGCAGTGTGCTGCTGTGAAATATTCTTTCCTATTAATTACTGCATACAGAAAAGATCAGAACAATGGCAATATTGATGGATATACTAACATAGAAGAAGTAAAATTTCACAAGGACTCAACCCTATACAAAGCACACTGGATAACTAGTGAGTTAAGGGTGACAATTAGCCTATCCCAGCAATGAATCCTCTTAAATTTTTTCAGTACATAATTGATAATCCATGAAATCATATACACAATGCCAATAAACTCAGCTCAGACTCAGAAAATTATATTTATTTATTTATTGTGTAATATATACATATATGTGTGTCTGTGTGTGACTAGAAATTGGTAAAAGTGTTAAGTATGATAATAAGCTTCTGAAATTATTTAAAAAAAATTGAAGTTTAAAACTGTTCAACCTTTGTTTTGATATGAGTTTTTAAGTCTTGTTTTAAAATATATATAAAACAAAAACAATAAAAATGAATTATTAACAGAAAAGTTAAATATCAACAAAAACAATTGAATATTTTAGTGAAAAGATAAATAACTCAGTGTTTGAGTCAGTGTTTCATTGCTACAAAAAGACACTGTGAGCCTGCCAATTCTTATAAAGAAAAGCATTTAATAGGACTTGCTTACAGTTCAGATATTTAGTCATTGTGAGTATAGTGGGAAGCATAGTCCATGCAAGTAGATGTGGTTCTGGAAAGATAGCTGGGACTTTTATATTCAGATAAGCAGGCAGCAGAAAATAAAGATAATGGGTCTAGTTTTATGTCTGAAACCTCAAAGCACACTCCCAGTGACATACTTCTTCTAACAAGGCCACACCTACTCCAAAACAAAACAAAAAACAAACAAACAAACAAACAAACAAAAAACAGACCTACTCCAACAATACTAACCCCCAAATCCCTGTCAAGTTATACCATTCCATAATGGCCAAGAATTCAAATATATGAGCCTGTGCAGGCCATTCCTATTCAAACTACCACAAACAGCCCTCAAGGGGAAAATTAACAAAAACACATGACAATATAGTTTGGGTTCAGAAAAGTAAAAAATAAAAATTCAGCATTGACTGGTTAAGACATATTGAAGACATATTTTTTTTTATTCCTCTGAGCTTCTTTCACTTCCTGCTACAAAGTCCTATTTATTGTCTGTCTTAACAATATAGTCCCAGATTCTCCATTACTTTGTGGTGGAGTATATTATAGTATTTGAAGAACACAAATTCCCTAGGGCTCAATGAACAGGAGTATATTTCCTGAGCATTATTGTAAATTCTTTATTTTTAAAAAGTTCTGTTACACAAAAAATTGACTTATATTATACAATTTTCCACTTTATATCTTAAATCCTCCAAAGTTAGTACTATTACTGTCCATCCAAATCTTCTTTGGTATTTTTTTTTTTTTTTTGGGTTTCCGAGACAGGGTTTCTCTGTGTAGCCCTGGCTGTCCTGGAACTCACTATGTAGATCAGGCTTGCTTTAAACTCATAAATCCACCTGCCTCTACCTCCCAAGTGCTGGGATTAAAGGTGTGTGCACCACCACTGCCCAGCTTTTTTGTTGTTTGTTTTGGGTTTTTTGTTTGTTTGTTTGTTTTTTGTTTTTTCCAAATCTTCTTGAAGTACTCCTAGTAGTATTATTTTGAATTTCTGTTGTATCTAATTTAGTTTTTTATTTTAATTTGTGTTTTTAATTCCTACCTTATTTGAATTCCTGACACTCATGCCTTGGTTGAATTTCTTTCTTTTTCTAGATGCTTAAGTAAAACTTTTCTAATCTGCAGATGCTCAGAGTATTAACGCCCAGGGCGTCAGTCAACTTTTTAATGTTTCTTAGGTATTTCATTTAACAGAAATCAATGAAGTTTAAAAGCTGCTCTGTGTGTATGTCCATTTCTAAATCATAGACATTTTTCTACCTCAAGATCTCAAAGACTTCCGTCAGTAATAAAGAAGAGTTGTGAACACATACATTTTCTAAAGGAACATTTTTTCACACCTGAAATCCCGAGCTATTCTTTTCAAAGAACGCACTATCTGTCTTAGTCAGGGTTTCTATTCTTGCACAAAACACCATTACCAACAGCAAGTTGAGGAGGAAAGGGTTTATTCAGCTTACACTTCCACAATGCTGTTCATCACCAAAGGAAGACAGGACTGGAACTCACACAGTGTAGGAATCTGGAGGCAGGAGCTGATACAGAGGCCATGGAATGATGCTACTTACTGTGTTGCTTCCCCTGGTTTGCTCAGCTTGCTTTCTTATAGAACCCAAGACTACCATGTCAGGAATGGCACTGCCCACAATTTGCCCTCCCATCCTTGATAACTAATTGAGAAAATGCCTTACAGTTGGATTTCATAGAAGCATTTCCTAAAAGGAGGCTCTTTCTCTGTAATAACTCCTGCTTGTGTCAAGTTGACACACAAAACCAGGCAGTATACCATCTAAACTATAAAAACGTATCATTTCTGGCACAGAAGGCCCTGCTTTATTTGTGAGTTTTATGCTAAAAACCAGGTAATAATACAAACTTTGAAAAGTACAGTTGTTCTATGTCAGAAACCAGTAGTATTGGAAGATGAAGGACAGAAAATAGAGGAAAAACAGGAATTAGAAAAATAGTTAATTTAAAAGGAGGTTTTGATATTAAAATATAAACACACAAGTATCACCAAACACTTTTTATCTCTTTATTAAGTATCTTAACTATGTAGCTTTCCACATTATTTATATTAGCCTAAAAATAATTAGGAACACAGCTTCTATGTATGTGTGTTTATTATGCCTAGATAAACAAGAGTAAGAATAATCCTAAGTGCTCTTGGAGATTTCCAAAGGAAAAGGTTTTGTTAGCATAATCCAGAAAGAATAGGACTTTCTGGAACTAAGAAGAGCTTCCAGTATGGTGAAGTCACCATGTGTTCCCTGGAGAATATCCCTCCATGCCACTCACAATGACTCAACATGCTTTGTAACCAGAAGCCCATGGTTTTACACCTATTTATATTGTTCCATCTTCCAAACCTAATAGATGGAAAGGAATTTCCCCATCTTGTCCCCTGACAACTCACTGGGCAAGCTTCAAGAGGTCCAGGCAGGAAAGGGCACTTAAGACTTATTCAGCTTTGAATTTCTGTATACTCAGCAGATTTTTCCAATGCACCATTTTGCCTCATAGTGCCCTTCAAAATGAAATTGTCTTCTATCAATGCCTTCCTGGGTGGATTTCTGTTCTTTTTAGGAGCTTCACATGTTGCTTTATGCAAATCACTTTTGAAGTCAAGGTTTATTTGAAACTGAGCAAATCAAAAGTTTGACTAAACTTATCCAAAAGAACACCATTCCCCCAAATATTTTAAAGAAAAACAATGTTTACACAAAGAATTTGGTTAAGTGATTCATGCCATCATGCATATATGGCTAACAATATGTGCACAAATATATTGAAGCTCTTAGCCATTATATGGAAAAACACCATTTTGCTTTATTTAAAGCAAACTTTCACAAATATTTAGCATTATATTTGGTGATGTGGCACTTAGCATGACTACTTTTCTGAGTCCTGAATTATACCTATCTGTATAGGTACCTGAAAATATAAAAAGCTGACACTTGAGATGGAGCCCAGTAAAAGTAATACTTATACAGTAAAGTTAATAATACAGCCATCGTATGTGCTAACCCTCTGACTGTCCCATTAACCATTTGTTCAAAAGCAGGCAACTGAAAAAACGGGTTTTCCTAACAATACTGCCCGGAGAAGTTAGTATGAAATTAACAACAAAAGTTTAACTTTTGTGTTGATGTGTCCTGTGGCTCAGTACCAAGAGAAATAACAGTATATTTTCTCAGGCCATTCAGCTCTTAGACAACTCAAGTGAAACTATTATATCATCATTTCCAATATCCAAATGGACACAACCCAAAGAATTATACTTTTATAGCCAGTGAAAGATATTCTCAAGATTGTCTAGTTGGCTACGTTGATATCATTTATTATATTTCAAGTTGAACTTGGTCTTAAAGCTTCTTGTAGAGAGCATGAGCTTACAGGTAGCACTAGAGAAATCAGAATTGTTAAACACATGGGGTTTTTTCTTCTTAAATGGTAGAAATTCACATGGTTTTCCATTTGGAAGTCCTTAAATGGATGTGTTAATACCTGGTCATCTTTTCTATCCTGTAAAACCAGCCCCTCTTGAATCTCCCAGAATCCTGATCATTGTCTCTCAGTCAGTAGAATCCATCTTGATGCTTATTACAAACCCTACTTCCCCAGGCCCAGACTCCTGAGCACTGTTTCTCAATCAGTAAAAACTATTTTTGTGAAAAAAGGTCACAGATGCTTTGCTAAAGAAATGTACTTTGCAAAGAATTTTCTCTGTAGCCATGCTTAAAGCTACATTGTGACAACTGTCCTGTGGAACCTTTTCCCCAAAGGTGTTTTTTTTTTCATTAATTTATTTATTCACGTTATATCCTGCTAACAGCCCCCTCCCTCCTCCCAGTCTCCCCTTTACTTACACCCTCCACCAGCCCCTCCCCTTCTCCTCTGAGAAATAGAAGCCTGTCCTGGGAACCAACCTACTCTGGCATATCAAAAGTTTTCCCAAGGTTTTATCTTGTTTAAATGTGTAAAGAAAACTAAACTGCTTTGGCAGACTCTGGAAGTTTGGACCCAGCAACTGCTAAGTCCTGTTGACCTGAGTTTCATGTTTACCTTTAGTGGATCATTTCCCTGCCAGCCATGACTCGAACACATACTTTGATCTTGTAACAATGCAAGTAATTCCAAATCAATAAAAGTAAATATTATTTCTATAAAAAAGGAAAAAGTATTCTCTTGTGAAATACTATCTAAAAGAAGTATTATCTTTGACCTCTGAGAGGGGCTTAAACACATTGGAATGAATACAAAGAAGTGCAATTTAGGTTTAAGGTACTAACATAATTTTCAGACATATGTAATTATATAATCATTATTACTAGACGATGTTGGAATTCTGTGTGATTTACACACAAATCCCCCTCAGTACTCCACTCATAAAAATGAATGTGTGGACGTTAGCTTGCTGTTTGTTGGTATTCCTGATAAATGACTAGATGATAAGGGTGGAAATTGCATCACTGAGGTAAAGTATTGATGAGATTAACCTTGCAATGGTAATCTTAATTGTCAATTTTACTGCATCTGTATTCAACTAGAACCCACACAGCCTATTTTTGGGTCAGCCCATATTTGAACTCTTCTATTCCTCACTTCTATAATTGAAACATTTGGGGTTAATAAGATTGTTCAGTGGGTAAAAGTAATTTTTCCAAACTAGACAACCTTAATTTGATTAACAAGAACTAGACAGTGGAAGGAAAGAATTGAGATGTAAAAGGGGTGAGGGTGAGGTGTGGGTTATCCTCCTTGAGACAGGCATCTGGTAAGGAGATATGGGATATGGAACAATCAGAAGGTAGACTAGGAGGGGGATAAAGTCTAGACTGTAAAAAAAGATTAAATAATAATAATAATGAAAAACAGATAAAATACCTTGTACTTTATACATTGTCAAAAACTCTTCTGAGCATAAAGTTAAGAATGATTATATTTTATTATTGAATATTCAGTTCATTGATTTTTCTTGTGTTCTAGCAACCTTGTAAGTGTTTGTTGTTATATATTTGTGTTTTACATGCTGACAGAAATATTTTTTTTTAACTTGAGATTAAGTGAACTGCTTCAGAGTTGAGAGTAAATGATAACTTTACATTGATTGCAGGCTTTTCAAAAGACAGAACCTTATGATATAATAATTAAGAGTCTCATTGAATTACTAAGGAAAATATGAATAAGACCTAGTTGACTAGCCCTGACTGAACCACTCATTCCAACTTTGTGAGATTGTGCATGAGTCTTTATTGAAAATAGAACAAGTTGTGTAGAAGGAACTATAATTATATCTTCAAATATACTATGAAAGTTTGTATGTGAATCTTAAAAAGGAAAAATAAGGATTAAAAATTATCAATAAAGTTTTTCTCATTACTTCTTATCTATAAATGGACAAAATCTAAATTTTAATAAAACCTTTATGCTGTTCTTCCAAAAAAAGTGTTTTTTAGAATTCCACAGTATGCATCCTTACTCACAGGCATACACACACACACACACACACACACACACACACACACACACTGTGATTACAATGTCCATGTGTGTAAATGTTGACCTGTAGTTGTTCACACTGTATGGTTAAGTTCACACTATATCCTCTGTTAGTAGATGAAGTCTCATTTGAAGAAGTATACCACTTTCCTTTCTGTTATGTTGAAATTTGTATCTTTTTTTCTGGCCTACTCCTTCTGTCTCTCTGTTTCTCTTTGTCTCTGTCTCTCTCTGTCTCTGTCTCTCTCTGTCTCTTTGTCTCTCTCTATCCATCTCTCCCCCCTCTCTCTTGCTCTCTCTCTCTCTCTCTCTCTGTCTCCTTATGGGCCATTTTAACATAAACAGCTGAGCTCTATATGCCCATTCCAGAACTAATGTAATCAAATGACTGAAACCTCTGAAACTAGAGCTCAGAATATATTTTACCTCCCTTAAATTAGCTTTTATGCTCATACTACAAAATTTTAAAATAATCATTATTTATTTTCATATCATTTCCCATGTTATAATATGATAAATACATGTTCTAGCCAATGATATATACTCTATAGGATAGTTGAGTAATAACCTTGTTATGCAGAACTTCTGTCTATGATTACAGCTTATTATGCAGAACTTTTGTCTATGATTATAGCTTCCTGCCTTAGAGACACAAAAGGTTAAATAGGAGATAAAACACCAAGATATTTTAAACAAGATATTAAAAGGAAAATGAAAAACAGGATGATTTAGTGGAAAGCTCTTAAAGGCACAGGATGTTAAAAAGTAGGGAAACGGTACAGTATATATTGTATAACAAAAGCTCTGTTTTATGTATTTTTATTTATTTTTCTTTCATACAAGAATATATTTTCAAACAAACAAACAAAAACAAATATGGCATTCCTAGTTAGCTTCTCTTTCTCTCTTTGCCTAAAGCTCTTGCACTCTATTCCTACTATAGTACCATCTCTGCCTTCTTGCTGCCATGGGACTCTAAATCAGTGGATCTCAACCTTCCTAATGCTACAGTCTCTTATTACAGTTCCTCAGTGTGTGATGCCCAATGATAAAATTGTTTCTGTTGCTACTTTATAACGGTAATCATGACACTGTTATAACTCTTTATATACATATCTGATATGTAGATGGCTTTAGATGACCCCGTAAAATGGCAGTTTGATCCTCTAGAGCATCATGACCAACAGGTTGAGAACCACTTGTCTAAACTTTATTAACCTCTGGAACAGTGACCTTCAAATTAAATATTTTCTTTTATGAGTTTCCTTGGTCATGATGTTTTATAACAGTAATAAAAATGTGATCAAGACAGAAAGATAAAAAGAGGTAAAATTGTGATGGTTAATATTATGTTGTTAGGTCACTTTATGTTTTAAAGTTTAAAACCTCTGGGCTTAAAAAGACTATAAACCATAATTGTACTTCCAAATGTTAAATGCTGTTAAGAATTGATTTTGTTATTTGCCTGGTCTTGTACAATTTCAACAAAACTGTTGTTCATGCAAGATAATAGGTCATGAGGTCAAGAGCTGATTCTGCTTCTGTAAACAAAGACTTGCTTTGCAGGACAGTATCCTCTGCTTGCAGAAGAACATAATGAAACTTTGTGTTGACTTTATAAATCCCGGACTGATGTGGTTTAGGGTTACATTTGGGAATCCTAAATCCTGGGTTTAGGCATGGTGAGAGTATGTGAAATGCCCTTTGTTAAAATTTATTAATGATCAGGTTGATAAATGTCTAAACCACTCCACAAAATGATAAGTTATGATGCTCCAAGAAAGTTGTGAGTCATCCCATCCTTCAAGGAAGCTCCTGTACTCGGGAAAAAAAAATTGTTGGTTCCAGGAAGTTCATGAAATAGAAAAGATTTACTAGACCACTCCTCTAAGCTGTGACAACAGCTGGGTGGCTTTCTCAGGCAAACTGAGTGGCCCAGAAGAACTTCGAACTGAACAAGTTTGATGAAATGTGCTGTAACCTTGTTGAGCTTCCTGAAAATTGTATATTTTACTTCATGATTCTAGATATCATTAACTTTCACTTATACTGCTGTGTACTTACGTATTTTGTATTTGAGTTATTTTGGGAGTGTTTCAGGGTTTCCATTAGTCCCCTTTGGCCGGCAACTAAATTGGATATAACCTAATACCAGTACTGGAAGCTGTATTTGGTGACAAGAGATGGTTAATTGGGATCTCATATCCCTCATGTGGAGACTTTAATGGAGTTACCTCTCAATGTCCCTTAATTCTAGATGTCTCTCCTCACATTTCCTCTCTCAACCATATCTTACCTCTACCTCCTGACCTGATTATCCTAATCTGGCTCTAGCTAATATCAACACATAAAATATAATCTATTTTCTTCTCTCACGAAGATCCATGTGCTCAAGGCCAAATCTTTTTAATACAGAATTCTACCAAACTCTCCAAGAAGAGTTGAGGCCAACACTCCTCAAATTATTTCACTAAAAAGAAGTGGAAATGTGGGGCTTCAAAGGGATGGTTTGGTCTCCCCAGTACAGCACTGGGTTTGAGATAGCCAGAGACCCAACAGGGACATGGCCTGTGAGGGACCACATAGATCTCCCCAAACCCCCAGACTCTTCCCACATGCAGCCTACATCTCCATTACCCTGCATCTTGCAGACACATTTAGCTCAGAGTAGGTCCTCCCAGATAAGTTTGCTTCACCATCCATGTAGAGGGCATGATTAACAGAGATTTTCCATATTCATGAGTTACCTAAGGCTGGGGGAGGGGGCATAGCTAAGTTATCCCCCCCAGTTCCTCTTCTTTACTCCTCCCTATTTAAGCTACTTCTCTCTGACTTTTATGGGAGGCACACACATCCAGACTCAACTACCATGCCATGAACAATAAACTTTTAAACCCATGGACTCCACGTGTCTTCTGGGGTCTGCCACTGCCAAAGCTTCTAGCCTCTGGAACCTTGGACCTTCTTGTGTATGTGGGACCCTCTGTCGGGGAAAGCCTCTGGGATTCCACTACCCCCTTCCTCTCTCCCACCCCATGGGTTGTTGTCGTGGTTCCAGGGCCACCCCAGTGTGTGTGTTTTTTTCCTACATGGATAAAAACATTTTATGAGGCCATAGTTATACTGATATTTAAAATACTGAAAGATCAAACAAAGAAAAAGAATTACAGATGAATTTCCCTTATTAAGGAAGTTTACAGCAAGCCCATAGTCAAAATCAACCTAAATGGGAGGATCTCTTTACTTTTTCTATACCTATTCAATATAATATTTACCATCTTAGTTAAAGAAATAATACTACAGAAAGAAATCAGGGGAATTCACATTGGAAAGAAAGAAGTCAAATTATTATTTTTTGCTGTTGTTATGATACTAAATACAAGTGATCTTAAAATTTTCACTGGGGAATTCCTACCGCTGATAAACACTTTCAACAAAGTAGCTGTATAGAAAATCAACTCAAAAAATCAGTAACCATCCTATATACCATGACAAATAGACTTAGAATGAAATTGGGTTAAGAACAACTTTCACAATAGCCTCATATAATAGTGAATATCTTGGAGTCACTCTATCACAGCAAGTGAAAGTTTTGTGTATTAACAACTTCAAGAGTTTGAAGAAAGAAGGTAAAGATGCAGTTAGTAAAAGGAAGGAGGTCCTAAGTTTTAACTCTGGAAAGTACTAATGCTATTTCTTAATTTTAACTCCCTTTTTCTCTTTTCTTTCATAGCATTTCATTAGAATTATCTATTTTGACATCAGTCAGATGTTTTTTAAAAATAATAAACATCAAATGTATAAGAACTTTTATCCCAGGAACCAAGTTTCTATTTCCACAGTAATATAGAAGCCACTATCGTTGGTAAATTAATAGTTATGAAATATTAATAAGGTATATCAAATACAAATTATTTGACCCCAAATACTTCCTGTGGCTTCACTTAATCAAAATAACTGCTGTATATGTCAAGGCAAAATTATTATCCTTCAAAATAACATTGTCTTTTGTTCAATATTTTTGGTCTTCAATTTTGGAGTAAATAAATTTTCTTGAACAAAGAATTGTCTCTTAAGTTATGCCAATAACTGTGAGGTAGTTTACAAAATATGTACACACCATGCAATCCAGATATAATGAAATGCATCAAATTTAAGCTACATTATAAGCCACCACAGGATTCGTTTTTTTTTTTATAAAAGGACTAAAAAATGCTTAACATAATCCTTAAGCTGTATGTCATTTTATTTCCCTGTCTCTGCTCTCTTCTTTTTCACAAGGTTTTCTATTAGAATGCTTTTGTGGTTTCAGATGGAACTAAACACTTAATTGCCTTTTCATATGTATATCTGTACTTTTTATATGTATATATGTAGTGTATGTGTATATGATGTATATGATGTATATGATGAATATGATATATGTGATATATATGTATGTGTATATGTATATGATGTATATGATATATAAATATATGATGTATATGATATACATGTATAAGATGTATATGTATATGATGAAGATGATGTAGATGTAGATAAATATATATTTATAAGATGTATATGTATGTGTATATGTATGTAGATGTAGATGTATAAGGTTGTGGGAACTCCACAACACTGAAAGGGATACAAGGCCTCCTTTCACCTTAGCTGCTGGTAATGAGCAATGATTTCAGGAAAATATAGCTTGATGATATTTGAACTGTCTTATTGTTGAAATAAAATACAAAAGATAAAGGCAACAATACAAGTACTTGATGATTTTAAGAAGAACAAGAGAATACACAATTATTTATGTGTGAGTAGCTCTCAAAGGCAGAATGGATGGCTATCTGAGGTGCCTAAATCTAGTGATAGTTTATATAATTATAGTATATAATTATATATAATAATTTATATATTATATATAATCATATAAAATATAATATGTAGATATTATAGTTAATCTGTGCACAAAAATGGGTAATTTTAATTTGCTACACACAAACACACACACATAATGGTTGAATTCTGGTTTGGATTAGGATATATTGTTTACATTACTCTTGTTTATATACTAATTTACTAAAAATGTATATATATTAAAATAATAATAGCGTAACTGAGAGTGAGAGAGCATACAATGTAACTTAAGGTGTCCAAGTATTATAAAGCAACAATGATAAAGCAAATCCTAATGTGCTTTTTGATTATCTGAGATGCCTACTTAACATCTCAAAGTGGGCATTGGGTGTTGATCTCTCTAAGCATTGCTAATACCTGATAAAGAGTCCTAATTCCTTTCAGCACTTCTCTCCCAGCACCCTACTCTCAAACTCTCTAACCATCTCAGATTAACTGAGGTGCCTATTTAACATATCAAACTTGCATTGTAATGACAATATTCAGTAAACATCCACTTGTATCTCATGGTAATGATTGGATAGAAACAAAAGGTTTAACTGCTTTTAGAATAAAGAGAACAGCAAGTCTTTAAAATATTTAGCTTAGGATAGATTCATTTTTGATGATAAAATCCTAAGATTATAAAGATATAGTCATGTCAACACAAAACTGAATTAAGGCATATGTAAAATGAGTCTTTGACAACTATGTGTGACACCAGGTTTCTAAAAATTTTGAAATAAAAAAGAGCATACATCTAATAAGGTGTATTTAACAAATAATGTTAATAAATTTCTAAGGTCTACTCAGGTTAACAACTGGCTTAAAGATATATATCTAGCCTCTTTTTATTTGCTTACTTTGTTAGCTTTAGGTATTTAGATAAACTGAATCAGAAAAGAAACTGTGATATTCTATAATGATACTATAAAAAGACAAATTTTCCACTCTCCCTATGGGCTGTATTTATGGTTTAAAGTTTTATTTTGATGCTTAAATATCTTCAATTAAATCTTCAACACAAATTTTTATGGCTCAAACTTGAGAGATAAACTTATAAATTCCTAATATTTTAAAGGCTACTAACTTATAAACTGTTTAAGATAATTAAGACATGCAAGTTAATGATCAGTCACATTATACATAATCAGATTCTCAACTATGTTCAAAACTAGGCTAAATATAAGTGTATTTGCCTGCTGTGTATGTTTTCAAAGTTAAGCCTAAAACAACTAATAACAAGTAAAGGTTGTTTAACTCAGGTATACTTAATAGATAATGGTCCTCAAACTTTTCACAGATTTGCCAACAACTGCATTCAAAATTTAAAATGTTTAGTGATAAAGATTCCGATGATGGGCAGAAATACTGAATCATGGAAGCAACACTAAGGTCTCTACAAGTGATGATGGAGTATACTGCGCAGAATTGCCTGATGCCTCATCTACTGGTAGGGCTCTGTCCACATTATGGAAACTACTGTGTTGACTGCCCTGTTCTGCCTCATTAAAGTACAGTCAAGTTTCCCAAGTTTCTCATTCACAAGAAAATTTCTCAGATGTTCTGTGTCTGGCAACAGAAGGCCTATATTGTCCTGTGCAGCAGCTGAAGATCTTATGCTGTCATGTGTGATAGTCAAAAACCAATACTTCTATCACTAATGAAGTCAAGAAGAGCAGGGGCCCAGGGTAATGGTCTAGGTGGGTTTTAAGTTTGTTAGTTTAATTAATACATAGGCAATTTGAATTATACTCCTTGATATAATGTATACTTTTCAGATATCGATGATATAGATGGCTAACTCTAACTTTATGTTAATAGCACCAAATAAAGCAGCTCATTTTCCAAGGCTGCAGCTGCCTTGCTAGTTCATGTCATGGATAAAATCAGTCCCCATTTGTTTCTAGAGATGCTACATCACAAGCTGAGAAAAACAAACACAGTTTACCTTACTGACAGACAGACTTCACTCAAAAGAAATAACCTCAGAAAATAGTCTTCAAAATATCTTTTAAATTATTCCCTTTTTATAAGAATCTTTGTACTGACGATACACAGTAATCATCCACTTGTATGTCATAGTAATGATTGGATAGAAACAAAAGACTAAAAGCTTAAGGAATTTATAAGAGTCAAAGTGTTTTGAGATGTATAAGCACAAATTGTAATACTCTAAAGATATAAAAGCTTAAGTATACAAATTGTACAGGTATAAGAATGTAATTTAAGGTAATGTAGCATGTCTCAGATTTTTTTCTCTAGGCTATTGTTATATTAAGACTTCAAAAGTTCAGATTTTTAACTTTAATAGATGGTGTTCTCATAAGTTACTAATCTAGCTCTCTTAAAGCACTCACTATATGCTAGTCAACAAGCCCAAATTTTAAATGTCATTGTTTGCCTTCTAATTATAGAGTGAAAACACATGTCATACTGCAAAGAAAAATCTCTGTCCAATTTATATTATCTTACCATAAATGTCTGTTAATGCTTTTAACCCAGAATCATTTTGGGGTGTCCTCATGCTTTTTCTATGACTCAAAAGCATCTATCTCCTGCTTTATCTACAATGGGAATTTCAATACAGATTGAAAACATCAGTAATGCTAATATATCTAAAATTTTATTTCTTTTTGTAAACTTAAACAATTCTAAGCTTTAGGAAGTCGGGAGTTTAGGATCCACAAGTCACAAGTAAAATGGACTCTAGATATATACTTCTGTCCATTCACAGCCTGTTTTCCTGCCTATGGACTATTCATGACTGTGAGATCTCTCAGCTCCTTGACTATGTGATTTGTTTTCCCCAACAAGGACTGTGCCCATGAATGTTTCAAGTGTAAATACAAGTTAAAAACTTTCCCATAACTGTCTTAACTTTACCTTCTGCCTCTGGTCTTTATCAGTCCCAACAG
Source organism: Mastomys natalensis (assembly GCA_021653895.1). Classification (NCBI taxonomy): domain Eukaryota; kingdom Metazoa; phylum Chordata; class Mammalia; order Rodentia; family Muridae; genus Mastomys; species Mastomys natalensis. Next base: position 1,041,869 of record JAJTUV010000385.1, read on the forward strand.
ATTTCCAATCAATCGCAGAAGGCAACTGCTCCAAATATGTAGCCCTAGGTGCTTCTGACAGAATTTCTGACTAGCCTGAGCATCTTAGACTATTCCAACATGGTTTGCACTTCTCTAGCCTCATGTGGATCCTGTGAACCTGGGCAGGTAGCAGAACAGAAGTCCTCTAGTCAGATCGAGACCCTTCTGGTTCTATGGCCATTATTCTTGGCTTCCTGGGCCACAAACCAATTTCAGCATGATGTAGTTATAGGTGAGATTACATCACCCCTTTAACATCAACAAAAAACCTAGAATTTTATGTCTCAAACTCAGAACAAATGGCTAACTGAAGTGCCTATTTAACATATCAACACAGGCATTGGCTGCTAGTCTCTCTCAGGATTGTAACTCTAGTAACTGTTCCAAAGTCTTGGTTTCTCTTAGTACGTTTCTTCCTGGCTCCAACCTCTGAGCTTCCCTTTCCTTCTCCTAGATTTTCTGATCCCTATATAAACCAATCATTTTAATTAGGTAGTTTTGGTTCACTGGGTCTCCTGGTTTCCTCCTCTTCTTCTGTGTTTTCTCCTTCCTCTGTCATCTCTCATGACCCAGATAAGAGTAGACACTCCATGATTCCTCTGGCTGTTTGCTGATATATAATAAACCTTCTATGCCCAAATCTAGGAGTCTTCTACAAATGCAGCAAATGACATTAATCAATGAGTCATCACTCTACCTCCTTCTTTAAATTTTACACTTATACGGTACATGCTGCATGACTAAGGTAGAGAGATGGAATTAAGAGAAAGAGATGAATTTTTAATACAAGCTTTAATTTGAATCTTTGCAATTAAATCCTTGTAATCAGTAAATTGCTAGGCTTGGTGATAACACATGCATATAGAAAGGAATTAATTTATTTTCATGTAGACTATTAAAAGGTTGCAAGAGAGAAAAATGTAATTAACTATTACTTCCAGCGTTATAATAACCATAAATGTATCAAACTCTGTTCAGTAATATTTAAAGAATCCTGATGCTGAGTGTCTTTGAAGATGAAACTGGACTTATACTGCATACAAATATTGTAAAAGTTAATTAAAATGTGATTTATTCTTGAATTCTGAAACTTGTTATATTATAAGAACAAACTCTTAAGTATTGCTAAAGCATCCAATTTTACTTTCTTTTCACTAATTAGTTTTGTATGGTTATATCTGTCTCAGGCCATCAAAAATTCGTTGCTGTCACTGGAACCATTAATACAAATTGGCAAAAAGCTTCAGTTCTTTTTCTTCATCATGAAAGAAAGTGACACATTTCACTTTTAATTATTAGTCTTCTTTTATTAAAATATTTACTATTTAATATATTTTTATATTCCCACCTATTTTCAGATTACCTAAGGAATAAATATCCTTCAAGTTTATAGCATTTTTTTGGTCTAGATAATTTTATTTTAATACTCGGAATATCACCTTACAGAAGTCATGTCTTAGTATCTGTTCCTATATAATTAGGGTTAGTTAGGTCATTTTCTGATCATTATCAAATAGGTTACTTAATAATGATTTAATAGAAATGGAGACACATGCACATACAACTTTGAACTAGTTGACCTTCTTGATGCACTGTGCATCACTGAAGCCGATTATCTCGACCATAGGTCCCAATGCTCTCATCTTCTACATAAAACTGAGTCAAAGTGGGTTCTAAATAAAAGATATATTAGCAAATACTTGGGCATGTGTTAATAAATAACACCACAAAATTTGTTTTTCTTACTAATTTTCATATAATCTATTTGTAAGATACAACATTAGCAATCAAACTGGGCTTTAAAGACTACACATAGGCAAGCCACATAATGAAAACCATCTTATATACATAATATTTTCTGTTTGAGTGTGATAATCTTGAATGTCACTTTGATTAGATTAACAAATACTTACATTACTACCTTGTACCTATTAATGTGTCTTTGAGAATTTTTTTTTAGAAAATTAGATCATGAAGACAAAAAATTTAAAGTGTTAATGTTATTATTCATTAATGGGTTAACATTTTGAAGAACCAACTATGTGGCAATATATCTGTGAAGTGTGGGGCATAGAGACATTGAGAGCAGTAATTTGCTATTGAAGGATATATCTTAGCCATAGTCTTTGCCTCTTACTATCTTTGCTTCTGAGAACACATAGTAAACAGTTGTATCCCAGTGCACCATTCTGCCTGGATATCTTACAGCACAACTGGCCCAAAATCAATGGACCAGCTGATCATAGAATGAAGGGATCAACCAAAGTAAACCCTTTCCTTAAACTACTCCTTTCATATATTTCTCCCAGTAAAGCTACTTAGGAATCTAAAAAAGAGACATTCTTAAAGTAGTACAAATTTAGACAAAGGCTTAAGCTCAGAAGAGCTTAAGCTATAACTCAGTATGTTTTTCACATACAACTTGTCATAAAATTACAAGTTACTATCTAGATATGAATGAATATATAAGGTTTTTTATTTTGCTGTCTAAAAAGACATCAAAAACTACATTTTTATGGAATCTCATGATTCTCCAGTATTAGGGATTGCCTAGCATCAATTCACCTAAAAAGTAGTAATTAAATGCTTTGGTGCCACTTTTATAGTTAAACTCTTTTTTAAATTAAGTATCTTATACTACTTCCTTTATTTTCATTTTTTTGTTAGGGGATTTTGTTAGAAGCCAGGATGATTCAAGGCTTTCCCAGAGCACCCAATATATGAAGAAGGAACATAGTTCCTTCTCTAAACTAGGAAAACAGGCTTGTCAAGCCAGAAATAGTCTGAAGCCATGACTTTGGGAAAGCTTCTGTTTGGGTCCTGAGCACTTGACATTTCTCTACCATGAAGGGAATCAGTTCAATCAGTTCCAGTTCCTGACCACTGTTGTACCTTACTACTAAGGTTGTAGTCTACCATGTCCATACAGCTTTCCTGAGCTTGAAGCCTCTTTTCTTAGGGGCTTCCTCTTTTCAGCATGATCTGGGGAACCCCACCTCAATCTTCTACCTGAGGAATGTCACCATAATCCTTGACAAACTTACCAGTTCAAGTCCCTAGAATGCCTCTCCATGCAAATAAGGTGTTCACAGAACCGTAATCCTCAGCCAATGAAACTTCACTCTAAGAAAAACCCCTTACCACTCTTCAAGTTTCATACATACAGCCCTTGATCCATCCCAAATGAAGTGTATAGTCAAAAGCAATTTGGTGCATACCATCTTAGAGAGAGCTTTTTTATTGAATGTTGTCTAAATGAGCTGTAACACTGAAGAGCTGTAACACTGATATCTTTGAAGACCTCTCACCTCCAACCTCCTACTTTTCACTGCAAGATCAGGAGCCTGATGACACACCTGATCCCGACTTTGCTACATACTTTCCAGCCTAGTGTACAGCAGCCAATGGATAATCCCAAAGCAGGAAAGGAAAAATGGAATCATGACCACTTAGTTCATAGCATTTGAGATACCCTGTGTTCTCTTATGAAACTGCTTGATTAGATTTTGATGGCTTTCTCCCTTTGTATGACAATTTTCTGCTAGTTGTATCCTATTTCCTCTGAAATATAAGATTCCATCTGTATATAAGATGCTGTATTTCTTAGTAAAATTCCTTGAAGTAAGACATCTTGTACAAGAATTTGTTTTCCTCTTAGCATAGACATTCCTGTTTTCTTTATGTTATGATTCCTTGATCGCTCAAGAACTTGTCTGTGATGAATGACCTACTGGTGTAGTTTAGGATTTTTTTTAACTCATTGTAAACATTGCTTCTCTTATATATACTAATTACTTGAAGTATTTGTAAAACACAGCTTCTAACTCAGCAATGATGAGAAGGGATTTCGTGTGTTTGGAGCAAACTCTTCAGTTATTCTGATGCCAAGGATAGACATTATTGAGTAGTAAAGCTTCCAAGAAACAGCATGTTAGGGATCTCTTGATTTGTTCTTCCACTGCCTGCACAAATTTGAAAGAGAACAATTGATGATAATTGTCTGAAACAAATAGTAGTGACTTGCTTATAGTTGTTTTTTAAAGCTCCACTGTAGACTACAAACTAGGAACTAAATCAGACAGTGAAATTTCTTCTTGTTAAGATTTCACAGCCAAGAAAATACACCTTTGTCACCATGGTTCTTAATACTAATATCCAAATATATTTCCACATTCTGCTTTACATTAATGAGTCTGAACCTTAGAAATATGTTTTCATTGATAATGTAGCAAAATGTACATGATATGTAATTCATAAAAAGTAAGTCCAATTACATGGTAAAGGCCATCCTTTTATTTTTGGAGGGTAGAGAAATACATGAAGAGAAGGGGAGGGGTCACTGTGTTTCTAAAACACACTGCAAAAAATGTTACTCTTTGGGTAAATTCATAGTCAAGTCTTCTTAGTTTATATTTGCTAATACAATATTATCCTTTACAAAATTTACGTGTTATCATAAATGTAGTATGTGATTAATATGACAGGGATAGTATAAATATATATCTTAAAGCATCACTTCCCTCAAAGTATCACTAAATGACATATTTAAATATATACATTTACTAGATAACATATTTAATGTCTGTTTCACCAAAATAGGAAAATAACATACTTTACCAAACTGTTTTCCATGTTATTAAAACATATTTTTTTAACAGAACCTGTCTTAGAGATTGAGTTACCTGAGAGGTGAGTGCTGGTTAATTGTCAGACCCAAGCAGGGTGGGCAACCCATACCTGGGTATGATGTCTTCCAGAAGCTTGTTCGGGACTACATTGGCAGTCTCCTACTTTGTAGGGTAGGCTTCTACCCATCCTGAAAATGTATCAATAAAACTAGCGAATACTTATATCCATATGTTTCTGGTTTTCTTTCTTTGTAATCTATTTCCCAATTATCAGATGGCCCAGTCTGAGACTACTTGATCAACCACTTGTCCTTCATTAAATATTTTGTAGCTTGCTCTCATAGCAACTCTTTCAGCTTTTGGTGACCAGGTGTGTGAAGCTTGATGAATCTTATGGGGAAATTGGTTAGCAAACTCCTTAAGTAGAATGGGGCAGCAATCATCCGTCTCTTCTTTAAACTGCTTGGCATTTCACCTGATGTCATTTGTCTTCACCAGTATATTCCGGGATACTGGGAGCTATGGGATCCTCAAAGCTTTCATGATGTTGGCTGTGCAAGCTTGGGCAGCCTCCCTTTAGGCTTTATCAGGTATCCTGTTTCCTCAGGCTATTTCAGATGTCTTTTTCTGATGCCCAGGACAATGAATTATGGCCACTTTGAGAGGAAGCCATAATGCCTCCATAAAGTAAATATTTCTTCCTTGATTGCCACTACCATCTAGCAAATGATGGTTTTTCCTTCAGCAGTCAATAATCCATCTGCTGTCAGTATAAATATTAACTATGGATCAGTTTGCCATTTTAAAGTGGGGTTACAGACTTTAGTTCAGCTTTCTTGGCCAAAGTTCCCAGCAGCAAAGCAGTTGGCCAAATAATAGAGTCCAAGTTCATTACTGCTGTCCCTGTATACTGTTATGATCATGAGAACCCCAGAAGAGCACCAACATTCACAACTCTGATGTAAGTACATGAAAAATTTTATTTGAGTTCAGACTGGGGCCACAAACATCCATAATGCAACAGAATAAGAAAGTGAAACTCATTTCTAGGGGCTTAGGGTTTATATAGGGAAAAATTTCAAGCAGGGGCTTTCAAGCATTGGCATGACATAATTGGGTAAATGGGTAAAGGAATCCTGGCCTTTAAACTGATTGTTCCATAGCATCTGTTCAAACCACAAGGAGAGAGCACACATCTAAAAGGGGCGTTTTGACCTGGAGATGATTCAAGTTTTCTTAACTCATTTGGTTATTGTGACCAGTTTTTCCTGTTTTTGTCAGCTAGCCACAGCTGTTATATCTATTTTCAACTACTGAGAAGACTTTGTGGTCTCTTTCCCAGATCCCCATATGGTGGGGGCCATATTACTCTGAGGATAAGCAATTTAAAATGGAGTTTGAAAAGCAAGATGGAGCCTATCTTGCTATCTTGGCCTCTTCACTCACCACTTCTACTATTGCCTTTACAGGCCAGTCTTGGGCTTTTTGAGATCTGGATTATCTATACTAGTTTCTTGATAATTTAACCTCTTCACCATCAATTGAATAGTTCCCAATAAATCTCTATTTTATATATTTTAAAAGCTTATTTATAAAGCATGGTACATGGTGATAAGGAGAAAGAGAGTAACTAAGGATCCCATGAGAGTGGAAATAAGAGTTGTTAACCAGAGGTAGCAATCAAATAGTGAGTGGTACCAACTTTTGGAATTTTCTTGTTCCCTCCGGTGTTTCTTTATACTTTCTAGAACTTTAGGCAATGATTCCCTAATAACCCCAGAATGATTTATATAGAAACACTACTCTTCATGTAAAGTGGCACATAATCCTCCTTGCTGTAGGAATACTAAGTCTAATCCTTGCCGGTTCTTCAACAATACTTCAGTTAGAAAATATATGTTGGGGTTGGGGATTTAGCTCAGTGGTAGAGCGCTTGCCTAGCAAGCACAAGGCCCTGGGTTCGGTCCTCAGCTCTGGAAAAAAAAAAAAAAAAAATATATATATATATATATATATATATATATATATATATATGTTGAGTTCAAAGTGAGAGATGGATTTTTCTAGGCACTGGATATCTTCATCTATGTCTGCCTTTAAGCTATTGTAATTCTTTTCCTGTTATGTTAATGCAACGATTCTAGTGCTGACTCCAGCTACTCCTGCCACTAGAATTAAAGATAAGGTTAAAGGGAGGGGTTCCTTCATTTCCCTCATAAGGTCCCTTTCAACATGCCCTGCTGAAGATCTCAGCACTGTTTCTTCTGAATAATAGGTTAGATTGGGAACTAATTGAAACAAAATACAGAACCCTCTCTTGGGGCAGAGGAATTAAGAATGTCTCCATACACACCATGGTTCAGTCCAATTGAAAAGGCCCACTTGCTTGTTTTGGGGGAATAATCCATTTGGAATGAACTGTAGGAATGGTAAGATTGCAGAGGTGTTGATGTGACAAAGGAAACTTCCCTAGACAGATACTCTGTCCCAATATAGGCTGGAGGATTTATGTTGGACCTTCTTGTGACCATCTACATACAGTATTGTTTAAGAAACATTGTATTCAGCTATTAACCCAATGCCTTCATAAAAGAGGGGCCTAGCATTATAATACAAACACTAAGAGATGGTAAGTTCTTGTTTGGAGACATTCAGAATTTGAAAGGTTTTTAACATCATTGACCAAGGGAGATCCACTGGTTCTGTTTGTTCAAGAAGAATTCTGGAACTGAGAGTCCCTGCAATTAGGTAACTGGGGGTCCATTAGTTACTAGCCTAGAGGATGGGCTTAGTACAGACTTGGGGTTTGTCAAGACCTGATTTGGGCCTATTGCTGCTGGTGAATGGCTTTTGACTGTCTGACTGTAAAAAGTAATCCAGGAATACTACCTCCAGTGATGTAGAGCCAAAGGCTCCAAGATTTCATGGTTTCCCACCCTTTAGCTTGTTTTCCTTTAACAGTGAACCTGAGTAAATCTTTGGATCTATTTCCCTGCATGAAAACCAGGATAAGATCTTCCATTGATACTGTCCAGTGACTAGACAGATACTCTGTCCCAATATTGGCTGGAGGGTTTATGCTAGACCTTCTTGTGACCATCTACAAACAGTATTGTTTAAGAAACATTATATTCAGCTATTAACCCAATGCCTTCATAAAAGAGGGCCCTAGCATTATAACACAACCAATAAGAGATGGTAAGTTCTGGCTTGGAGACATTCAGAATTTGAAAGGTTTTTAGAATCACTGACCAGGGGATAGCCACTATTTCCAGTGACTGATATTTCACATCCTCAGGCATCACAGTAATGTTCTTCAGGACCCTCATTATTTGGCAGGTTTCCTTCCCCTATACATATGTAAAAAGTTCTCCATGTACATTCAGAACATGTATCTTTAAGGGTCTCTTTGGTGTTGTTCTATGAATTGTCAGCTACCTGGCACAAATCAAAATAAATTCCAGGAACCAGGATGTCCCAATTGACCCTTTTGTACAGGCTAACTGGGCAGGATTTTTAATCACCCATATTAATTCAAAAGTATGATGTGGGTTAGGAGCCACAATATATACAGTTAGCAGAGACAACAGACCTAAGACCAAGTCAATTTTAACTTGAGAGAGTTAAGACTTTTCTGAACATTCCATTTTGGTAAGACTGGAGTTAGGTGATCTTCTTTAGTGGAGAATGGATCAGCAGGTCTGGCATGAATGTACTGTAACTAGGCAGTGATCCTGTCCAATTTAATGGAAGTTGGTATGGTCAGTAGGATGATAAAAGGTCCTATCCTCCTGGGTTCCAACATAACCTGGCGTAATCTCTTCACAAAGACTTAGTCTCCTGGTCGAAACTTGTTTGGTTCCAGAACTGTGCCTGCTTCATAGAGGGCATGTAATTTAGACCAAACATGTTTATGAGCCCGCTGGATTGCTCTGACTCTAGATATTAAGTCATCATCTTTCAATTCTGCAATAGCTGCTGACTGCAAGTTGGGTAAAATGGTGTTGGGACAGTATACATGATCGCAAAACGGGTTAATCCCAGCAGGCAAAGAAAATTCCTTACCCAATATGGGGCAAACGAAAGAAGCATCACCCAATCTCCACCAGTCTCTAAGTTCAATTTAATCAAGGTCTCTTTTAATGTTCTATTCATTCTTTCTACCTATCCTGAATTTTGGGGACTATATGCACAATGTAACTTCCAATCTGCCCCCAATATAAACCTTGCTACATCTTGACTTGTCTTGTACACAAAGGCAGGTTCATTATCTGACCCTATCATGTGAAGGAATCCATAACTGGGTAAAATGTCCTCCAGGAAGTCCTTGGCTATTACCTTTTCAGTCTTGGCTTATTTTGGAATGTCTCTGTCCATCTGGAGAAAGTGACAAACAACAAGTACTTTTCTGGCTTGATTTCTGTAAAATCAACTTCCCAGTAGGCCAATAGTCTCTTACCTCACAGTCAGGAGCCTGGATATTTGGGAGTGTTATGAGTGTGAGTCAGTTGGTAAGCTCTACGACTTGATACTATATGTTCATGAGTCTTTTGCATATCTTTGAAAGTCAGCTTAGATTGTCTCACTGTGTGGGACTGCATAAGGGTATCCTGGTTCTTGGCTGGGCATGGGCCTAGAACCCCGGATACTCCAAGGGACTCCAAGGGAGAAACGGCAGGAGTTCAGCCAAGTCCCCAGAACTCAGAGTCCTAACAAGCAGTCCAATCTCCATAGACCTACATTGTTCAGTCACGTAGGCCATTACAGCCCCTCCCAAAGTGCACAGGTAGAGGGTGTAACTACAGGCCTCAGGCCCTAGAGATTTACATACTAATGAAGGTCAGAGGGTGGAGCCAATTAACCATTCCTCCCCAGAACCTCCCCCTTTCTCCCTCCCTACTTAACCCAGGCCTGCCCTGAGTTTGGGGGGGTACATCCAGATCCATCTACCATCCGCCATGACAATAAACCCTTTTGGAACCAAGGACTTCCTCATATCATTGGGGCCTGCCGGGCCTGCCACCACCGAAGCCTCCAGCCACTGGAACCAGGGACCTTTCGGTATGTGAGACAGGCTGCCTGGAAGCCTCCAGGCAGCCTCCACCTCTCAGGTCCCGGGCAGCTACCGCCTGGGCCCGGGGCCTGCCGCTGCGCTGCCCGCCATTTTTTCCCACATCACTGTGTCTGTCATTCATCTCACTCACATGTGAGTGACTCTGTGGATCTTCCTGAGAATGATACTTGCTAAAGATGTAGGTAATATTAGCTTACTTTTAGCAGATTGCCCCTAGCCCTCCAAACATTTGACTCATGAGTTGAATTTTTTAGCCCATTTAATCTCTTCTTCTTTACAGACTAGATGTTCTAGAAAGTTGGGCTCGGGTAAGACGGAGGCCAATGCAGAGGTTTACAATTCTTCCAGGGCTACCTACTTAGCAGTTTTATCAGCTAGATTGTTACCCCTATCCACTGGTTCCTTTTTGGTGGCCTAGTCAATGTATAATTGCCAGTTTCCTAGGAAGTCAGAAGGCTTTGAGAAGCTTTAGAATTTCTATCGTTGTTCTTGATGGTTTTCCTTTCTTCTCTTAAGAGCCCCCTTTCTTGGTAAATAGCTTCATGTACATGAGTGGTTGCAAATGAATATCGGCTGTCCATATAGATGTGAACAGCTAGTCATTTTCTCATGATGAGGGTCTGAGTTAGTGATACCAGTTTGGCCCTTTGGGATGAATTGCCAGGGTGGGAGGGTGGGGGAGACTGAGCCAATATTACCTCTGTTTCTGTAGTCCCTGGCTCTCCTGCTTTCCTCTTACCCTTGTGGATGAAACTGTTCCTGTCTATAAACCAAGTCCACTCTGCACCTGGTAAAGGTGAGTCCTTTAAATCAGATCAGATACTATGCACCGTAGCCAAAATCTCACCACATTGATGGAGGGGACAATTCAAATCAAGATCAGGGAGAAGAGTAGCAGGACTCAAGAAGATCAACATCTAGAAGGTAACTTGTCCAGGGTTAATTAGTAAAGTCTGATTGTTGTTTTGGGATGGAAGCTGGAGTCCTGATAGACCACACTAGGCCAAAGCAATTCCATGTGGTGAAGGTTTTATTAGGGAAGAACAGGGACAAAGAGAAGAGAGAGAAAAGACAAGGGGGAAAAGGGTCAAAGGTGGGGAAAGTTTCGCCTTTTATCTAGGCTGTGACATAGGCTATAGGCATTTCTCAGGTAAGTGTGAGGAATGGGCTCCAAGAAGGTATTCAGAGTTGTCATGGCAATGGATGTCACCTATGTGTGACATTCCTGAGTTTGGAGCCTGTTTGCCAAGCTGGCTATGGATACCAAAACTGATAATGAGTCATGTGAGCATTACTGGGCCATTGATCAAGAGCCTGCTTAATTATGCCTTCAATTGCATAGGGGTAGTTAAAATCAAATTCTGTCCCAAAATTAATTTATCTGCATCTTCAATCAGTAATGCAGTAGCTGCAATAATACTCAGGCAAGGTGGCCATCCCACTGCCACTGGGTCTAATTTGTTTGATAAATAAGCCACTGGATATTTCAAACCCTGGCCCTAGGGTTTGAGTCAAAACTTCTTTGGCTACTTTTTTATGCTCATCAACATACAGATGAAATGGTTTAGTAATGTCTCATAGATCTGGGCTGACTGCAGGGTCTATTTTATTTTCTCAAAGGTCCTTTGGTGTTCCTCAGTCCAAACAATGTCCTTAGATTACTTGGCTTCATATAGAGGCTTAGCCATTTTGGCAAAACCTAGAAACCATAGCTTACAAAAGCCAAGAATTCTCTCACCTGTCCTGGGCTTTGGTGACTAGGAATACTGATGAGTTTCTTTTCTTGCTGTGGAAAGCCATCACTGGCTTTCTTTCAGAATATAACCAAAGTAGGTGACTCCAGACTTTCAAAGCTGTGCTTTTTTTAGTGAATGCCTGATACCTCATGACCCCAGAGTCTGCAGGAAGTTCTGTGTTCTTTTTTGGCAACTCTATTTAGTTACAGTAAGGAGATCATCTACATATTTGGGAAAGATTTTGTCTTGGTTGTTGCCTCAATACTCACCCAAGTCTTCATGCAGAGTTTCATCAAAGATGGTGGGTGAGTTCTTATATCCTTGATTCAGGCAGGTCCAAGTAAGTTGTCCATTGGTGCCTCTCTCTGGTTAATGCCATTCAAAGGCAAATTACTTCTGACTTTTGGAGGCCAAGCGGGAGCTAAAAAGAAAAGCATCCTTTAGATCACAATCAGAATACCATCTTCAGTCTAGTGGTAATGAGCTCAGCAATGTACAGGAATTAGGAACTGTGGGGTATATATAAATCACTCTATATTTAACTTCCCATAGGTTCTGGACAGAGTGATAGTCATTAGGATTTGGCCTCTTCATTGTCAGCAATGGAGTATTCCAAGCCAATTGGTATGGCCTGAGGACTCTCAGGGCCAACAGTTTTTGGATATTGAGGAGTGATCCCCTTCCATGACTCCTGGAATATGAGATACTGACAGACTTGTGCTGGATCTGCCCTGGTTTAAGACCATCAAACACAGGGGACTGATGTTTTTCTAAGCCTATGCCTCTACTTTCTGCCCTTTCTTTGGGAACTTTCTCAATGAAACACTCAAGTCTTGTTTATGGGCTATTGTTGACTCATATTGTCTGTACTATGTCTCAGAAGCCTGGATAAGAATCAACACATACTCAGATAGTCTTTCTAGTCCAATAGCTGGACTCCCCCAGTTTAAAATGAATTTGGTCCCTCAATTCTGCTAAGAGATCCCTCACCAACAAGGGGTAGGGAAACTCAGGAATGATCATAAATGATTGGGTTACCTGTCACATCCCCAAGTCCATCAATCTTGATCTTTGGGTAGTCCATGAACATTGTTTGGTGCCAGTGGCCCCCTGGACCCAGGACCTTTTGGAAGACAGTGGCCCTTTCGTCTTTAAGTGTACAGAATCTTTGGTATCTATCAGGAAGTTTAGAGGCTTCACCTCCACTCTAAGGGTTACCCTGGGTTCAGGGAGGGGTCCCAACTCCTCAATCTTTTTCTGTGACCATGGCCTTAGACTTTGGCTTCCTCTTTGGGCACTCTTTAGCCCAGTGTCCTTCCCCCTTATAATAGGTGGATTGCTACTTACCTAGTGCTGGTCACTGGCCTCTTTTAGACTCCTTTTCTTCAGTAGTTCATTGAAGTTGGCATTTTATTTCTCCTGGGTCCAGCACATTGTTAGCCATAAGAACCTTGGCCAAATCTCTATGGAATACCTTTCCTTTCTTAATCTTCCTTTCCTCTTCAGTTTCTCTGTTATAGTATACTTTCTATGCAACTTCCACTAAATCCCTCAATGACTTTTCCCCTAACCTAACTTCTATAACTTCCTTCCAATGTCTGGTGCTAACTGCCTGGTGAAAGCCAGGGACACAATACCAGAATTTCCTGCTTCCTCTGGATCCAAGGAAAACTTGTTCATATAACTGCACGAAGAATCCATGATCCACTCATGAAATACTGCCAGGTTTTCATCAATCCCTTGCATAACAACATAAACCTTGGCCAAATTAGAGGGCTGTTTAACTACCTTGAGACCTGCCCTCAGAGTCTAGTGGTAGACCTGGAGACACTCCCTACCTTCAGTCTTATTGTAGTCTCAGTCTGGTCTACTGAGGGGAAATCCATCATTGATATCAGCTGGGTTTTTATTAGAGCACCATTAGCTTCTGGAATGTATTTCCAGACCTCCACAATAATGCACTCCTTTTCTTCAGTAGTAGAGAGAATCTGCAAAACCTGCTGACAATCATCCCAAGTGGGTATATGAGTGAAAAGGATAGTATCTAAGAGACTAATGAGCTCCTTGGGGTTGTCAGAGAATCAGATATTTTGTCCCTTTCAATTATAAAGATCAACAGTAGCAAAGGGCCAGTAATGGTGACATTGGTTCCCCTGTAGTTCTACCAGCCTTGCTGCCATAGAGGTAGGACAGTGAAGTCTTCCTCCAGTTCTCCAGCCTCAGGGCACAGAGTACATTTGCCCCTCATTCCCTGTGCAGGCCCTCCTTCTATTCCTGAGGTCAACACTACTCAAGCTTAAGCTGGTGGTGGTACTAGACCCAAGGCAGGAGGCCAGGCTGGATCCTCTTCAACCTGTGGTGTGGGAACCTAAGGTGGAGGAAAGATAAAGTCCTCAAAGGTACTATACTGTAAAACATTGTGGAGAAGAGCTATTGATTTGGGGGTCTCCCACTCTTTATTCACAAGGGCAGGCACAGTTCCTGTTGATGAGGAAAGAGAAAAGATTTAACCCAAAGTGGTGGGTTAGTAACCAAATCCTACCAAACTACTATACAGAAAGCTTGATCAGGGTGTCCATGAGCCTTTTGAAACACTTTGTATTCTACTTCTCACACTGTTGGGAGACGGAAGGCCCCCTCCAGTGGTGAACCAATATTGAAAGTTGCCTCTCTGAGATGCAATAAGTGGTCATTTTTCCTTTCTTCACTTCTACAAAGAGGTTATGAGCTCTGGTCCTGACTTCTGTAAAATGAGCTAAAATAATATTGAGAGGGTGAATGTCAGTCTGTCTCATTGCAACCATCAATGTCCAATACATATAAAAACTAAATACCACAAGAAACGCAATAAACAAACAGACATACAAAAAGTAACCACAACTGAAAACAAACGTGAACCAAAAAACTCCAACTCGCAGACTCCTGCATAGGAAGGTGAAAGCATCATGAGGATGAGATGGTGAGGCTTTCCCTCTTCCACCAAAGCCTCTTCTACCACTGATGGGTAACACTTCACCCTCCCTGGGGTCAGGAATGTCTCCTTGACCCATGTGACTGTGGCAATCCTGTGTATCCACATCCACATTTAGCTATTTCTCGCTGCAAATATAACAAGGTCTTCTTTTTTTTTCTTTTATTGGATATTTTCTTTATTTACATTTCAAATGTTATAGCTTTTCCTGGTTTATCCTCAAGAAACTACCTATCCTATCCATCCTCCCCCTGCTTTTATGAGGGTACTTCACCTCCCACCCACTCCTGCCTTCCCACCCTGGTATTCCCCTACACTGAGGCATTGAACCTTCACAGGACAAAGGGCTTCTACTCCCATTGATGCTTAACAAGGCCATCCTCTGGTACATATGCAGCTGAACCATGAGTCCCTCCATGTGTACTCTTTGGTTGGTGGTTAGGCCCTGGGAGCTCTAAGGGAGGGGGGGGCTCTGATTTGTTGATATTGTTGTTTTTCCTATGGGGTTGCAAACCACTTCAGCTCCTTCAGTCCTTTCTCTTACTCCTCCATTGGGGACCCTGTGGTCAGTCCAATGGTTGGCTGTGAGCATCCACCTCTGTATTTTTCAGGCTCTGGCCAAGCCTCTCAGGAGACAGCTATATCAGGCTCCTGTCAGCATGCACTACTTGGCATCCACAATAGTGTCTATATTTGGTGACTGTATATGGGATGGATTCCCAGGTGAGACAGTTCTGTATGGCCTTTCTTTCAGTCTCTGCTTTACATTTTGTTGCCATATTTCCTCCCATGAGTATTTTGTTCCCCCTTCTAAGAATAAATGAAGCATGTACTCTTTGGTTTTCGTTCTTGAGCTTCTTGTGGTCTTTGAATTGTGTCTTAGGAATTCTGAACTTCTGGGCAAATATCCATTTATCAGTGGTTGCATACCATGTGTGTTCTTTTGTAATTGGGTTACCTCACTCAGGAGGATATTTTCTAGTACCATCCATTTGCCTAAAAATTTCATGAATTCACTATTTTTAATAGCTGAGTAGTATTCCAAGGCCTTTCTTAAAAACAAAAGCAAGAACAGAAACAATCAATATACAGAATTACTAAACATTTACTGCCTGGCACCAGATTCTCCAGGTCTGGGCAATCTTGGACAAGGCCCCACAGTTTTATGCACATGAGACCCCCCCACCCAAAGACCACCATGGACCACAACTCTGATGTAAGCACATGAGAGTTTTTATTCGAGTTCGTACTGGGGCCACAGACATCCATGATGCAACAGGTTGGGAAAATAAAACTCAAGTCTAGGGGCATAGGGCTTATATAGGGAAAATATTGCAAGCAGGGGCTTTCAAGCATTGACATTACATGATTGGGTAAAACTGTAAAGAAATGTTGGCCTTTAACCTGATTGTTTCATAGCACTTGTTCAAACCACAAAGATAGAGCACACATCTAAAAGGAGCATCTTGACCTGTGAATAATTTAAGTTTTCTTAACTCATCTTATTATTGTGACCAGCTTCTCCTGTTTTTGTCAGCTGGCCACAGCTGTTATATCTATTTTCAATTGCTGAGAACATTTTGTAGTCTCTTTCCCAGAGCCCAAGGGTAGAGGCCATATTCCTTTGAGGACAAGCAATTTAAAATAGAGTTTGGAGAGCAAGATGGACTCTATCTTGCTCCCTTGTCCTCTTCAGTACCTGATTACACTATGGATGAAGCTGCTCCCAGGCATGAAGTATATGATCCAAGTCTAGCCAAGGTTTGTCAAGTCAAGTTCAGTATGATGCTTTGGATGTGCCCCAGAATTATAGATCAATCTTGCTGCATGTATGTGGATGGGCCAGGTAGCAGAGTGACTGGGTTTAGGGTAGATGATGGGTTGTATCTTATGTGAGGGGTATTCCAAAGTAGAGTCAATGTGAGATAGTCTGGCATTGGTTGATTGGATTCTTGAGGGTTCCTTCAATAGCATAAGGAGTATTGATAATAAGTTCCTGCCTTGTGGTTATTTCGTCAGCAATCTTGATTAGCAGGGCCAGATTAGCAGCTATGACCTGTAGGAAGGTTGGCAATCCTTGGGCAACTGGGTCAAGCATCTTTGATAAATAAGCCACAGGCCTTTTCTATGGTCCCAAAATTTGGGTGAGCACACCATTTGCTATCCCCTTCCTCTGATCCACATATAGGTGGGAAGGTTTGTGAAGTCCTTGAGGGCCAAGGACCATGCCTTCAATAAAGATTTTCTTAGAATCTAAAAAAAAAAGCCATGTCTATCTCCGATGTTCATTTTATTTTATCTTTTTGGCACCCTGGTGGCCAAGTATAATGGTTTGCTATCCAGCGAGCTCTGGCATGTAAAGTCTACAGGACCTGGAAGATCTCAGAAATTCCTATACTTGCCTTCAGGTTGATGGGACTGGGATGCTAATGACAGTTTGCTTTTGGATGTCCGACAACATAAGTTAGCCTGCCTCTCTTGAATATGTACCCCAGATAGGTGACCTCAAGTTGACAACATTGGACTTTCTTAGCAGACACTCAGTAGCTAGGTTGGCTCAGTTCCTGTACCAGGTGTTCTGTGACCTTCTGGCATGTCTCCATGTTGGGAGCCTGAAACAAATACTGGAGCACAGTTATTTGGAGTTATTCCCACCAGTACTCACCTAAATCCTTATTCAGTGCCTTCTCAAAGGTAGTGGGTGAGCTCTTGAGTCCCTGAGGCAGACATGTACAAGTCAGTTGTCCTTTGAAGCTTCTCTCCAAGTTTTACCATTCAAAGTCAAATAGAGGCTGACATTTGGGTGCCATAGACCCTTCCTAAGAATCAAAGAAAATTTTTACAAGACGATAAAAAGCACAAACATAATACACACATATAGAGGGACATTCCTGTGAAAAGAATCCAAAAGGCTGTCTCAGATGATTTTTCTTTCTGCACTTGGAGGTCCATATACCCACAGCCAGTTCAGAATCCATATAAGAACTAGCAAGTTCTCCAGTGTTTGGTTGGGGTTTCGGAGTGTCCTCTGTTGCTCTGGCAGGGTGACAAAAATACATGTTCACTTTGTCCCTCTCAGTCTCCAGATTAAACATGAAACAGAATCAAGCTCAAAACAGAAAAGCAGAGATGGACAAGATGGCTTACTATTTGGAAAAAACCACTCTACTCTTTGGGTTATGGGGTTTCTGGACAAACCTCAAAATCTCACGGTTCATGATTCACTGAAGAATAATACCCCAGACTCAAATAGTATGTAAATGCAAAGAGTGATTTATTCTGCAGAATTCCAGCATACTGGGAATTATACTATATAAATAAAATACTTGAAATGAAAAAAAAAAGACAAAGCATTATTAAACAACACACACACACACACACCACACACACACACACACAACTCCCATTATGTCTTCACTGATAATGTTGCAATAATTAGAAGAGATACAATTCATATCATATCAGAAAGTTTTTGGTTACTCACACAAAACTTTTGCCACGATTGAATATCATATATTACAGTCATGTCACCATTATAAATATGTTTTGTAACTGGGTGATGTTTGCCTTTTTCCTTTAATAGCATGCTAAGTAACTTCCAGTACTATTATGATTAGTTAGTAGGAAGAATGTCTCTAGTTAGGCACCAGCATAGCTACTTCATGATCAATGAGTTGTGCAGGTCTTCAAAAATAGGACCTTACCATGAGGTTGAGGAGAGCTAAAAATGTCTTGGAAATAGCTCAGATTGTTTGAGAATTCCCTGAGACTTTTTTTGGCTAACAATCCAATTAAATGTACTCCATTATTTACAGTGAATGTTTCATTTTATGGCAAAAAAGATGTCTAGTTGTATTTTTAGTTTATGTTTGTATGTATATCACATGTTTGGAGGTGTGAAACAATATTAGGTCCACTGGAATTAAAATTAAGAATGGTTCTGAATAGTCATACAGGTGCATATATCTAAAGAGTGCCATTTGCAAGAGCAACAGGTACTCTTAAACACTGAGGCATCTTTTCAGTCCCATCCAAAAACAGGTTTTTATAATAAAAAAAATTACAAAAAATTCTTCTCATTTTTATAGGAACACACAAGACCACAATTGGTGAAAATATTTAGGAGAAACAAAAAAATATGAAGACCTAAATCTTTTTAATTACCATATATATAAACTTGTAGCCATCAAATTATATATGATATAGACCTAACATGTTTTCATACATTCTCACAGGCATTGTAGCCGAGAAAAGAACAAAGGAAAAACTAAAAGCAGAAAATTCTGTTCCTCTACAGTAAATTCATTTCCCACGGGACCACAGTTGTTGTTTGGATAAGCAATATCTCTCATAGACTCATATGTTTGCCCACTTGTTTGCCAATCGATGGTGCTGCTTTTAAGGTTATATGGAATGCTTATGAGGTGAAAGTTTTCTGGGAGAAATACATCTTTTGAGGTGAGCTTTGATGGATTTTAACCTTAATTCACTTCCTCTTTTTTTCTTCTCTCCCTGTGTTATGGATGAAATATTATTAGTCAGCTTCCAGCTCCTGCTAACATGATCTTCCTACCTGTTTTTGTGCTCTCTGCAAGTTGATGAACTGTCCTTCAGAAATCTAAGGCTAAATAAGTCCCCTATTCTCCAAGATGCTTTTTTACAAGAATAATTTATATAAACAACAAAAAGGAATTAATTCATATGATTTGGATCGAACACAAGTAGCAAAAGACTCTAATATATATTACAATCCAAAAATGAAACATACAAATGAAAAACTATACCTAGAAGCATAACCAAAGGAAATAAATTCCACATAGCAAAATTACTTCTCCATTTATCTATAGTCAACTGATGTCACACATAAGCACTATACTCTATTGAAATATTTTTTTTTCAAATAATCATTTTGAGGGCATGGCAGTGATTGTGGCAACATGCACAGGATATGAGCCATTTGGGCCAGATGAGGTCCCAGCACTGACAGGGGAAGTGGATAAAAGACAACATCCCTAACTCAGAGGCTAACTCCAATTAATAACCACCCACTAATGTAAACAAAGTTTCTCCAATGGAGGAGACTCACTTATCACTGGTTATAGACATCACTCCTAAAGGCCACCCAGATGACAGAAGTAAATAGCCAATTCAAAGTCAACTCAATGGTATTTTTGAAAGTTCTTTCTCTCATAGTGTTTTTTCAGGTCTGTTTCTTGTTTCTTGTTTCTTGTTTTTTTGTTTTTTTGTTTTTTGTTTTTTGTTTTTTGTTTTTTGTTTTTTGTTTTTTGTTTTTTTTACCTGAAAAGTTCTTTGCCCATATACTATGGATTCCAATTTATATTTCAGGTGATCTCTGTGGGTGTAAATATGTGGGGTTTGTGTGTGTGGTGTGTGTGTGTGTGCGTGCGTGCGCACTCACGTGTGTGTTTCTAAGCGTTTTTGTGCTGCTTTTTTGGCTCATATTCTGTTTGCTTGTTTGCTTGTTAATTCCATCCTTATTCCAGTTTGTTTGTTTTTCTTTTGTTCGATTTTACTCTATCATGGTACTTCAAATGCCTGTTTGTTTTCTGATAAAAATGAAAGGGTATGAATTCTGATGGGAAGGGACATGGTAAAGTTCTTTGAGGAGTTGAGGAGTATATTGCAAAGAAAAAACACTTTCAGTAAATGAAAAATAGAAAGAGTAAGTTCAATTATCAAGTTACACCCAGTTTTATGTTCTTTGTTTACTGCTACCCCTGTTAAAAGTGTTTCACAGATTAAGGATTACTATAGTCTGAAAGATTGGTCTTAATCAGTTTTTAGGTGAATAGAAATCCTAGTATGATAGAGAAGCAGACTTGAGTAGGATTGCAATCTGTTTAGAACTTTCAGTGACCTCCCGGTTCCTTTGTCCCATTATGTGATGCATGGTGGGAGGAGGGGTGGGGGGGAGACATGGAGAAGAAAAGAGTTGGCTATGAAGAATGCTTTTAGCTAATTGAAACACATCTGTATGTTGATTGTGGAACATTTATGCACAAAAATTGTGCAAAGTGAATTATTGTTATCAATTTATGGTACTTTGTGATTTTATTCTGAAAGCAAACCACAAGGCATTCTCTCCCTACCATTTGACCTTGTCATTGTGATGCTTTGTTAATTTTCTATCCATTCAATAATAATCCCATAATATATTGTCATTCTATTGTTTAATTATCAAATTTATAATGTAAAATCATTCTGATTGTTTTGTTTAAAGAATGCTTTTTATACTGTATACTATTATGAATAATTAATTAGAATTCCTTTGCAATATGTTTTTCTTAAAACTAAAATATACTTGGTCACTTATTTTCTAAATGTAATGAATATTTTATTGAGTGTATTTGAATTTGTAACATAATTAGGGAATAACTAAGCTTTAAGAACAAGAGATTACTTCTTTAACATGTCCATGCTGCATATTTCCAAATATTTACTTAGCTGTTATATAGTATTTTAATGAAGCTTTTGTTTTCTCTACTCTACTTAATGATATATGATCATTCTTCTTCCAGATTATTGAGAGTTCTAATATTTTATTCTATGTGATTTTTTTGTGTGTGTGATTCTAAAATTTTTCCTAAATTTTGCATCCAACTTTCACCAGTATTCACTTGAAGCATATGTAAAAAATGCTATTGATAGCCAGAGTAAATAAACAAAAATGACTTAGATATAATTTTTAAGTTGCTATAATTTTATATTGTTGGAATCAATAACTTATTTAAGATCATATGATCCGTTGAGCATTTGTTTACTGTGTGCATTGTAAAACTCCATATGTCTACTATAATTAAATGTAAACTGTGAATGACAAAATAGATTCTAAATTTAATGATAATAAGAACAAAAATATTCTACAAAATCTTAATAATTCTTTCCCTTGATTTTAGTTCTGATTGTGAAAAATTAAATTTTTAATATAGTTTAGCAAGAGTTTCAAACAAAGTCAATCCAAAAATACTTTTTACTTTTAAAGAAACAAGGAATTCATCACAAATTGATTATAGTGCACTAAATATTGCTTTATATGTACTGGTTTATAGATTCATTTAACAACCATTTAAATAACATTAAGTTTTAAGCCTTTGATCTATTTACCTTGATGGTTTTAGTAACTACTACAATGTAGAACTATGATTTTTAAAAAAAAAATCCAGTTTACACACAACTAATATGAATAAGCAGAGGTTTCACTGAGCATCAAGGACTATGAAGTGTGATCAGAAATAGGACTACAATGGAGATACCCTATTCATCAGTTTTGCTCAATTCTGTAGGCTTGAAATACTGGATACATCAGAAAGAAAAAGAAAGGTTTTCTATATCCAGTTCTGTGTGAAAGATCTTGTGGGCATTAGTTACTTTAATCTTCTAGTGCCTACCACTGTGCCCTATGCTGACATCCCTGTGTTAGAGAAACAGAAAGCAAATCAAGGTAACAATATAATGATCAGATATATTTATTACATTTGTTAAAGAATCACTTCGCCAAAACATGTATCAAGTGAATCATTGGGTAGAACCTGCTATAATAAGGAGAGCAATCAGAGCCGCTTCTCATCAACCTGACACAGCTAAAAAAAAAACAGACAGGCTAGTCCTTTTACCATATTTGTTCCTTTCTACCTATTATGCAAATTAATAAAATTTTCACATAAGAATAAATGATGCAATCAAACCGAATAAATATATATCTTATATTAAACTGTCATTTACAGTTGTATATTTTGTATACTTAACTAAAGTATTATTTTTAGTATAGTTTGTTTATTTATTTTATTTTAATGAGTTACTTGCAAGAATGTATGTAAGTACACTATGTACAGTGTATTAATTACCTTCAGAGGCAAAAAAGAGCATAGACTCACATCGAACTGAATTTACAAATGGTTCTAAACTACCGTGTGGATATTGGGAATTTAACACAGATCTTTTGAAAGAGCAGGAAGTGAACCTAACTGCTGAGACATCTTTCCAGTCCCAGTTTTACTTGTTTTTTCTAATTACAAAATTTAATAAATTCACTCTAAAAGTTAAGACAATAAATTATATACTCAAAGAAAGCAGGACTCTTTCAAACCACTGAAGATTCATGTGTATTCATACATAAGTGTCTAAGAAAAGAGGAAGAGAATATGCTTTGTTATAATTTCAAAATACTGGTGATTTCTTATGAAAGTATGTTCCAGGAAATGGAACACATGTAGGAGCTGAGATCAACATATTAATAAAACTTGTATAAGTACATATAATAACACCGTGTGTGTGTGTGTGTATGTGCTTGTGTGTGATTTATAAGTGATAGCTGTGACACAAGTAAGTAAATTGTAAGAATTAGAGAAAACAGCAGAATTTAAGCCTTTTTTCTTCTACTTTTGAAACATATTTTTGTTAGAAAATTTAATTCTTGTCTTGGTTATTTTAATTAATAAACCTCTAAAGTTGTATCCTTGTACTCTGACACAGATTAAATAAGTATTGCTGCTGGAAACCTTTTTTTACTTTAAATCAGAACATGATAACAGGATTCCTCATTACAGTTTTCTTGAAGGCCAATAATTTAGACTTACATAACAGAATCTGATGTTTTACTAATCATAACACTACCAGATTATTAATCAAATGTGAAGAAAATTAGTGACAACCATATGGTACATTGAGAACAAGGGTTCCAACTGTCAGAGGAAGGAGAATTATCTCCTAAGAGACAAAATGATTTGAAGTGTGAAGAATGTTCTTCCCCTACAAAAGTAATTTGTAAGGAAAAAGAACATTCAATAAACTTTGAAGCAAAAGTGCTGAAATAACTCTAGATGATGTACTCTTGTGGAAACGTATGACAGACTATAACCTGCTATGAATGTCATTTAGAAAGCATAGAGAACCATTACAGTGCTGGCAACGTACAGCAGATGAGGATAGATGTTATGCCACAATGTTATTATGTATTCACTATACAAAAGTACTAAAACAAAATTTAAACCACCACACAGAAATTTTGAGATCACTCATGTCATTGACTTCCAGTCTGTTTAAGGTAAGTAAAATAATTTGCCACTTGGCATTAAGAGGGGATTATAAGTAGGAAAAGTGTGTTAGTCTCTTCCTATTACCAATATTGAACAGAAAATACATTTGGAAGAATTTATGTCAGAAGACATAAATTGTCTAGTCTGTAATCTTTGGTGAACTGAAAACATAAAGAAAACAATCTGAATTTATAGGAAAATAGGATAAGCCTTAATCTATGCTTCCCAAGCTAATGCCACTAATATAAAACTGTTTCTTGTATATAGCTGTTTTACTTTGTGGAAAGTATTTTATGATTTTAAGTAAATAATCTTCATTATATAAAACTATGCATGTCACAAAATTGCTATTTAAATATTATATCTCATTGAAATTTATTAATATATTAAACAGTATAATTTAAGACTGGACTTGCTAGCCGGGCAGTAATGGCACACGCCTTTAATCCCAGCACTTGGGAGGCAGAGGCAGGCGGATTTCTGAGTTCAAGGCCAGCCTGGTCTACTGATTGAGTTCCAGGACAGCCAGGGCAACACAGAGAAACCCTGTCTTGAAAAACAAAAAAAACCCAATAAACAAAAAACAAAAAGCAACAACAACAACAAAAACCCTTTATTTAAGCCAGGCAGTGGTGGCACAGGCCTTTAATCCCAGCACTTCGGAGGCAGACGCAGGCAGATTTCTGAGTTTGAGGCCAGCCTGGTCTACAGAGTGAGTTCCAGGACAGCCTGGGCTACACAGAGAAACCCTGTCTCGAAAAGACCAAAAAAAAATAATGAAATAAAATAATAATAATAATAATAATAATAATAATAATAAAGACTGGACTTGCAAGAACATTTTTAACATATCAAATAGGGATACTCCTAGAGCCTCTGTTTCCCTTGATCCCATTCTTCACAATCTATTGGTCTTTCTTCAAATGATAACTTAGAAAAATGCTCTTATTTTCCATGGAATATAGACAATTATGCCTTTATAGAACTAAAAACAAAAGATTTAATTTATTGGGTTTTACAACTTAAACAAAACAAAAATAAAACTAAAAAAATATTCATTATCTTACAGCTTAATTTTCTCTGTGTATGATATTTGTGACACCGAAGAATTGAAAGAAATATAAGGTTGATTGCAGGGAAAAACTGTGTCTCTGTTAAACCTGGCTACACTAGTGACGAGTTGCAGGCATTTTTACCAGAGCTAGACAGTGATAGACTTTGTTGTTAGCATTTAAATTACAACTGTATGTACATTGCTGTTATTAAGAAAGTTATATACATTACAATAATTGAAGATTTCCTCTAGATTTGATTCTGTTTTATGCCTACTGATCTTTTATCATTGTGATTTATTTCTTCCCATATTTCTTCCTACCTAATTGCTCTAGAAACTTCCTTAATAATGGCTTCCAACAAGGGTGGCTTTGTGAGTATACTGAATGGTACTTCAATTTAGAAGTGATAGCCTTTTTCCCTCTTCACATTCTGAATGTCATATACTAATTCTCTGTCACCTATGAAAGAGCCTGTGGTGTTAAGTATTTTCTACAACATCCTGCACCATTAGTTAATATATAAGGAAGCATATTTGGAGTACAAATTGATGCATTCTACAAACATTTACTCAACATTGTCATAAAAGATGCC
Organism: Mastomys natalensis; assembly: GCA_021653895.1. NCBI lineage: Eukaryota > Metazoa > Chordata > Mammalia > Rodentia > Muridae > Mastomys > Mastomys natalensis. The sequence goes on from JAJTUV010000385.1 coordinate 1,067,002, forward strand.
AATAGAGACTTAATAACATATATATATAAAACATTAGGTAAAGAACTGCATTAATTGGGCATTTTCAAATATTCTAATTATCACCTCTTTTAAAAGCCAACCTTCAAGTAATACAGTGGTAAGAGAGCCTTTAAATTCCCACTATGGACAGATCACAAATTATATTCTTAAACTGCACTGGAAAAGAGTGAAACTACTGTCTATATAATCCATGTGAGTACAATGGTTGAAAAGTGAGCTTATGCAAAAGATAGGTTTATTTGCTATGTGAGGCAAACTTGTGACATACAGGCTGAAGCTCCAATCTTTTTTAATTTTTTGAGGAAATTATATCAGAATGTAAGAAAAATGAATAAAAAATTAAACCAGCATGAGATTACCATTGTTCAAGTGTATATCATGGTTCAGAAATTTCTAAATGTAAGCTTATCTGCATGTATCATCTTGCTAGAATTGTAATTTACAATTTGGTTTAACATATATTCCTCAGTACTTACATTAAAAAACATATTAATCTGAGCAAATAAAAAATGCTTAATTGACTCAATGAATAAGTAAGTGTGAAGTTTGTAAAATGGTTTTACATTTTCAGTTTTTCAGTTTTAAAATATGCCAGTTTAAAGCTTTATTTGTGAATGAAATAGGCCAAGCAGGAATTCTGTCTGAGAACCTGCCTATATCCTGACAAATTTATATCATCCAATCCTCTACTTCATACCTTACATGCAGGTGTTCTGGTATTATTATCTCCTTCTTCATCTCATTCAAGAAATGGTTCACTAGTGAAAGAATTTTGTTCTCTTCTAAAAAAATTTGAAATTGCTAGTTAATGATACAGAAAGAATAGTAAATTAATGAGGAAGAAAGGCTTCTGTATGAATACCTAATATTCTTGCCTATGTGCAAAAATAATGGGTTTATTTGCATAATGTTTCAGTGCATGACTGAAAGAAATGAGGTCCAGTTGACTGTAGGAGTACCTGTCACAGAGAAACTCTATAAGTAACTTTTTCCAGTTCTCTGCCTCAAGTGTCTTTTATATTGTTATTGTTAGTTTTGTATATTTTTTGGTTCTTATCTACATCTTATTGTCTAGAGTCACTGTAGAAATACATTATTGCACCTGAGTATTATCTAATATTTCCATATTATCATCACTTAAAATTGTTAGGCAAAGCACTATAACATGAAACATTAAAATATATACATATTGTGTCACAGGTCAATCCAGAAAAATAAGATATGTGTGACATAACAACAGTCATATTCTAGGTGAGAAAATTCCATTACTCACAGCTCTGAGGGATACTACCTATTGTCTTTCATTTAAGTATCTTGGCACAAAAGCAATCTCATGAACCCATTCATTCTTACTATAATTCATATTCCTTTTTTGAGATTTATTTTACATATGTGAGTGTGGGGCGGTGGGGTGTGAAAGGCAGCTGGGTACCTGTTCGAGCACAGGCTTCGAACCCTGGATACTCTAAAGAGATGGTAGGAGTTTGGCCTTGCTCCTGGTCCCTGGTTCCTTTCACTTAACTTCAGCCATCCACAGCATCTCCCAAAGAAAGATTTGTAGCCTTAAGTCACATAGCACAGGTAGCACAGGTAGGGGGGATGTCTACAGGCTGCAGAGCCTCAGGAGATCTCTATATTAATGAGATACCTAAAGGCTAGAGGGCATACTCAATTAAGCATTCCTTCATAGACCATCCTCCTTGCAAAAGATATTTAATCTCAGGCTAGCCCTAAGGACATGGGATACAGCTTTATCCATTTTTTGCCATGACAATAAATCTTTTAAAACCATGGACTTCTTCTTGTACTTGGGGCCCACAGTGCAGAACCATAGAGGGGGCCTTCATCTAATGAGCTGCTACCTAATTTCCTGCCAGAGGACCTGTCTGCATTCCAGCTACAGAGGCCTGTCACCTCTCACAAGCTAGCCAAGCAGAGCCAGCTGTGACCCAGCCAAGCAAGTCACTGCAACCAAGAGTCTCACTATCCTGTGGGGTACAAGGTGCTGCCAGAGCTTCTCCCCCTCATCCCTCTTGGCTGCAGACCAGTCAAGTGGAGCCTGGGAGCCGAGGAGTCTGAGACCAGTAGATCCCCACATGCCTTCTTGCCCGGGAGTTTCCACCCAAGAGCTCTGACCCCGAGGGCCTCAGACTGTGATCTCTCCATGCTCAGAGCGGAATTCTGTGACTTCTCACAGCCCGAATGAACTCAGTCAAATTACCATGCTTCTGCCCTCTGAGCCGTGGTCTGGGGTGGCAGACACTCGTAAGAACCACAACTCAGCCCAACAGAAACCATGGCCACCCACTAGCTACAGATCCACATGTCAGTATACAGTCACTTTCTTCAAACACACCAAAAGAAGGCATCAGATTCCATTACAGATTGTTGTGAGCCACCATGTGGTGGCTGGGAATTGAAATTAGAGCCTCTGAAAGGAAACACAGCCACTGCTCTTAAACACTGAGCCATCTCTCCATCCCCATAACTCATATTCTTCTATCTTCATCTTTTCATTGTAATTGCCTCGACTTTTGGGAGGTTCCATTCTACATTACTATTCTGTCATATGAATTTTTTTATAGAATTATATATGAATGAGAACATACAGTGTCTTTTTTTCTAGCTTTGTTATTTCACTAAAAATGTCCTCTGAGTTATTTATGGTTCTATAAACATTTGTGAACAAAATTCTATTATTTGCGCATGTGTATGTCTATATATGTATATGTGTATATACATATATATATTTAATATTTATATATATACATATTTTAACTATTGTGCATAGCAATTTCAATAACCACAGAAACATAGCTATCTATTAGTATTCTGATTTCTCTTGAAAAACTCAGAATATACAGAATTCAGAAGTACTTGGAGTAACTTTAGAAAGCAAATATTTGAGATGGAATTTTCTTTTTGGTTTGTTTCCTGATCACAGTAAACAAATATCCTAATTATCTGTCCAGAAGAATAGGACTACTTTTTAATGGTTTAGGCAATGTGGCTAGGTGACAATTTCTAGTTATTTGGATAACTAACAGTGGATCTATTAATGTTGTTAGGTGTGATGAAATTTGAATCAGCGAGTGCATGTTCATTTTAGGAGTGAAATTGTGCTTTATTTTTCTTTTTTTGAAAGATCCTATCATTCCTTGTGATCCCTTAGTAGCTCACTATATTATGTTATTTTGATCAAAGTATACATATTGAAATCATTAAAAGCACACATAAACACTCACACACACAAACACACACACACACATACACATATCCTTTCTATGGTTAAGAGAAAATATACAATATATGTGTTTAAGAATCTTGTTTACCTTAGTCTGAATAATTTTTTTTAGGTCCTTTAATTGCTCATAGTTTCATTTTTCTTAATACCTAGATAGTATATTATTGTGTAAATGTAGCATATTTTCATTAAGCACTCATCCATTGATTGTCATCTAGGCTGATCTTGATTTTTGGCTTTTATAAATATAACATCAATAAGCAAATATCTGCATAGGAAAATGTAGAGTCTAGGTATCTGAACAAAAGTTGAATTACTGGATTTTGAGGTAGATCATTTTCCAGCTTTTGAAGGCACTCCCATACTACTTTCCATAATTGTTGCCAAGTGCTGCTATGTGGAAAGGATGATGCGGCATAGTTCCTGCCCCTGGAGCAAAGCTAGCAAGGCTCCATGAGTGCTGAGGTTTGCTGTAGGCATGAGGCTTGTTCATATGGTAAAGTACATGATTTGTTTTGTGTTCCTCCTTAGGGAGGTGATCTACCTGCCAGAGTTGATGGTTGGAAGCAGCACAAGTCAGGGAGGTGAGGGTATGTCTCCGCCAAAATTGTGAATTCTGTGACATTCTGGACAGTCTGTGAAGCTATGGTAGAGAACTCTGAAAACACAAGTTCAAGAATATAGAATTTCTCAGTGATGAAAAATATAAGGATTCAATATGAGTTATACGGGGAGCTTCACAGACCTAGATGAATGACGGCCACTGAACTATGGGCCAGCATGTCAGACAGATATTAAAAAAGAGTTGGGGAGATATGGATATTAGTGATTGCAGGGCGGATCCCACCAAGCAAGGTATATTTTTTTGTGCTTGCTGCAGTAGGCAGATTCCAGGGTTGGGGTTAGCCTGAGACAGAGCTTGTTTGGGCCCAGGCAAGGTGGAAGTGATGACTGCAGAGCTAGATCTACTGAGCAAGCTTATTGTTTGTGCGTATTGTCTGAATTCATTGCTATTTTAGAAAAAATGAACTTGCTGGGTTTTTCTTTTTTTTGGAATCAGGGGATTGAGGTCATAAAGATGCTCTCAAGTGGGAATTTGGGATGGACAATTGAGTTGATGTATGGATGGTGAACTTTTGTTTGATCTGCTACAGCTTAGATGTCTGGAGCTCTTTTGAGAGCTGCCTGGAGAGCCAGCAAGAGCAGAACACAGAGCTGTCAGGTTGTACCCCACTATTGACTTCATTTCTTTTGACTCTCCTAAACAGCCCTTCCTCAGAACCCTTCTTCAAGCCAAGGCTGGTCCTTAATAATTTCTGGACAACTTCACATTTCCAAAAGTAATGTATACATGTTTGCATTTTCTCTAATTCTTACCAGTGTGGGCTGCCATATGCTTTATTTAACTTATCCATTCTGTTTGGTATGATATAAATTATCAAAGTACATTTAATTTACATTTTCCTGATGTCTAAAGATTTTGAACATTTTTTAAAGTATTTTCAGCCATCTTTTCAATATTTTGAAAAACATATTAAGTTTAATACCCTAGTTATAATTGAGATATTTGCTTTCTTGAAATATACTTCTTTTAGATCTTTACATATTCTTGATATATTATTTATCAGAGTCATAATTGCTAAAATACAAAATGTGAACTCATAGAGAAAGTGACAACATGCACAAGGTCTGTGAAGTTTCAAACCAGCAAAATTATCAGGTCCAAGAAGAGGAAAAAGGAACAAATTCTCACCACCACCACCAACCATGAAACTATTTGCAATTGAACATGCTGGGCACAATTTTCCTCAAGGGACTGTCATTAGATGTGTGTGTGTGTGTGTGTGTGTATGTGTGTGATGACTTTTTGGTTTGTTTTGGTATTTGTCTTACTTTTAGTTTGTATAGAATTTCATTTTTTCTTCTACTTTTTTTTTATATGTGTGTTGTTTCTCAGTTTTTCTAAGTTACTACTCTGTATTTGTTTTTTATAACACTTTAAAAACTTTTTATACTTACAATATTTAAAACTTATTATACTTACAATATTTCTTTCTTCCCTTATGTCCAAGCATACCCATCTGTCCAACCCCCACCCCATGCTCTCTTTCAATTCAGAGAAGGAGAAAGATCAAAAGTTGAATGGGAAAGAAGGAGGGGAAGATCTAGAAGGAGTTTGGGAAAGGAAAATATTAGGATTAAAATATAATATATAAAAAATTGTTTTAATCAATACAGTACTTTGATAATTATTTTTGGATGTCAATTTGATGAGATTTAAAAATTAACAAGTAAGCAATTATCTGGTCATGTAGATGAGACAATTTCCAGATTAAATTAATTGAGGTAAAATATTCCATCCTATATTTTGTTGGAACATGTACCCTAAATATAGGAAGTACCATTCCAAGGACAGAAAAATTAGGGCAGGAAGCACAATCTCTACCTGTATAAGAATGAACTCAACATTATTCTGTCTCATTTTCAAGAATGAAAATACAACATGGTCTACTGCCTCCTTCTCCTGCATCCACATGTTCTTTCACCAGAGAGAACTGCACTATGAAGTAATCCTTCCTTCAAAAACTTCCTTTTGCCTGTTATTTTACCACAGCAAAAGAAATCTAGTTAAGACGAGCAAAGTCTACACTATGTATGTGTTATTTTGAGCTTAGTTAGTCATGGTCTTTTTATTTATTCCCAAAGAAATAAGAAGTTTTCACTTTTCTTTCAAATCAGATTCCATAAAATCTTTCTGGTAGTAGTATTAGCTAATATTTAAAGAGCATTTTAAAATAATTTTACATAAAATGCTATGTAAGCATACCACGTATGCTTATACTTTTAGAAGGAATATTGTCATACTCTAATTTAGACATATATAGTCTTTGAAATTGATCAAACTTGGTTATATTATAATTTGTCATATGATACTATGTTAGTTCATATACTGATGTGAGAACATTTTATGTTCTCATGCTCTCTTGATTGATTCCTGATTCTAATAACTCATTATACAATATATTATAAATTATTATGTATTTTCTGAAGCAAACTAATATACTAATTCATATAGTTGTATATTATTCAACAAATATGTTTATATACATATAATGTATAAGTATATAACATATATATTTCAGAGCAGGAGATAGGGCAAAAGTTGCCCTTTCTGTGGAACACAGGAAATATTTGACACACAGTGGAATAGCCTTGCATGTAATTTTTTGAATTACAGCTTATTGGGAATCTGTGAAAAATAGCCCTATTTGTTTTTTGCTTCCTCCTCCCTTTACTCTTTTCCTTCCGTGTAGTTAGTCTACCTAGTCTGATGATCTACATTGTATATAATAAACATAAAACATTATTTTTAAATGGTATGTGATAACTTATAACTAAGAAATATCAGAAAAAAGTGTTTAAGTACACTTTATGGTGATAGGTTTGAATACAGTATAATTGAAAGAGACTTTTTTTTTTTTCTAGACAGGGTTTCTCTGTGTAGCCCTGGCTGTCCTGGAACTCACTCTGTAGACCAGGCTGGCCTCGAACTCAGAAATCCGCCTGCCTCTGCCTCCCAAGTGCTGGGATTAAAGGCGTGCACCACCACGCCCGGCAAGAGATTTTTAATGAATGGTGAATTGCTTATTTTCCATTACAAACTATTTCTTTAACTATTTTAGGACTGCATAAAATGGTTATTTATTATATAATAAAATAATATAAGTAGTTATGTTTAGCTTGATAAACATTTTTATAGACATAGTTAGATGTTTAATTTTTAAAAACTGATAGAACACTGAATATGAATGTAATTCTTACTAATTTTAAAAATTTCATTAGGAATACTCTATCCTCAATATTTTTTCAAATATATTAAAAATTGGGTAAGCTGGGTGTTATCATTTCACACTAATAGGTTACATTTGCATTTTAAATATGCTTTATTATTAAACATACATTTACATTTTATTATGTCCTCTTTAGTTTTATATTTTACTTCAAAAGTATGTTTTACTTTTAGTCATGTGTAGGTACTGGAATTAATTGAAAAATAAGTGGTGCAATAAATCTCTTCTTTTCCTACCATAAAAATTTAATACATACTTAGCAATTAATAAGCATTAAGATTTTAAGCAATTAATAGTTCATTCATCTGGAAATTGTTATAAAATGCAAAATATAACTTGATATTTACACAGATATTCAATTTATAATTTCAAAACCATTAGTGGATAATTCTTTATCCACTGATCCAAATGAGACTTTAGTACAATACTAACAAATTCAGACCATTATTATGCTGTTTAATGATCATAGTTTTCTAGGTTTTAATTTATTGTGAAGTTTTGCTTCTTATTACTTTTATACTTCAAAAAATTCTTCATGCTTCTTACACAGCTATATATTGTAATGACATATGTTTATAATTTTCAGGTATTTGCATACATACAAGTTGTATTTTATTTTAGTTTTCATTGAAAACTCTGGTTTACACAGGAACTTTTAGTTTCACAATTTATTCTTCACACACTAATTATTTGTTGTAAAAATTCTTTTTTAATGTACCACCTTTGTAACATTCTATGAGTCTTCAAATAAAGTTATCATTCATTACCAGTAGTTATGTAGCATAATTCCCATGATTTCACCTTATAATGAGTATTGAAAATAGCATTTAAAAATCACAACTCTTTGGTATGTATTTTATTAACAGTGTAGCATTCTTGGCTGTGAAAAAACACACTATAAAGGTGGTGAAATCACCTAACACCACACACTTGATGTGATAGAGATGAAAGTGATTGCTGTATATGTTTATCTAAGCATCATTTAAAAACAGTGTGCTGGCTCTAATCACATACTTAGGGATGGGGATTTTGTTTTATACATTTCTAATTTGTTCTTCTAATCATTTTTGCTTAACATATGTCTACAAATTTAAAGGGATGAGGTGGTAATTGAATGCATATAACCAATGTGTAGTAATCAAATCAGGCTAATTAGCACTTCCTGTTCATAAATATTTCTCTTGTCTTTGTATTAGGAGCATGTGAATTTTGTTTTCTGCCTTTTTATAGCATACCATAAAAGTAAAGTCAGTACAATTTTATTGAATAAATAAATCACTATAGATCACTTGCATCCACATTCAAAGTTTATCAAACCAAGGATTATAATATTTTAAAATGATAGTGTCATTCCTGAAATCATATGAACATGTTCCTCACATTATTTCTTAAACAATACAACACAGTAACTATTCATATAGTGAATACATTTCTTTATGTATTGAATATCATATAAAGATGATTGAAAACACATAAGGGAATAGATCTAGGTAATACACACATGCTACAAAACCCTTTTCATAAGATTTGGGTATCTCCACATCTTGGAATAAAAATGTAGCAATTTAACCAATACTCTATGGATAGCAAGTGATAGTGGTAGAATTTTTAAATAGATATACATTTATTACTTAAGGTAGATTGATTTTGTATAATATTCTGAACATTTGAAAGCCAATATTGAGATGTATTTTTCTGTACAAATATATTCATATAACACAAAGTGACAATTGTTTGTGTTAAATCATTTTTGTTTACTTTTATTCTTTTATTATAAAGGTTTTTTTGCCCCCTAAAGCTAGGTTTTGAAATATCAAACCATATTAGCTAGTACAATTTCTGTGGGTTATTGAATACACAATTTTCTGCATAATCTCAGGTATTTGAACAGTTTGTCCCCAGTTGGTAATGGTTATGGACAATTTAGGAATTACAGCCTTCCTGGAGAAATGTTATCATTGGAGTTCAGATTAGAAAGTTTATAATCTTGCCCTACTTATAATTTAAACTCTGGGCATCCTAAAACAAAGTTGAAAGGTAACCAGGCAAGTTTCTTCTCCAGCCTCCTGCTTCCAGGCTTTCTCCTCCATTATGCTCTCTCTTTCTAGAAATGCAAGTTAAAATGTTTAATTTTATTCTGGCTATAATATTTTAATTATACAAAGAGGAATGTAACTAATGCATGATTGTATTTTCAAATACTCCTAGAGGATATCAAATTGGTTTTAATTTATATTAGCTGGAGATAAATTTCTACCCTCTCTGACAGGCTCTTACAAGAAAACAAATCAGCAACATGGGAAAGAAAATGTGTGTTAATATACATATATACATGTGTAGAAGGTGTAAAAGCCATGTGTAAATGGAAGCATTGTGGTAAATATATTGCAAAGACCAAGGAATTATTGGTTCAGAAACATTTGTGAGAGACATAAGATGACTCTCTCCTGGCAGCTTCATAGACAGTAAAATAGAACTAAAACTGCTTTAAATTGCTATATAAAAATATTTTAAAACATGATTTTAGTTGTTGCTTTAAGTCTCCAAGATTACATTACTTCAAGAGTCCTATGAAACAAAAATAACCAATTGATTTAATATTAATTCTGAGATTTAAATTGATTTCAGTATAGTCACACAAATAATTTATGAAATAATTGAAACATAGTTTTTCAATTTTTCAATATTTACAAATGAATATATTAACTAGTACTTCAACTTCTAATTTTGAGTACCATACTGTTATATGAAATTTCCTTAGTCTTCACAACGTTGATTCTTCTGGCCTTTCATAGTCTAAATTTTGCTCAAAGATATACTAATGGACTGCAAAAATGTTTATAAGGAATGTGTTTTTTTTCTTTTCTTTTTTAATTTTATTTTTTTGCTTATTCACTTTATAACCCGTCCCAGTCACCCCCTCCCACAATCCTTCCCCATCTCTTCTTTTCTGAGTACCCCTCCTCCTGTATCCCCACCCTGCCACTTTAAGTCTCTGAGAGGCTAGGTGCTTCCTCTCCCATTGAGGCCAGATGAGGCACCCAGCTAGAAGACCATACCCCATATACAGGCTACATGTTTTGGGATAGCCCCCACTCCAGATGTTTGAGACCTACATGAAAACCAAACTCCACATTGCAACATATGTCCATGGAGGCCTAGTCTAGCCCCTGGAGCTAGATCCCGTGTAGACTAGGTATGCTCCACGGTTGGTGATTCAGTCTCTGAGAGCTCCAAGGGTTCAGGTTGGTTTACTCTGTTGATCTTCTGTAGTTCCTATCTCCTTAGGGCCCACAATCCTCGCCTTTCTTCTATAAGATGTCCTCAAGCTCTATCCCCTGTTTGGCTTGGGCCTCTGTATCTGTCTGAGTCAGCTTTGGTTAGAGCCTCTGAGAGGACAGCTTTCCCCTGTCTGTCTCAGCTGGAGATTTAGATCCTGGACCTCTGGTTGAATCTTTTGCTACTTATCTAAAGGACAAAAGCACCCTCACTTGGTCTTCCTCCTTCTTCTTGAGTTATCTTGAGGTTTATTGTTGCGTCTAGTATGTTGCTTTTGGTAATATCCGCTTATCAGTGAGTGCATACCATGTGTGTTCTTTTGTGATTGGTCATCTCACTCAGGATGACATTTCTACCTCCATGCATCAACGTAATCCCTACATAAATAAACTCAGAATGTGTTTTAATGGTGTAATGTACATGCAAATGAAAGAGATAAAGACAAATGGATAGACAGGAGCACAAGAGAGAATGAGAAACAAAAGGAGTTTGTATCAAATACATCTCTCATAAGAATAAGAGTTTATTTAGAGCCAAATATCAGTGAACATATCTGGGAACATAGATTGGTTACCTAGTTTCCACGTTCCAACGTAGAAACATTTTAATGAATTTTTACAATAGCTTAAAAAGAAAGTCATAAGTTAAGGCATATTTAAAAATATATTGCTATAAACATTAGATAGATGAATTTAACCCATATGAGAAGTCTTAGCTAGGCATCAACTTGATAACATTCTTAACATTTTGATTGTTACAGAAAAGGCTTTGTTACATTAATATTTTCCAGAGTGTAAGTTAAGGATCCCACATCTGCTTTGCCACAGGCTCCGCACTTGGGAGGCAGGATGCAGGAAGTGACAGCACTTACCCTATGGAGGGTGTTGACAAGGCGGGCTATCAGTTTTCTGGCTCTTGGACACCCAGACTCTGCTGGAATACAGAAGTGCTGAGAACCTAGTGGGACCCACGGCTGGATCTAGCTAGGGAAGGGGTGGGGCAGAGAAAGGGGAGCTCCTTTGACTTGTCAGTGGAGGTAGGCTTGTGCAGGGCTTTGTGTCACCCATGACTGAGAGAGCAGAGAGGCCTTCTACTAGACACAGCTCTATAGGTGAAGGCCTTATCCATGGATCCCCAGGACAGATCCCAGTGAAAAGAGGCAGTCAATTGTTTTAATGCATTTATTGTTATGAGGGAAGTGTATGAGTAAAACTGTACCCTACTTCTCATGATGACACTGACATTGAATCTTTTTGGCAGGAGGAGTGTCTGGGAAGGAAAGTTTATTGACTAAGTCTCCAGCCTTTAGTACATCATTGAAATGGAGATCTCTCTTGAGTCTATGTGACCACAGGTCATGTCCTCTAACTGTGGAGAGTTTTGGGGCACTGCCCTTACATGACTGATGGCACAAATCTTTGGAGGGTTGTGGCTAATGTCAGGAACCTGGTGCTCGAGAATCAGGCTAATGCTTACCATCCTTCCAGCATCACCAGGGTTTCTATCCTTCACACAACCAGGAAGTAGGCTCTTCCACAGTCCCACATCAGAGCTTTTTAATCTATTTATTAGAATGTTACATCTAACTCAGAGTTTGACAATGAATATTTTGGGTGCTAAAGAGAACACAGCATATGTTGGAGTAATTCTCTAGAAATGAATTATTTAAAACTAACCAGTCACTGAAGTTTTAATTAATCAAACAAACTTAGTAGATAAAACTTCTTTCCAGGAATTCTAGTTCACTATATTTTAACATACACCTTTGTATGTAAGACTGCAGGTTCACCTTCCACAATGTGCTAAAGGAGTTGAGAAGACAAATCTCAGGTATTTTTATTAATTTCTGCCTAGCTTGAGACAGAGATTCTTTGTTGTAAGCCAATTATAATAGGTGAGATGGTCACTGAATCTCTGGATATTTTTCCTATTTTCACATACTACCTGTAGCAGCACTGAGATTAAAGGTATGAGTTACTATCCTTAGATTTTTATAGGTTGGGATCTCTGAACTGTGATCATCAGATTTATACAATATCCCACTGAGCCATCTCCAAAGCTCAAAACATCTAATTTATTCAGGATGTTAGTAAGTAGATAAATCATCTAGACAGAAAAGCAACCAAAGTGAGAGTTTTAGTACCATTGACCCAATGGAAGTAGTGGACACATACATATCAAGCCTTCAATCAAGAAACTGGTGGTCACAAATCCTTAGAGCAGCATTCAAAATCGTTTTCCAGGATATATTATATGACAGACAATACAGCAAGTCTCACCAAATTTAAACAATTGAGTCTTGTGTTCAACACTGTGCAATACAAATATGTTTGAATATGTTATAGAAGAACTTTACCACCAAACCATACTTCCAACCCAATATAAATTTGTATCTTAATCTGACTAGAAACTGGATTGCATTCACTATTTTCTGTACCTGTTAGTAGAACTTCAAATATCTCAACTATTGTAGCTTTTGTCTCACCCATGTTGTAAATTCCTTACGAATTTTATGAACATAATTCTATACTATTACATTTTTACAGTATGAAATCTGGGGCTAAGATGTGGAAGTGGATAAGCATACCATAAGCCTATTTACAGCAAAAATAAATGAATAAATAAATATAAATAAATAAAAAATAAAAGTGAAAAACCCAGCTTTTTAGTATGCTTATTTTTCTCATACTTTCTTAGTTTTATCTGTTTTGAACTAATAAAAAATAACAGGCATTAATTGATATCACATGAGAGTTCTTTCTTCTAGGAATTAGAACTCAGTACTGTTTCCTTGGAGAGAAGGTCTGTCTTTGAATTTTTATTGCTACAATGAATCACCATGACCCAGAGCCACTTGTGTTCAAATGAGTTTAATTCATTTATACATCAATATCATATTACATCATCAAAGACAGTCAGGCCAAACACTTAAATAAGGCAGGTTCTGGAGGCAGGAGCTGATGCAGCAGCCATGGGGTAGCACTTCTTACCAATTTGGTCTTCTTGGTTTGCTCAGCCTGTTTCTTAACCCACAGGTAGAATCACTAACATCAACCATTAATCATGAAAAATCTGCACAGTTTATCCACAGACCAGTCTAGTAGGGCAATTTGTCTGTTAAGATATCTACTTCCAAATTGACTCTAGCTTCTATGAGGTTCATGTAAAGTTAGCCAAACAATGTCTTAATCCTGGAGAATGTCTTGGATAAGTTTCAATGTCTCCCTGCTTTTCTCATGCCAGAGCCAGATATGAACTTCATTTGTTATTCAACATGAGTTCACGATGGCACTCAAAATACATACACAAGTATTTCTTTCCCAAATATATATATATGCACTATACAGTATTCAATACTTCTTGACTTCAGAGGCTTGTATTCCAGTGGAATTTTTATACTATCTGTAAAGACTTGGCAGTTTACTACATGATTTCAACTCTTTTGTTTCCAATACAAGTGCCAATTTATCCATGGTTTTTAACTTACATTAACAATGACAATAGGATCATCACCCTTCCAGTCTTTACCTCCACCTAAACCCATACCAGATCTCTGACCCTGACACCCTCCCCCTACCTCACAGGCTACCTATCTCCTAGGAGGTCTGCCATATACAGGAAAACAAGTGAAACCTCCACCTCAATACCCACAGCAACTGGCAACCCTACAGTGCCCTGAAAAAGTGAGATCTACCCCACTCTGCCCAACCTTCTTCCCTCTTCTTATCATCACCTCTATCTGAATTCATGGCAGATCTGGGAGCCTATCTCCATTCCGGGACCCCAAAGAATAATTCTTTGCCAGGAGATCAACCATAACCAGGAACACAGATCAATGTGTCCTCTCCCAGACCCCAAAGCCAGCCTGTCTCCCAGGAGTTCTGCCCTAACCAGAACAAAAGGACTCAGGGACATAGGATGCCTGATCTAATGAGAGACAGAGGAGGCCTGTCCTAACCAGAGACAGCACTGCTTAACTTCTAGGAGGCCTTCTCTAATCCAGTTTACATAGTATTTCCTGCCTTCAAGGAACCCTGCTCCAGTTTGAGACTCCCTGGGTACTTAACACCAGAAATGACCAGACAGAGAAAGGCAAGAGCAAGAGCATAAGCAGCAGATGCCAATGTAATTTGGCAACATCAAAATCCAGTTCTCCTATCACAGCAAGTCCTGGGTGCACTAACACACATGAAAAGCAAGATTCTGAAATAAAATCCCATCTCATGAAGAGGATAGAGGTCTTTAAGGAGGATATAAATAACTCCTTCAATGAAACACAGGAAAACAGGCAAACAAGGTTAAGCAATTGAAGAAGAAACAAATAAATCTCTTAAAGAAATATAGGAAAATACAATCAAACAACCAAAGGAATTGAACAAAACAGTCCAAGATCTAAAAATGAAAAAAGAAATAAAGAAATCACAGATGGAAGCAACCCTGGAGTTGGAAAACCTAGGAAAGATATCAGGAGCTACAGATGGAAATATCACCAACAGAATAAAAGAGATGAAAGAGAGAATCAGAGGCATTGAAGATACCATAGAAGATATCTACTCATCAGTCAACAAAAATAAAAGACTAAGAATTTCCTAACCCAAACATCCAGGAAGTTTGGAATACAATGAATAGACCAAACCTGAGAAGAATCAAAATAGAAGAAGATAAAAATTCCCAGCTCAAAGGGACAGAAATTATCTTTGATGAAATAAAAGAAGGAAACTTCCCTAACCTAAAGAAAGAGATGGCCATAAATGTAAAAGAAGCTTACAAAACAACAAGTAGATTGGACCAGAAAAGAAAATTCTTTCACCATATAATAGTAAAACCACTAAATATACAAAACAAAGAAATAATATTAAAGCTGCAAGGGAAAAGGACCAAGTAACATATAAAGGCAGACATATCAGAATTACATCGGACTTCTCAAGACAGAAACTAAAAGCCAGAAGGACTTGAATAGATGTCATATACATCCTATGAGAACACAGATGCCAGACCAGGCTACTATATGGAGCTAAAATCTCAATCACCATAGATGGAGAAACTAGAATATTGCATGACAAAACAAATTTAAATGGTATCTTTCTACTAATTCATCTTTACTCTAGATAATAGAAGAAAAATTCAAACACAAAAAGGGTAAAAATACCAAAAAAAAAAAAAAAAAAACAGAAAAAATTAATCATCTCACAACAAACCCAAAACGAAAGAATAACACATACAATACCACCTCCAATATCAAAAATAACAGGAACTAACAATCATTCATCTTTAATATCTCTCAAAGTCAAAAGACACAATTATCCAATAAAAAGACACAGACTAACAGATTCAATAAGCCAACAAGAGTCATTATTTTGATGCATACAAGAAACAGACCTCAGCAACAAAGACAGATAATAACTCAGAGTAAGGGGCTAGAAATTTTTTTTTTTCCAAGAAATAGTCCCAAGTAACAAGCAGGGGAAGCCATTCTAATATATAATGAAATAGACTTTCTTTCTTCTTTTTTTAATAGTATAGACTAGAGTTTATTCAGGGTATGGGGAAGGGTGTTGAGAGGATATTAGAGACAGAGAAAGGCAGAGAGAGGGAAGGAGAGAGGAGAGGAGAAAGAGAGAGAGAGAGGCAGAGAGGAGAGAGAGAGAGAGAGAGGAGACAGAGAGAGACAGAGAGAGAGAGGAAGGAGGAGGAGGAGGAGGAGGAGGAGGAGGAGGAGGAGGAGGAGGAGGAGGAGAAGTACAAGCCAAACTGTACTTTCAAACAAAAGTAATTACTAGAGATGTGGAAAGAAAATTCATCTTCATCAAAGGAAAAACCCAATAAAAGGAAGGCTCAATTCTGATCATCTATGACCCAAATTCAAGGTGACACACATTCATAAAAGAAACTTCACTAATTATAATGACTATTACTGTAAACTTTAGAAGTAACACAAATGCATTGGTACTTAGCATGATACTCGAGATGGCTCCTTATTCTTAAACTCTGAACTTCCTTTCAATAATTTGAATAAGATAAAAAGTATCAATCCATTGTTCCAAAAGTCTATCTAAATCCTCTTATATACTCAACACATTAGTAACTTTTTTTTTTGCTAAATGATTAACGAAAGTAGCAGTCTTAATTTCTTGTGTCAAAGCAATTTCAGAAGCAGTGGTGCTGACAATTAATGTACTTACAGCTGTTATATCATCAATAATAAAGCCCACTATGACTCTTGCTTTTGCCTAAAGCCTGACTCACTTATTTCAGTACTTGCAAGCTTTTTTTCAGAGTACCAAGATCCTGTAATATTCAGGGCAATAAAACAAAATCTGGTTCATATACCCCAGTAACAGACATGCCAGGTTTCAACACAGTAACACAACTAGAAAGTGTACAATCAATACAACTTATATTAAATATGGTAGAAGAAACAAAAGTAATTTTAGCATAACAATTAAAAAAGCATTAACACATGTACTAACACTGGTTTGAAATCTAGGTCCTGTCCCAACTTTTTCTTTTGCTAACATAACATCATTGAGAACTGCAGCTAACTTCCAAATGTCCACAACCAGCTTTCCAAATGAAGACTGTTATTTCCAATATTGAATTGATTTCTAGACTAATCCATGATTGAGTCCAAACAACTTGTCACATTTAAGAAAAATACCAGAGTCATTATAATTTCTCTTTTTGATTCTTTGTCCCACAGATCTAAAAACTTGAGGCAAGGGAGCTTGTCCCTTCTGGGATATAGGAAAGCAAAGGTGGGTCAGGAAAATATGTCCAATACAGCTTCCCAGTCACCATTGCCAAGGCACTCAGCAAGTTCACAGATCAACACCATTTCTTGTCTCTGCATCAGCATGTCTCACCAATCACTCTGGCAGCCACCATGTTCCTTCAGCATCCTGCAGAAAAAATACAAGCATGTCCTCTTTCCCATATTAAATACCTGATCAGGATCATGCCATATGCCAGTAAGTATCGTTCATTTTCACCCCAGGCATAAATATGCCTAGCTGTAGGGTACCATAGATACTCAGCAGAATGTTCCTAGCCATCAAAAATTTTAAAAATGTAAAATAAAAGTTTAAAGATACTTGCAGGGTATTTGGCATAATTCTAACACCTCTCTGGATATTTTAACTTTGCATAGTGACATTATGAATTTAAAGAATGCTGCTATGCTGAGCTTTGATGCTGCAGATACTGCTGAAAAAGTTATTCATGGTCTGAGGTCAATATTTTCATTTTGGTCAAGCTTCAAGAATGGCATATATAGTTTGATCATGCTAGCCCTTTTTGTCCTGGGAATACTTTTATTTCTGTCCATCATGTTAAAGCTTATCTTGAATAGCATCAACATGTTGGCAGTCAAAGCATATGGCTTGAAACCAAAAATAGACCCCGAGACAGAGTTATTAATTTAACAGGCTGGCAAGCCAAGAATGGGTAAGATTATGCACAGAGCCTAACAAACTAAGACAGAAGTGCATTGCTTTGGATAATGCATATTCCATGATGGGTAAGGAAGACACTCTTGTCTGAACAACCTAAGACATCTCAGTCTTGTTTATGAAATAAAAAAGAGGGAAGATGTGGATAATTTTGAGGCTTCTTGGGAGGAATCTGACATTGGCCAAGGGCAAGGAAATGGGATTCAGGTAGGAATCTGACATTAGGCTAGAACAAAGAAGTAATTTCAGGCTGGAATCTAAATCTTAGGCTAGAACAAAGAAGTACGCTTCAGGCATGAAAATGATCTCCAGTAATTCTGCTATGCCATTGTGGTGTTCTGTCTCATAGATAAATCTATAAAATATATTATTGAACTGTTTCCTGATGTAAACATTCAGGCCTAAGAACTTCACATAGATTCTGTGCTGGGTCATTTTTAAAAAATCCCTCTCCCAAGGATCCTCACTGTCAAAGAGTTCTAGAAGCTGCAATAAAAAAAAAAAAAACTTCTGATCAATGTATATCTTTGCTATATTGGGCTGGAAATCTGGACACTCTAAAAACCTTAAGAAAAATTCATAAACAAGCTGCGACACTCTAAAAACCTCAAGAAAAATTCATAAATAAGGCTAGGCTGCTTCTAACGTTGGTTCATCTCTTCCTGGGTCAAATTCTGCTCCTGTAGGATTGGAAGAGGGTGGCAAGGTTTGATACATATTAACTACAAACATGTGGACGGCTTCGGGTAAATGGGTTCTGTGATTGTGTTCCGGTTGTGGCTGATATACTCCACCCTCTCGCTTAGTGCAGCTTGCTTTACTTCTTTCCACTTCAGGTCACTCAGTGGATCAGAAGCAAAGTCAAAGAGGACTCAAAACTGACATAGCTTCTGGATAAAAAGCTTCTCTTGACATGCAGGAGGAACATCTTGTAAAGATGGAATTTTTGCAATTCTCTATTATTGCTGGCATTAAACTGTGAAGAGTTCTGCCATTTATCTTTCTTAACAGGGACTACGATTGGCTGAAGGAATGGTGCTTTTATTTTAGTAGGTGTCAAAGACTGGACAGCTCCGAGGCTGTTTTTCCTGCTGGCTATCTTTACTTCTGCTTTATCTTGTCCTTCTTTTGAATGTTTTCCACTTTTCACTAGTTTTGGTGGTTCTTTCTCTTTCTTGTTTTTATTTGATACGGCTAGTGCAGATCGTGGCCTCCGCAGCTCCTGCAGCTGCCCACCACCACTGCTGCAGCAGCAGCAAAAATGCCCTATGCCCGACCATCATGCCATCCCACCTGCCACTGCAGCAACCCGGGGACTGAGTAGCTTGCTCACTCTCGCTTCCCCTTTTCCAGGCTCTCCTTCCAATTTCTTGACCTTGCATTTTTTCAATTTTTCCTTTTCTAAAATTTCTCCCTCATCCTCAGAACTGGAGCTATTCTCCATCTCATGCAAGGATTTCTTAACTACATCATCCTGTGTTACTACTTGTAGGGAAGGAACTCCTAGTTCCCATGGTGCAATCAAAACAAACTCTCCTAGGGCTACTTACTACTTTCTGTTTGATCCCATGCTGCTTCTCCAATATGTTGCACTTACTGAGCCAGCCAGCTGACCTCTTCCAGGAATGATCCTGTCAGGTTCTCCTCTCTTTCCTGATCTCAGTTGAACCTTCACTTGACAGCTCTGGTGCTGCCTGTGGTACCGAGCTTGGGCGTAGGTCTGGCAGATTAAAGAAATACTCAGACTCGGGACATCCGTTGTGAGAGAATGCTAAAACGTTTACTGGGCAGGTTCAATATATATACACCAAGCCGGGGAAGGAAAAATACAAACTCAGGAAAAACCAGGAACTCAACTGGGGGGCAATAGGATGTCAAGTGTAAATTCTCTTCTTTGGGCACCAGGCCTTAGTCAGGATGTGAAAAAACAGGAACTCAACTGGGGGCAATAGGATGTCAAGTGTAAATTCCCTTCCTGGGGCACCAGGCCTTAGTCAGGATGTTTTGATCCTAGAGGAACCTCAGAATGTTACTTAGTAGACAGTAGCATATGGAAAGGCTCAGCCAGGTCATAGCAGCCCTTCAGGGCCCTATAGATATCAACCAATTAGAAACAAAGTCAGTGATACAAAGAATCAACAAAACCAAGAACAAATCAAAATCAAGAAACCATCAAAACCATCATTCATCACAATCAAGTAGTCTTTATCACATAGATCAATGGATAGTTCAATATATGAAAATTCTTCAATGTAATCCTCTGTATAAACAAATTCAAAGAAAAAAAATCACCTGATTATTTTATTAGATGCTGAAAAGCCTTTGAAAAAATTCAACACCCCTTCATGTTCAAAGTTTTGGAGAGATCAGGAATTCATGGTACATATCTAAATATAATGAAAGCAATATACATCAAAACAACAACCAACATCAAATTAAATGGAGAGAAGCTTGAAGCAATAACATTAAAATCTGGGACAAGACAATGCTCCTCACTATCACTCTGTCTATTCAATATACTACTCAAAATTCTACCTACTGAAATTAGACAACAAAAGGAGATCAAAGTTATATAAGTTGGAAAGGAAGAAGTCAAGGTAACAGTATTTGCTGATGATATGATTAGAAAACATGGGCTGTGATTTGATGATCTTAGCAGAGCTACAAATTTTGCCCAAGCCACATGGATTTGACCAGGACAAAAGGCATACTGAATTGGGAAACACAATTCTGGTTCTGTGGATTAAGGCTGGGACAAACCTAGGCTGACATAGGGAAATAGACAGTGAGCTACTGATACAGGTTCTACAAGAGCTTAAGGTACAAATACTAATGGATCCTGCTGTGAGAAGGCAGGCAGCAAAGAACAGGCAGCTCCTGCTGAGGAGAAGGCAAGCAGCCCATTGAGAAAAAGGCTAAATAAAATATAAAAATGTTATATGGTTTTATAAAAATAAAATGTCTGTGCAATTGCAACCACTGGGTTCTAGGAATATGGTCTACACAGGAATTTTGGGATTACTTAGCCTGGCATATGACACAATCAAGTTTAGAAAAAAGATAATACCAATATATAGAAGGGAATTTAATTAAAGTTAAATATATAAGAAATTATGTTAATTCAAGTTACATAAAGAGAAAGGGAACAAATATACCCACAGAGATATTAATCTAAATAGAAGGAAGAATTTAAGTATATGCAAATGAATAAAAAATGAGTCTTTTGATCTTAAATTGTAGTTCAACAACAGGAGATGAGAGTAACCTTGCCTCAGACAGATAGGAGAAACTTAGGCCTTATTCTGTGTCAGAACAAGGCAGGGGATAGTAAAGGAACACCGTCTTGAGACGATAATAGTATTTGTTTAGATTGGATTGAATTGTTTGAATTATCAAAAATGCATGTGATTTTAAGTTTGATGTTTATGATGATTAAAAATCCTCTGGGAGAGAAGTCAAGCTTCTAAACTGAATCAATCTATACCTTTCATAATACTGGTTACAGGAACAAGGGCATAGTATTTTGGGAGAGAGACTCTGCATTTGTGTTAGTAGGAAAGAAGAAAAGGATTTGGACCCCTTCCAGAGTAATATGGATCAGATATGAGAACAGAAAACCCCCTGAAGATCTTGGCTACAGAAACGAAAACTTTGAGAACATCAAACAGGACAGGTAAATTGAATTGCTGATTCATCCACATGGGAACAGCCTAGTATCTGGCTTAGACATAAAAATGTCTCTAGACAAAATTTCAGCTAAAATTAAACAGTAAAGTTATTTGTTTATGGAATACTTAAGATTTATCATGCCATCCTTCATGTGGCATGAATGGAGATTTATTCCAATTGGTTACTGATCAAAATAACTCACAAAGGGATAGTTGTCATTCAGCTACAGAAACAAGGGGCAAAAAATTCATCCTTAACTGATGTGAGCAACTTGCATAATCCATGCAAATATCTTAATAGTAGTAACATTATGGTTGTAAGATTCATACATTACAGAAGGTACAGGTCTAGCAAGATTCATCTGCGGGAATGCTGAAATGACCTCCTGTTTCAGCTACCTGCTTTCCAAAACAGCTTCAGGAATAATTGATGATTACAAATGGGCTTGGCTCATCCAACCTTTCAGACAGATTCATTCTGAACTTCAGTCATGTCCTGAGCCTTCTAAATATGCAGAAAATGGATAATAAATACTAAAGCTACCTTTCTTAAGTCTAACCAATTTATTTAATTTTCCTACTCCTACCCACCACTTAATTTTTTTTCCTCACCTCTATTCAGTAGGAAGAAGTTGTGGAGAGTTATCATCTCAATCCCATTGGGAGTCTGGTTTTTGTTATTTTACAAATTATAGATAGATTGTTGCTTTAAGGGATAATTTGGAAATGGTCATAACTTTGAACAGATGGGCTGGATTACTAAATTTATTCTTGAACAAAGCATGGTGTAGTCATGATCTTACATTAATATAATTTTTGTACATTGTACATTGATACAAAATTTGAGGTTAATATTGTTACTTTTAAATAGTCATGGTTACTATCCAACTCACTTAAGAATACAAGGCTTTGAACTAGTCCTTCTATAGTTGCTATTACAAACTCTTTGTGAGTGTGAGTTCCCTGTTCTGGAGGGCATCCCACAATGATCTTTGGCCTGGCCTGGTGTGGGGGTCCGGGCCAAGGGGACAGAGTGCAAGCAAGGAGGGGAGATCGCCTGCCTCCACTGCTGCCTCTGGTCACTTCTCCATTGTCCCTGCCCGGTCACTCCCAGGTGCTGCCCAGCCTGGGCTGATAAGAAGCCGGCTAGCTGACAAGGAGGCAGCTTAGTGTCCTAGGCAAGTTCTGGGAGAGCAGATCTCTTCCCAAGTGCTACAGCTCTTGAAACAGAAACTCTCAGACACCAGGATGATTCTCGCACACATTTTACTTCTCCTGAATAGAGCCCTTTTATACATTTTCAGGGTGGGTTAGGGTCTGGCACCAGATAATTCCTATTGGCTTGGTCTGTGAAATTGGAGATACCTCATCTACATATAGGAGACCCTGAGGCACTGTTCCTCATGACTGATGGCCATAGACCTCTTTGTAGGAGGGGAGGTGGAAGGCTAAAGCTAAATGAAAAGAACCAGGGCCTGAGAGTAGAGCCAAACACCTGAAGTCCAATAAAGATCCAGGGTTCAAGGCCTATGCTCAACCAGGCACTCAGCTGCTACTCACAGCCCACCATCCCACAACTCTCCCTTTTCTTTTATAAAGCAGACATGTCATCAGAATAAGTGTCTCCTATGTTGGGAATAGTTTGATACTGAACCAAGACCTGATTGGTAGTTACCTTTGCAATGCTACTTATCTGTTGCTTTAGAAACTGAATGAGGCATGGTGCCAGGAGAATCAAGGCTCCAATGGCTATTATGGGGACAAGGATGGGAAGAATTCAAGCCATCTAGTGGTTTGAGTACCACAGGGAAGGAGTGTTGGGAGTATAGGATGCCAGATGGTTCTCCTGGAGCTCTTTGAGCATTTGTACATAGTGTTTTACCAACCCAGATTCACTGACATAGAAGCAACATTCCTGTCCTTCTGGTTTGGGCCCAAGCATGCAGCAGATCCTGGGCTCTGCATCCAATCTCACAAAACCCAGAGGAAGAAGGCCTCCCAGAAGCTCTAACCTGGGCAGCATCTTAGGTAAGGAGACAACACACTCGCCCCAAACAGGGAATAACTGGGACCCAGGAATTTTCTCCTGTCCCAAAGCACTGGTTCCGTCTGGTATGGGCCCAAGCACTGAGCAGATCTTGGGACCCAGATATAGCCCCAGTAGTAGCACCCACCCCACACAGTTCTGACACAACCAAGATAATAGGAAAGATAGGCTCCAGTTAGAGACAGGGCAGGTAGCACTAAGGAGAACCAGACAGCAAAAGGCAAGCACAAGAACATAAGCATCAGCAACTCAGGGTACTTGGCATCATTAGAACCTATTTCTCCAACACTAGAAAGTTCTAAATTCCCCATATCACCAGGAAAGCAAGATTCAGATTTAAAATCACTTCTAACAGTTTAATGGTTAGCTGTGAGCATCTGCCTCTGAGTATGTCAGACTCTTGCAGACTTCTAAGGAGACAGTTATATCAGGCTCCTGTCAGCATGTACATCCTGACATCCACATCAACCTCTACCTTTGGTGACTGCACATAGGATGGATATCCAGGTGGAATGGTCTGTAGATGGCCCCTCCTTCAGTTTCTGTCCTGTACTGTCTCTCCATATTTGCTCCCTTGAGTATTTTTGTTACTCCTTCTAAGAAGGACTGAAGCCCCCCTACTTGGTCATCATTCTTCATGAGCTTTATGTGGTCTGTGAGTTGAATCTTGGGTATTTCAGGCTTCTGGGCTAAAATCCAATAATCAGTGAGTGAATACCATGTATGTTCTTTTGTGATTGGGTTACTTTCCCAATGGAGAAGATAGAGTGAAGGCTGAAGGAGTTGAGAGGATTCGCAACACCATGAGGAAAGCAACAATCCCAACCAACCAGAGCCCCCAGGGTCTAAACCACCAGCCTGGGAGCGCTTAGGGAGGGACCCATGGCTCCAGCTATATATGCAAGGAAGCTATATATAAGTGGGAGAAGAGATCCTTGGTCCCATGAAGGCTGGACATCGTGGGGGGGATACTCAAGGGTGGGGAGGTGAGGTACGGGGGAGGGTGGGTGGGGGTACATCAACGTGGAGGCAGGAGAAGGGGGGAAGGGATAGTGAGTTCCTGGGAGGGAGGGGGAAATGGGGTAAGGAGAGAACATCTGAAATGTAAATAAAATTTCAGAAAAAGAATCACTTCTAACAATGATGATAGAGGACTTTAAGAAGGATATAAATAATACATCAAAAGAATTTGAAGAGAACACTTGTAAACAGGTAGAAGCCTCTTATAGCCTTGTGCCTATATAACACATTTAGGAATGCAAGGCTTAGACCCAGTCCTTCTCTAACTTTTTTAACTGATTTGAGATGGTTAGCCTGTGAGTTAAGGGCCTATAGCAAATTCATGGCTCTGAGTTTATTATTAGGATGTTTTCTATATTTTATTTAGAAATAACTGAAAGGAATGAACAGAAAACAGTCCAGTTGCCTTACATGGATAATTGGTTTTCAAAATGTCAGAAGTCCACAGAATTGATGCTACAAACATTTCTATATTAATGTTCATTTTGATTAGAGACCTATCTGCTCCTGACAGCTTCCTGTCTTGGATTCTAAGAAGAAATTGAGCATCTTTGGTGTTACTTCAGTTGTGGTGAGACAGTCACTAAGCAATAATTGCCTTTTTCATCTACAGACAAATTACTGACCTGAAAAGGACACACTTGCAGAATAGTTATCTGATTATATCTGCCAACACAGAGTAATCAGCCCTTAATAATTCTGGATCAGTAGGTTTGTCAGATGATCCTGGCCAGAAGTCTGAATATCAGATGCACCAAAGTTTTGTAGTATAGGAACTGTCTAGGTGTTCAGTGGTCTGTATAAATTGGCTAAGTTTTAGAAGCTATGCTTGTGCTTCCCATAATTTCAGTTAATTCAGTCATTCTGGATTTCTGACGGGTTGAAGACTTATAGGCTCAGAGTCAATCCAGGCTATTTACTTTGAGAGAAACGATTTGAAAGGATGGTATTCAGCTGACATTCATTCTTTTTTTTTTTTAATCTTCTTTTTTCCTTTTTTAATTTTATTTTTTTGCTTATTCACTTTATAACCCGTCCCAGTCACCCCCTCCCACAATCCTTCCCCATCTCTTGTTTTCTGAGTACCCCCTCCTCCTGTATCCCCCACCCTGCCACTTTAAGTCTCTGAGAGGCTAGGTGCTTCCTCTCCCATTGAGGCCAGATGAGGCACCCAGCTAGAAGACCATATCCCATATACAGGCTGCATGTTTTGGGATAGCCCCCACTCCAGATGTTTGAGACCTACATGAAAACCAAGCTGCACATTTACAACATATGTGCATTGAGGCCTAGGTCCAGCCCATGGAGCTAGATCTGTGTAGACTAGGTATGCTCCACGGTTGGTGATTCAATCTCTGAGAGCTCCAAGAGTTCAGGTTGGTTTACTCTGTTGATCTCCTGTGCAGTTCCTATCTCCTTAGGGCCCACAATCCTTCCGCCTATTCTACTATAAGAGTCCTCAAGCTCTATCCACTGTTTGGCTCTGGATGTCTGTATTTGTCTGAGTCAGCTGCTGGTTAGAGCCTCTGAGAGGACAGCTTGCCCCTGTCTGTTCTCAGGCTGGAGGTTTAGATCCTGGGAGCTCTGGTTGAATCTTTGATACTTATTCTAAAACGGACAAAAGCACCCTCACTTTGGTCTTCCTCCTTCTTCTTGAGTTTCATGAGGTTTATGCGTTGCGTCTTAGGTATTGTGTGCTTTTGGGCTAA
Organism: Mastomys natalensis; assembly: GCA_021653895.1. Classification (NCBI taxonomy): domain Eukaryota; kingdom Metazoa; phylum Chordata; class Mammalia; order Rodentia; family Muridae; genus Mastomys; species Mastomys natalensis. The sequence goes on from JAJTUV010000385.1 coordinate 1,093,289, forward strand.
TATCCACTTATCAGTGAGTGCATACCATGTGTGTTCTTTTGTGATTGGGTCATCTCACTCAGGATGATATTTTCTAGCTCCATCCATTTGCCTAAGAATTTCATGAGCTCATTGTTTTTAATAGCTGAGTAGTAACTCCATTGTGTATATGTACAACATTTTCTGTATCCATTCTTCTGTTGAAGGACATCTGGGTTCTTTCCAGATTCTATAGTGGAGCATGTGGCCCTGTTGCATTTTGAAATATCTTCTGGGTATATGCCCAGGAGGGGTATGGCTGGGTCTTCAGGTAAAACTATGTTCAATTTTCTGAGGTATCGCCAGACTGCTTTCCATAGTGGTTGTACCAGCTTGCAATCCCACCAACAATGGAGGAGTGTACCCTTTCTCCACATCCTCGCCAACATCTGCTGTCACCTGTGTTTTGAATCTTAGCCATTCTGACTGGTGTGAGGTGGAATCTCAGTGTTGTTTTCATTTGCATTTACCTGATGACTAGGGATGCTGAACACTTCTTTAGATGCTTCTCAACCATTCGAGTTTCCTCAGTTGAGAATTCTTTGTTCAACTCTACCCCATTTTTAATAGGATTATTTGATGATCTGGAATCTAGTTTCTTCAGTTCTTTATATACCTTGGATATTAGCCTCTATCAATAGTAAGGTTGGTGAAGATCTTTTCCCAATCTGTTGGTTCCCGCTTTGTCCTATTGACAGTATCCTTTGCTTTACAGAAGCTTTGCAGTTTTATGAGATCCCATTTGTCAATTCTTTATCTTAGAGCATACGTCATTGGTGTTCTTTTCAGGAACTTTTCCCTGTGCCCATGTGATCAAGGCTTTTCCCTATTTTCTCTTCTATTAGTTTCAGTGTAGCTGGTTTTATGTGGAGGTCCTTGATCCACTTGGAATTGAGCTTTGTACAAGGAGATAAGTATGGATCAATTTGCATTCTTCTACAAGTTGACCTCCAGTTGGACCAGCACCATTTGTTGAAAATGCTGTCTTTTTTTCCACTGGATAGTTTTGAGCTCCTTTGTCGAAGATCAAGTGACCATAGGTTTGGGGTTCATTTCTGGGTCTTCTATTCTATTCCATTGATCCTCCTGACTGTCTCTGTTCCAATACCATGCGTTTTTATCACTATTGCTTTGTAGTACAGCTTGAAATCGGGGATGGAGATTCCCCCAGAAGTTCTTTCATTGTTGAGTGTAGTTTTCGCTATCCTGGGTTTTTTGTTATTCCAAATGAATTTTAAGATTGCTCTTTCTATCTCTGTAAAGAATTGAGTGGGAATTTTGATGGGGATTGCATTAAATCTGTAGATTGCTTTTGGCAAGATAGCCATTTTTACTATATTAATCCTTCCAATCCATGAGCATGGGAATCTTTCCATCTTCTGAGATTTCCTTCGATTTCTTTCTTCAGGGGGTTGAAGTTCTTGTCATACAGGTCTTTTATTTGCTTGGTTAGATTCACACCAAGGTATTTTATACTATTTGTGACTATAGTGAATGGTGTCGTTTCCATAATATCTTTCTCAGCCAGTTTATTCCGTTTTGTAGAGGAATGCTACTGATTTGTTTGAGTTAATTTTATACCCAGCCACTTTGCTAAAGTTGTTTATCAGGTTTAGGAGCTCTCTGGTGGAAGTTTTGGGGTCACTTAAGTATACTAACATGTCATCTGCAAATAGTGAAACTTTGACTTCTTCCTTTCCAATTTGTACCACTTTGATCTCCTTCTGTTGCCTAATTGCTCTGGCTAGGACTTCCAGAACTATATTGAACAGGTAGGGGGAGAGTGGGCAGCCTTGTCTAGTCCCTGATTTTAATGGGATTGCTTCAAGTTTCTCTCCATTTAGTTTGATGTTGGCTACTGGCTTGCTGTATATTGCTTTTACTATGTTTAGGTATGGACCTTGAATTCCTGATCTTTCCAAGACTTTTATGATGAAGGGGTGTTGAATTTTGTCAAATGCTTTCTCAGCATCAAGAGATATGATCATGTGGTTTTTTTTCTTTGAGTTTATTTATGTAGTGGATTACGTTGATGGATTTCCCCTTCCTCCCTCACTGCTCCATGTGCGTCCCTCCCGAAGCTGCGAGCTCGGTCGAAGAGGACGACCTTCCTCAAATAGAGGAGGACTGGTCTTCGGTCAAGGGTATACAAGTAGCTGCGCTCCCCTGCTAGAACCTCCAAACAAGCTGACATTCATTCTAAAGCTAAGAAAAGAGCCAGGTTCAGAACTAAGTCTTTTAGTTAGGAGAGATGACAGAGTTTCTGGTTAATTAACAAAATGATGGACTGGGTATTAGGTCTATCTTGTACCTTACTGATACAAATTGGTACAGTTATGCTCTAATTGTATTTTGCGAGAAAAGTTTTATTTTAACAGGAAGGGTGGTATGTAGGAGGAGCTAAGCTGGAAGGAGTAAGAAGAGAAAGAGGAGGAGTAATGAGAGGAGGAGAAGGAGAGGAGGAGCTAGGAGACGAGAAAGAGGGGGGAGGGGCAGGGGAACATAGAAGCGGATGTTTGCGTGTCTCCCCCTGTCAAAGATAGTTGGTATATCTAGGCTGGGTATTGGGTTACACTTCTGATTGTATGGGCATCTTGTTATTGAGCACTACTGAACTTAGAAAGCCTTTGAATAACATTTAAAAAAAAAAGTTACTACTAATAAAAAAGATCTACATAAAAAAACAAAACAAAACAAAACAAAACAAAACAAAACAAAAAAACCAGAAGCAACATTCCTCCCCCAGCAAAACACAAGTCCCCTCTTGTCCAGTAGTCAACAAATCCAGGGCCTTCCAGTTTTGGAGAGCAACTCCTACTAAAGAGGTTATCTGCCATTGAAGAGATTCAAGGCTGTCTGTAGTAGAGGCCATTGCTTGGACAAGCTTATCCTGGAAGTCACCAGTCAGATGTGTTTGGACAAGGGCTCCTCCAGCAATTCCAGCACCACCAAGTAAAACAGCAATGCCTAGTCCAATGAGCAGAGGAATGAAGATTTCTTTCTTCTTTCGACTTCCTCCATCTGCCAGGGAAGTTCTTCAGGTTTGTAGAGATGAACCTGGGGGACAACAATCACGGGGGCACAGAAGCCCTGAAAATGAGGGTTGATACAAGCACATGTAGTGCCTTTGCACCAGAGGAGGGCAGGAGGATTAACACATACTGATTCGGTAATGGTGATGTCATGGGCACATGTGAGATAGGGTTTTGAGGAGGGCCCTACAAGGCAAAGAGGGGGGTAGATCAAAGAGAGGAATGTCCTGTGCTTTTCTCATTCACAGGGTCCATGGAGGTAGTAAAGGGAAAAGTTAATGGGAATAGCTGCTAATAATGGTTGAGAGAGAGAGGCACAGAAAAAGCATTGGGAGGAATTGGGGTGGGGAGTTAAGGGAGGGAGGTCTGCTGCATATTGGATGTACTGTAGCCAGGAGAGGGTAGCTTGTAGTTCCTTCTGAAACTGGTTCTCCTATTGGATAATATTAGCATGAGTAAAGGCAGAATTGGAGGCAGAGACAAGTTCACAGGAGACATGTATGTCAGCTACAGTGTATCTGGTATAGCCGTTGGGGTAAAGTTTACCCATGACTCCTGTTTGCCAGCGTTCATTCCATGGATCACTGATGGAAAATCTCTCTGGAGCCTGAGGACTGTAGTCACGCCCTCTACCTGTGCTCTTTGGGAGGGGCTGCATTGTCCTACATGACTGAATGTCACAGGTAAATGGAGTTTCATGCCACATGTTAGGAGACTGGATTCTGGGAGCATGGTGGAATAAATGCCCATCCATTGCAGGGTCTCTTGGCTACTTCCAGCTAGTACTTCTACCCAAAACCAAGACCCCTTTCATGGCACTACATCTTCACCTGTTTTTCCTTTTTTTTTTTTTTTTTTTTTTTTAAGTAGGGGTCACTGTCATCTGTAGTGAAAATTTTGGAAGAGGAAGTCAAAAGAAAACACTTTGCAGGCTGGAGGGGGTAAGCACAACTAAGTCACAGGGTAAGGGGAGTTGAGGGTGGGGTTAGGAAGACAAAGGATCATTGAACCAATTAAATACAGTTGGTAGAGTTTGAGAGTAATAACATTTGATTAATCTAAATAGACATTATGTTTTCCTTACTAACATGTAATTTTTAGCTATTTGACTTTGGCAAGAAAATTTGTCTGTAGCTGGAAGGTCTGGATCTGTCTTTAGGACTCTGTGAGCATCTAAGAATGCAGCTTGGCATCCTAGGCAGGTTCCAGGACATGGCACTGTCTCCGGGTCTTAGCATGTCTCTGGAGTCTTCAGTCAGACTGTGTCTGGAAGGATGTAGCTTGGCATCCCAGGCAGGTTCCAGGAGATGGCATTGTCTCTGTTGGATCTGTGGGTATACTTGTAGGATAATACTTGTAGGATAAGCAGTGCCCAGCAGGGAGATTTCTGTAAAGGGTGGCTAACAAGCATTAAGGTACTCTGGAGTAAGCCTGTCATGGTCTGCTGTTAAGATTCTAGAAAGGCAAAGGAGTTTGAGGATATTTTAGTCCTAGAATGTACCTTTGAGTCTGTTTTGGATGGCTGAGGGAGAAAAACATCATGTTAACTATGTATCTGGGATAGGCAGCAACAGTTTGTCTGTAAAAGGAAACTAGTTATTATTAACAATTGAAAAATGGTGAACAGCACGTTGATTTGACCTGTGGAAGTAGATTAGATGACTTTTGAACCTTGAAGAAATCTTTAAAAGTTGAAAAAAATGTTGAGCATATATTCTAAGTGTTAGAGAGAAAAGGAAACATTTTTTAAAAAACAAGAAAATTTTCAGTTGAAAAGCATGGATATTGTTGTTTTAGGTGTTCCTGTTAGGGAGAAAAGGAAACATTTAAATAAAATCAAGAAAACTTTTGGTTCAAAAGCATGCACTTTGTTACAGGTCTTCCTGTTCAGTAGAAGAAGCACTAATGGCGGGTTTAGAAGCAATGGGAGGAGGGACCTGCTCTGCCACGTGGAGTCTGCTCTAGCAGAGAGGCCAGGGTATTCCCCATTTGTTTTTCTTGGCAGTCTTAAATGTAGAGAAGAAAAAGGCCAACCTTGAAGAAAAGCTCAAAGTAAGAAACATAGGGGCTTGATAGGAGAGTCAGAGTCATAAGGAGTGAGATTCTATGTGGGAGACTGAGTCATGGGAAGGAGACACGTGGAGGCTCTCTTGGAGCCAGCAGCTCCTGGGAAGCTAGCAGACAGTGCACGGTTTTTCCAGGCCCAGCCTGGCATTTTTAGCCTCAAGAAAGAAACTGTGAGTACCACAGGGCGAAGGGAAGAGACAGGGTGCCAGCCCTACGGCTTCAGGCAAGCCAGCTGAACTAAGTAGCTGCAGCCTGTCAAAAATGAGCAAGGAGGAGGGGAGAAGCCTACGCTAGGCTAGCAGGGAGCCTTCGAAAGACTGACCCCCTTGGGGAAAAATGCAGGGAACTAGAGTTTGGAGCTAGTGTTCCTGTCACAGAGAGAAGACAGTCTCAGCCTCGAGAAGGGGTCCCTCACTCAAGGAAAGGAGTCTTAGAACAAGGATTGTGGCAGGCACTATGGCCTGAAAAACAGTTGTTAGTTGTGAAGAAACCCTTTCTGTGGAGCTGGGGGATGGGCAGATTGGAGGCTAGGGAGTTGCTGCCACCTTGCCCTTGAGCTGAAGAACATGTGGAGGTGAATGAGAGGGACACACAGAGAGAGAAAGACCTAGTCTTTTGAGCTATGAAGGAGCTAGTGGTAGCTAAGAGTCAGAGAGAAGACCCTGGTCAGAAACATCTAGAGAGAGAAAAAGAGAAGAAGAGAGACAGAGAGAAACTTGCCTAGTCTTGTGAACCAGGCTGGAGTTACTCACGGTTCCAGGCCCTGCCTGGTGGGGGTAGTTCTCACTCAGTCTGAAGTTCTGCAGGGGCTCTGAGCTCTTGGATTGGGGATCCCCAGGCCAGGAGGTGGCTAGAGACTGGCTGATCTCAAGCCCTTGGGCTCTCAGAGTCGCTGAGAGGCCACAAAAGGACTGAGACTGGGGGTGTGTGGGCGAGTGACCGGCAAGAGGGGAGAGAAGAAAGAGGACCTGGTAGCACCCCGAGGGAGAGACTTAGTTACTGTACTCACTTAGCAGACTTGGCTGACTGCTAGCTTGCTTGAAGAGGCTGTCCCTGTGGCTGGAGTACAGAAAAGTCCTCCAGGTGGGAAGTTAGGCATGGAGGCTGTGGCTACAGTGGCTCATTAAAGTCCATCTCTGTGTTTTCCCATGGCGGGACCCAAAGACATAAGAAAGTCCATGGTTCCAAAAGGATTTATTTTCATGGAAGATGGTAGATGGATCTGGATGCACCCCCCACCATGAAACTTAGGGCAGACCTGAGTTAAATAGAGAGGGAGAAGTGGGAAGGGTCTGGGAGAGAATGCTTAATTGGCTATGCCCTCTGACCTTCAGGTATCTCATTAGTATGTAAATCTCTCTAGGGCATGAGGCCTGTAGTCACACCCCCTACCTGTGCTCTTTGAATGTTGCAGGTTAATGGTGTTCCACACCACGTGTTAGGAGCCTGGATTCTGGGAGCATGGCAGAATAAATGCCCGTCCTTTGCAGGTTTCCAGGCTACTTCCAGCCAGCACTTCTACCAAAACCAGGAACCCTACATATGATTTTTATGTAACACAACTAAAGGGCCAGATATTAACTCAAAATTACATTAGATTCTGATTTAATTATGAAAAAGTATTTTCAATACTATTTGAGTACAAATAGCTAAGAGTATTCAAGGTTTAACAGTTCAGATATACTTTGTATAGACAGATAGTCTTCAAAAGCATCAGAAATCCACAGAATGTGGCATTTAATGTTATTTAATTATTAAAGTATCATTTGACTGCGAGAAATGTCTGCTCCTGGGAGATGGTTATGGGCCAGAAGGCTGAAGACAGATGCTCTGACACTTCGAGCAATTGGGGACTGTCCAGCTATCTCTGCAATTTGCTTAAGTTTTTAAAACTATGTTTTTGTGCTTTCTATATATGTATGTAATATTTAATTCATTATTGGCTTTCTGAGGAATTGAAGGTCAGTTATAGTGTCATAATAAAAATTAAGTTGATTGGGTCTGCTACCCCAGATCCAATCGGAGGAGTGTCCCCTGGGTCCACTCTACCTTGATTCTTACATATGATATGCTTTCCCTCCTGCAGCTTATAGGCTTGATCTTTCTGCTCCCACCTCATGGCAATTACAAAAAGTTTCTCCCACTTGTCTCTTGCCCAGGCAATCTAAAGTCTTACCTCTGTCTCTCTACCCAGCCATTGACTGCCAGCATCTTTACTTACCAATTAAAGCCAACTGTGGTCACAAACACTCAGTGTCTGGATGTGTAGATTCACATGTGATTTTGGGAGCTGAATTAACACAAATAGCATTAAAACCAATCCACTACTTATCACCAATTTCACCCATTGAAAAGGCCTTTTCTCTAAGATATGTATTGAACATACTTGTAACAGTTATGTAAGCTATAAGGTATGATATACACTAATAACATCCTGTCCATCAATCTTATCAATATGAGTACATTACTCTAACATCTATTCTTACTTAAAGAGTTTACAATTCTATCCCTGAATTATGCTTTGATTGTAACTTGCATTACCATCGAAAAACATCCTTTCAAATCTACATCATCTTCCTCAATGCATAATATTCTCCTTGTAATGAATTAAATAATGCTTAGTTTGTAGTTCATTTATGTGTAAATCAGAGGCACAAATTATTACAAATACTTTCTGTAGGAGTAGAAAGAAGTAAAATCTTAAGTGCAGGAGAGATAATAAGACACATATTTATGAGTATAGTCTACAGTGTAAAATTCAGGTTTAATTCCCCTTCCCAAGATTCCTGGAAACATCTACAGAATGTATATATACCTACACATTGTTTTTATTTAGGGAAAAGTTGGTAAATGTATTATTACTTTATTAATGAAGTTAAGATTAAAGGCAATAATAGTTTGGTTCTGTTAATCATTCAGTTAAAATATTTTAACAGATTAAGAACAATTTCAAGAACTATTTCATCATTGTTTTTAAGTTTGAAATCATTAGAATCATGCAAAATCTCAACCCAGAGTCATCAGTAGATATTTTTATTTTGATTTCAAAATTATCTTTTTGCAACTTAGAATTTTTTCAACATGAATTCACCAATGTACATAGAAAGATGATGAATTATAAAAGATGCTTTTGTTCCCTCAAGAGTCTACAATACAAGGACTGTTAGTGGGAAAAAGATTGTTTTGATTATTTGAGAACAATACAGATAAATTTCCAGGATGCTCTGTTGATGGAATTCTTTGGTGGTTCAGAAAGATTGTCAACATTTTATTCCGATAAACATGCTATACTGTGTTCATCAAAATGAATTGGTAAAGGTTTTTAAAAATTAAAAGCCAATGCATAGCAAATATTTTAAATTAAGTATTAATTTTTGTTCTTATATGATGCAAAATTAATAATGCATTTATTCATTGAGTTGGAGAAAATAGACTGACTAAGAAAGAGAATACAAACCATACAATTTCTTTCTTGGGTATATTTGTATGTAGTACCAAGGAAATGTTCATGAACCCTGAAAGACCGACCAATCAGGAGTCAATCTGAGGCACTCAAAACAAGGTCTTTATTTACAAGCTTGAGCTCCACCTTAACTCACCAATGACCCACAGGACAGTGCAGAGAAGCCCAAACACTCATCTTGACAAGGTTTTATAGAGGATTGCAAGCAGGGTGGTGAGTGTTTCTAGCCTGGCAAGCATCTAATTGTGGTGCTACTGTGTCCTTTGGCATAATTGGCTCATGTTAGGAGCCATAAACTTAACTTCTGCTTTCCTCCTGATTGGTGGATGTTAGGAAGTGAAGTGTCAGAGGCAGGCTTGTAACCTGGAGGCACAGATTTTTGGGGAATAACCTAAACACTGGTGCTAAATGCTGGATTTGTTTGGTGAATATCATGGAGAGCAGGTCTGATTGGGGGGTATCCTGGAAATTGGAGCTAGGCTCAGGTTTTGTTGGGAGGTAACCTGGAAACTAGAGCTAGGTATCTGCTTGTTATTCTACTTGAGTTTAAACTTAAATTTTCTAAGATGGAACCCTCCCCCCAAAAAAATGGGTCTCTTATGTACAGATCTTCTGTGAGGGCCTAAAATCTAATTACTGTTCTGAATATTCTTAATTAACTATGTTTACTATTCTATAAGCACTCTTATTTGGGAAATTGTTCTTTCAAAAATGGTGATAGAATAGGTAAGGTGGTTCAGCAATTAAAAACATGTAACGCTTTTTCAGAGAAACTGAGATCAGACATCATCATCCATGATAGGCAGATCACAAATCCTGTCACTGTAGTTTAGGGGAATCTGGTGTCCTCTTTAGGCCTCTATGAGCAGTTGCACCTACCTGACACACACAAATACACAAATGATGTATTCATATGCACACATACACACACATACACATATTAAACAGGAAGAGGCTGTTGCTACAAGGTTTTTTAGAAATAAAAATTCTAGATCTTCTTTTCACATTTTTAATTTTTCAACATTTCTTTGCATTACATTTTTGTTTTTGCTGAGATTTTACTTATCTTTTATTTTATTTTGTTACCACAAAATACTAATAAAGAATTCCTGTTACATCTTCCTAATACATATTAATGTTACAAGTATATTGGAGATTAGTTCTAATGCTTTGATTCAATCAAGAATTTGTGTTTCCAAACACTAAAATGCCTTGTTCCCAATTGATTTTTGATCAATCAATAAAGATGCCAGAGGGCAATAGCTGGAAAAAGGGAGACAAGAACCCTTAGAATCACATGGGCTAGGACACAAAGGCAAGGAGAAAGAGATCTTCATTATTAAGGAGAGAGAGAGAGACAGATCAAATTTAGAGCTGCAGAGGGAAGATCATCTGAAAACTAAATGGAAAGGAAAAGTGCCCCTGGAAGAGCTGCCCTGAAGTATCTTGAGCAGAATAGACCAATGGGACTCACAGAAGGTAACTGCGCAACAAAATTAAGGTAGATTGAGAAGGTGTTTAGCCAGGAGTACCAAAGGGAAAAGTATGCTAGCAGTGGAGGCTTGCTGGCAAGCCCTTGAATAGCCAAAGCATTTCAAAAATAAGCTAATATGTCTGTGTGTCTTTCATTTGTGGATCCAAAGAGTTCCTGGGTGGGTGGATGGAAGTGTGCAACACTCCAAGAGCAAATGTGGTATAGCCCAAACTCACCAGTATACAGCTATATCACATTGTTAATTATAACAATACTGCTGAATTTTACTCTTACTCAGGGTTCAATTGATATTTACATTATAAATGTTTTGTAATAACAGAACTTAAAAGATTTTATATTATACACATTCAACAATGTGTATTTGTTTATTATTGATGGAGGGAAATACAGACAAAAGACAAAATTTTATTTAATTATATCAATCACTATTATCATCTAATTGGATTAACTGTTGTTTGCCTGTTGATATACAGTAACTGTGACTCCTAATAAAAAGCCTAATCTTTCCCTGTTCCCTGTGGTATAAATTCTCCTAGGAAGAAAATGAGATCTTTTCTACAGCCTTTAAAGTACCATATTATTAAGCATTACTTGCATACTTACATAGATTTGGCACATACACCATCAATGAATTAAGCCTAGGTCAAAGGTGTATGTCTCAGACACTAAATTAAATGGCAATATTAGGTTAATTTAGTATAGCAAGTTTCTATGCTTGAGTTTGCAGGATTAATTTATAGTTCATATAATTATGGCTATAAAACGTTGAATAGGCTGCAGCTTGTGAAAGATTAAAGGCAGCTGCAAAGGTCTTTTAAAATAGAACAGAGGGCCTTACAAAGTGCTTAGTTCCTTATCATTGTGAGTATTCAATCAAACTTTAACTGGACACCTGTCAAGAGTGTTTTAGGATTGCTATATCATAGCTGAAATTGAAATATCTATCTTCTATTTCCATGTACTTCTAAGGTACTAAGATCTAACAAGTAATATGAAATTTGAAGCACCTGCCAGCCATTAACTAGTAGGTTGAGATTTACACACTTATAATTAGACAATTACTTTTCTTTAACCTATTGCCATTTAACTGTATTGTATTAATGTTATGGTAGAGTTTTATACAACACTGAGACCCTAAATCTTCTGCATTTAATTATAAGCATACTGTGGTGAAATTTAAGACTTAGTGCAAAAGAGAAATCACATAGATCAGCTAATGTATCAGCAAAGGCTGTGTGAAAATGACAGTAGCATAATGGATATGGGGGTCATAATCTGAAGCATTTTATAATTCAACATATTCCAGATGGGTAATCAATAATCAAAGAACATTAAAAACCACATGACAAAGTAAAATGCTCTGTGAGAATAGGCCCATCCTGGTTTCTTATTCAATAAATAAATGTATGAATAATCACCTAATTTTTCAAAAGGTAGTTAAATAAATTCCATATTTAAATTTTATTACTAGTACTTACTGCCTTATAGACAGATATTTATGATTTGAAGGTTGTTGATATTGTCCTTTGGATTTTTTTTTTAAGTCCATTTAGTCAAATTATTGTAGGAATAAAATTAGATGTCTCTGGTAACTCACCTTAGAGGACAACATGATTATTTGGTGTAAATACGAGCTGACATTATTATTTTTTTTTAAAGAACTTAATTATCTTTTAGACTCAAATCTTTTTATTTATCTGAATTGAAACATATTCTTTATTAGAAAAAATTTTTTTATATTTTATTTTTCTTACTTATTTTTCATTTTATATTTTATTTATTTTTTCTTGTTTTCTTTGTTTACCAACACACCCTCCCTGCTCACCTGACTCAGGTTGCCAACTGTAGCATGGGGTTGCCCTAGCATCCCACTCAATATCAACTATTAAGCAACCTATAAATAAGAATAAGAGTTTTTGTGTATTTTTTATTGCTTGAAAATTCCTGCTCAGTCATTCAAGCATCCCTTGGCATCCCACTCATTAACAATCAGTACCAAAAGGACTCATAAGTATTATTTAACAACTGCCTAAATCCTCATATCATCAAGCACTCCTTGTGGCCTTACGATGACTGCACTCATGCACCATAGTTTTTTAGTTGTAAACTATAATTAAATAAAAATTAATGAATACAATTACCAAAAAGCAACACTAAAAATCCACAATATTGTCATGTTTATTATTGTAGACTATCAGGAACTGAAAGATTTAATTTAGTATATTGATATCACTACTTTTGAAAGAAAATGCACTCTTGAAGAAGAACCTGTTATCTTCTGATAGACTGATGTACATGTTAATCTCTTTATTCCCTGCAGGAGACAACTTCTCCCTTGAGATATACCTGGTGTGTTTCTTTATAAATTAGTTTTCCATAAAAGACAAAACACTTCCTTAGTTTTGTTGAACCAACTTTTTTGTTTTAGATTCAACACAATTAAGTGTTTTGGTCTGAGCCACTGAAGCAAATAGCATTATCTCAACATTTTCATGAGTAATTATATTATTATAATATTGATATTTTCCATTAAACATATCATTTGTTTTTTCTCCAATAGCAAAATTGATTGATTGCAATATGTTTTGTTTTGAAAATTGGTTAGTTAGTCACACAAAATTCCCACTCCCAAAATATTTGTGCTTGCCCTAGAGGTTTTCTCAGCAAAGCAGATCTGTAGCATATAGCTTGAGATTACTTTCTATTTGCTATATTTAGAATTTGTAATTACTGAGCCCAATTGGTGATGACTATATGTGAATGTGTGTAGAATAACACCATGGCCCATGGGAAAGCAACCAGTGGTTAACACACAACATTCTATACATAAGGATTCATTAAGTGAAAAGAAAGCCTGCATTTCTATGTCTGTAGATGTCTTCCCTTAGAAGACATGTATTCCATTAGTTAAAAATTAGTTCTCCACACATTTTTTCATTGTCTTGATTTGAGTTAACTAACACTCTTATTCCTGCTTAGACCCTGTAGCTCCCATTATTCTCCTCATGCTCTTTCCTATTTATCATTATACATTTTACTTGCATGATCACGAGTTCAATCACATTTAATTTTTTAATCCCTCCCCAGGACCTTCATTAACCCATCACCATCACTGAACTACTTGCATAAATTCCACTACCCTCAGTTTTCTGCCACACTATTTTCATTGTGCATATATCCTACAATTCCTTATTACTAAATGTATCCACCCGAATGGCTTAATTCTAGGTGTGTTTTTCATTTACATGTACTCTATGTAAAATGCATACATATATTATTTAAATCTAGGATAAAAATACTCTTTTAATATGCCACATTTTTATTATCCATGTATTAGATGATTGACATATAGGTTGGTCCCATCTACTTGCTACTATGAATAGAGTAGATCTTCAAATATCTCAGCCATAACATATTATAAATTCATTTGGGTGTGTGTCTAGCACTAAGATATATGAGTCACTTTAAAGATCTGTTTGTAGATTTTTTTTAGAAAAATTTAGACTAATTATCAGACTAGCAGCATTAGTTTATACTACCAACAACACTATTTAAAGCTTTCTGTTTTTGTACATTCATGACAACATTTGTTGTTGATAATGACCATTCTGACTTTAGTGAAATGGAATCTTAATGTAGTTTTAATCTGCATTGCCCCAAGGCCTAAGATTATTGAATACCTTTATAAAGTGATTACTGGCTATGTATATTTTATTCTTTTAAGAAATTTCTGCTCAGTTTTCTTCCCCTAACTCTTCCATGGTGGTCCCTATACTCAGACTGATGGTTGACTGCAAGCATCCACATCGCATCTATATTGGTCAGGCTCTGGCAGAGCCTCTTAGAAGCCAGCTATATCAGGTGCCTGTCAGCAAACACTTCTTGACATCAGCAATAGTGACTAGATTTGGTGTCTGCAAATAGATGAATCCCCAGGTGAGGCGGTCTCTGGATGGCCTTTCCTTTAGTCTCTGCACCACTCTTTGTCTCTGTATTTCCTTTAGAGAGAAGCAATTCTAGTTTAATATTTTTTAAATGGATGGGTGGCCCCAGCGAGATGAAGGGTTTGGAACCCCATAGAAAAAACAACAATATCAACCAACCAAACCAACCCCCAAAACCCCCAAGGACTAAACTACCAACCAAAGGCTACACATGGAAGGACCCATGCCTCCAGCTGCATATGCAGCAGAGGATCAGTGTGAGGTGAGGCCCTTGGTGCTGTGAAGGCTAGATGCCCCAGCCCAGGGCATGTTAGGGAGGTGAGGCAGCAGTGGATGGGTGGGTGGGGGAGCATCATCATAGAAGCAGGAGGAGGAGATGGAACAGGGGTTTTGCAGAGGGGAATCCGGCTTAAGGGATAACATTTAAAATGTAAATAAATAAAATAACCAATAAAATAAGAGAACTTTTTGTTCAGTTTATTGCCTACTCTTTTAAAATTTAAATTGCTTATTTTTGAGGTGGTTAGTTACTATTTTAGTTTTTTGTATACTCTAGACACGGAAGCATATATATATATATATATTATATATATATATATATATTAATTACTATATTATATATAAGCCTACTATATTCTACCATGTAGCTGTTAAAGATTTTATCTCATTTTGTAGCTGGCTCTTTACTAGATAGACCATTCTCCTGATGTACTAAGAAGACCCCAGTGATCCAATGGATGGCTCTACACTCATGCACATATGGGCAGTATAGTCTGGAATAAGTGGTTAAGTAAATAAGTAATTATAAAAGAAGGATATGGATTTAGCAGAGAGATATAATTGGAGCCCTTTGTGGAATAAATGGTGACAGCAAGTGGAGCATATGATTAGAATATGTTGTAGACATTTATAAAATTTTCAAAGAACAACAAAAAATTAACAAATGAAAATAATATTATAGATATACTTTCCTTAGAAATTCTAAGTAAATTATCACATTGGATAACATAAAATAATATTGTTTAGCAGCAAGAGAAAACTTCCATAATTAGTGAGATCTGTACTCATGATGCAAACTGGTTTGCCTGCCTAGCTAAGTCACAAAACAGAAGGAATTGGGTGTATTAAAACTGTTGATATATTTAATATTCTAGGTAGTAAAAATATAAGGAAAGATAATATAACACACACACACACACATTAAAAACCAACTTGTGCAAACCCTTATCCTTTTTTTTTTTTGTCATAGAGGAAATACGTTTTTATACACTATATTTACCCGCTAGTTTACCCTCCCAACACCTCCCATGGCCCCCCATTTCCCCACCCACCAAAATCCACACCAATTCACTCATTCTTACATTAGAACATAAAAACATACATAAAATGTCATCTAAAATGAGGAGGAGGAGGAGGAGGAGGAGGAGGAGGAGGAGGAGGAGGAGGAGGAGATAAAACAAGGAAAATTGACAGGCGCCTGATATAGCTTTTTCTACGAGGCCTGACTAATACAGAGAGGATGCTCCTAGTCAAAGGACTGAAAATGGGGACCATAATGGAGGAGTTATTGAAAGGACAAAAGGAGCTGAAGGGATTTGCAACCCTATAGGAAGAACAATGATTTCCCCACCCCCCAGAGATTCTAAAGACTAAACTACCAAACAAAGAGTACACATGGCTCCAGCCGCATATGTAGCAGAGGACTGCCTTGCCAGGCATCAATGGGAGGAGAAGCCCTTGGTCCTGTGAAGTCCCAAGTGTAGGGAATGAATGCTAGGGCAGTGGGGCAGGAGTGAGTTAGAGGGAGGGTGAGCACCATTAGAGAATAGAGAGTAGGGAGGATTGGATAGGGAGTTTCTGGAGGGTAAACCTGGGAAATGGCAAACCCTTATCCTTAATCAAATTCTAGACCCATACTGAGGATTTTTGTACAATTCAGTTTCAGGTGTAATTGACCTATCAGTATGTCAAATTCCAAGTTTATGATTTCAAGAATCTAGTCTGAATTGAAATCAGTGATTTAGATTATTTTTTCATGTGTGTATGCTGATGCTTGATTGTATTAAATTATAATCTTAATAAAACCTAAATATGATGCTAATAGTTATATTACTACTTTTTTAAATATAGAATCGAAATTACTCAGGTAAGGGAGTAGAGAAGGGAGCAGAGAGAGAAGTCAGAGGGGAGGAGAGAGATACTACTAACTATAATATGTTTATATATATATAATATATATATATATATATAGTATATATAAGAGAGAGAGAGAGAGAGAGAGAGAGAGAGAGAGAGAGAGGCATATTGCTTCATTCAATGCTTCTCAAATTTTAATCTTATTTATACAACAGCTGTATATTTCGGTTTCTATAGGCAACAAAATGGCCTTCCCACAGTAACTCTGAATTCATCATAAAAGTTGAGGCATAACTCTTTACAGTTTGATATCTGTGTGAAAAACATTCTAAATCTTTGTTTTGCATTATAACATATTAAAAGATTTAAGGAAAGTTTTTACCTTAAAATGAAATCTTAATAAATTATTAAATGTAAGACTGGAAGAATATATTCTTTATTAAATAACTTATCAAGAATCATTTATTTATTTAACATAATTTAACCATTCATTTATTTAATATATATTTAACATTTATATACTCTTAATAACCATCGCATATTGCTTTTACTAAGTTTTGGTATGGGCCTTGAATTTCTGATCTTTCCAAGACTTTTACCATCAATGGGTATTGAATTTTGTCAAATGCTTTCTCAGCATTTAGTGAGATGATCATGGTATTTTTTTTGAGTTTGTTTATATAGTGGATTATGATGATGGATTTCCATATATAGAAACATCCCTGCATTCCTGGGATGAACATTACTAGATCAAGATGGGTGATCTTTTTGATGTGTTCTTGGATTCAGCTTGTGAGAATTTTATTGTGTATTTTTGCATTAATATTCACACGGAAAATTGTTCAGAATTTCTCTTTCTTTGTTGAGTTTTTATGTGGTTTAGGTATAAGTGTAATTGTGGCTTCATAGAACAAATTGAGTAGTGTTTTTTCTGTTTCTATTTTGTTGAATAGTTTGAAGAATATTGGTATTAGGTCTTCTTTGAAGCTCTGATAGAATTCTGCACTAAACCAATCTGGTTCTGGGCTTTTTCATGTTGAAAGACTTTTAATTCTATTTCTTTATTTCTATTCTTCTATTTCTTTTGGGGTTATGGGACGGTTTAGATGGCTTATCCCATCCTGATTTATCTGTGGTACCTGGTGTTTGTCTAGAAAATTGTCCATTTCATCCAGATTTTCCAGTTTCATTGAGTAAATGCTTTTATAATAGGATATGAGTTTTTTGAATTTCCTTTGTTTCCATTGTTATGTCTTCCTTTTCATTTCTGAATGTATTAATTTGGATATTATCTCTGTGACCTCTTGTTAGTCTGGCTGAGGTTTTATCTATCTTGTTGATTTTCTCAAAGAACCACCTCCTAGTTTTGTTGATTCTTTGTATAGATCTTTTTGTTTGTACTAGATTGATTTCAGTCCTGAGTTTGATTATTTCCTGCCTTCTACTCCTCTTGGGTGTATTTGATTCTTTTTATTCTAGAGTTTTCAGGTGTGCTGTCAAGCTGCTGGTGTATGCTCTCTCCAGTTTCTTTTTAGAGGCACTTAGAACTATGAGATTCCCTCTTAGCACTGCTTTCATTATGTCCAATAAATTTTGGTATGATGTGCCTTCATTTTCATTAAATTCTGAAAACCTTTAATTTCTTTCTATATTTTGTCCTTGACCAAGTTATCATTGAGTAGAGCTTTGTTGAGCTTCCATGTGTATGTGTGTTTTCCACTGTTTTTGTTGTTATTGAAGAGTAGCCTCAGTCCTCGGTAATCTAGTAGGCTGCTTGTGATTATGCCAATGTTTTTGTATCTGTTGAGACCTGTCTTATGACCAGTTATGTGGTCAATTTTGAAGAAGGTACCATGAGATGCTGAAACTACTAAATAAAGTGGAGACTTAAGTTTTCTTTGGAAATCAGTTCTGTTGGATTGTATTATGCTGGGGCAACCACATGAAGTAGTGTTTTTCTGAACTGGACACAAGTGAAAGCACATTCTGCTAAAGCAAGCACTTGAAAGGGTATATGATAAAGGACTCTTCATTAAAGACATGCATGTACTCGTCCATCTTACACTATGTAGTTAAGCTCGTTTTGTCAGGATTCCATAGACAGAAACACACCAAAAAACTTCTGGTTGTATGCTGTGGTTTCTTGCTCCTTCCATGGACTCTGGACAATTGGCAGAGTGATGTCAGCTGAGACAGACTCATAGACTGAGTTAATATATATGTTTGTGTGTGTGTGTTCTCTGTTATATCCTGTGTCAACTGTACATAGTGTGATAAGATAATATATATGATTGATGAGTTCAAATAACTTATTTCTTTAATGATTGTGAATTCCTTCACATTATATTGTGACTAAGCTGAAGAATCAGCACGTGATATGAATATGAAAAATGTCAATTATTTAAAGTTTTAGATTGCCAACATCATTATGCAGTTAAAATACATTTCAGAAGTACAAAACATTGAAGTCAAATATGAAAGCATTTAATAAAAATATTTGGGAGGTTAAGGCCCAATAGTTTATTAGAATTTCATTCATGGACAAATCAAACTAGACATCTACCTTTAGTGGTTCATATACCAAATCCTCATGATTTACGCAGTACTTGGGTATTGCCTGATCCCTGAAGGAAAGAGAAGTTCTGTAAAATTCAAGCTATTGATGTCATTTGTTATTTAGCCCCAGTAGTGTTCTGGCATTGGTGATCTTGCTTTGTTCATTAATTCTATGCTTGGTCAGAAGCTTGAACATAAAGAGTCACCCAGCTGCACACTATTTGTCTGAGTTTGGAAATGAACTTTCCAAAAATGCTCTTGTCCTAATTATGTGAGGGATACGGTTTCTTTGGACTCAGTCCATGAAGGAATTCATTCTCAAGAATAACAGCAGTGCATAGTTTTTTCCCAGTGAGAAGATCTCCTAAGTCACTTCACACTTAGGGCCCTGAATCTGAAGCATTAGCTGGGGTGCATTTCCTAGCAGTAGACTATCTCCAGACAACTTAGTGAAACAGATAAAAACAAAAACAGAACATGACTTCTTAAAATTTCTTATATCCCGAGGGAATTGAGCACTGAAATAGGACAAGTTAAATTAATAATCTAAAGCAGCCACTCTCACAGTTGAACAATTATATGAAAAGAGAATTTAATTTGACTTTCCATACTTATTCTTAGTCCTGTGGCAGTGGCATCAGGAACCCCACCTCCCACCTTACCACCACTCATTGTTGTAGGGGATTCTTATATTTGGTGTGAAACCATGGTTCCTCAAGCTATTTTGTGAGTTCTTCTCAGCCTTCATTTTTGGTTTCACACACCAAATACCAGAAACAGAAATACTTTATACCAGAGATTTCTAGTCACCACACTGGGCTGACATATAGATATGCAATTTTCACTATCTTCTTTGTGTCATTCAGTCTCCTATAACTTTAGTCATAGTCAGCCTGCTGGAGGAGACCCTCCTCCCCACCACCCCTATGTTTTGGGAGCTCAACCTTTTGATGAGGATCATGATCTCATTTTATATTTCCTGCTGACCCTCTCAGATATGTCTCCTCACTCCAGTCCATTTCTTTGAGTCACCTGCTAGTCCTGAGAAAAATATTCTACTACATTTTCTTAAGATCCAGAGGTGGAAACTACAGAAAAAGAATAAAACATCACTCTACAAACACAAGACCATATATCTGGTAAAGGGAATTCTGTACTCTATAATGGGCAACGGGAAGAAGAGTCACCAAGTCTCCAGGTCAATTTAGTTAAGGTTCTCCTTTAAGGTTCTATTAATTCTCTCTAGCCTGTCCTGAGCTCTGGGGTGTGTAAGCACAATGAAGTTTCCAATCACTCTCCAGAATATTAGCAATCCTTGACATACCTGGGACACAAACACAGTTCCATTTTGTGACCCTATAAGCCTTGGAATCCCATACTTTGGAAGAATTTCTTCTAGGAGTTTCTTTACTTCTATCTGTGCAGTTCATGCTTGGTCAGGAAAGCCTCAGTCCACCTAGAAATGTATCTATGATCACCAATAAGTATCAGAATCCAAGGTTTTCTGGTTTTTACCTCTGTGAAGTCCATTTCCCAAGAGACTTCTGGTTCCATGCCCCAGTATCAAGTGCAATGGTCCTTCTCATTGGCAATCACATTGGTCAGTTGATAAGCCTTAGAGTTCTTTACAATTTCAGGTAATTTTTGAGTTAGCATCTCTAATTCTGATGTGAATCTAGCAGACTAAGTCCTGTATTTTTTGGGCACCCATGTGTGGAGAACATGGATCTTTTGCAATATTTGTAGACCTATTTCCTTTGGTACAATTAGTTTGTTGTCTCTTGTCCTTCATTATCCCTTATGACATTGAGACATAGGCAGGTTCCTGGGCCAGATCATATTATCTGAAGTATATTTGGGCTGGTTGGGGAGTGTGGTGTTTCCTGCATCTAGGCAAACAGGCCATGAGGGGACCAATTTTTAGGGCCACGTGTTGGGCTGTTTCATCTGCTTTGTTGTTGCACTCTGAGATTGACTCTTTTAATTTTTGATGCCTGGGAGTGTATGATAGCCAATTGTTTAGACTGTTAAAGCCTTTAGTAGGGAGAGGAATTCCTCTTTATTTTTGATGGTTTTTCCTTCTGGCATTAAAAGGCCTCTCTCTCTATGTCTATAAGTAGTACCAAATGCAAAACAGCTATCCATGTAAATATAAAGTCTCTTGACTTTTACCAACTCTAACACTTGGTTAGAGACATTCATTCAACTTTCTGGACATGACTAGCTCTGCCCATTATTTCTTGTTTAAGACCACAGCTACCCCAGCATACCTCTACCTCCTGAAGGAAGCTGCTACCATCTGTGAACCATTTTATGTCTTCACATTAAAGGGTGTCTTGAAGATATGGTCTGGTCCCTTGATTGGGCCAGATTGTCCAAGTAGTCATGCAGTCAAAAATGTCTGGATCAGGCAGCAGGTAGCTGGTTTAGGGCACTTGGTGTGAAAGGTTACCTTGGGGTTCATTCTGGATGGTGAGGCTTCAATCAGGGGGCTGTTTAAAGTAACCTTTCAATGATGAGGAATGGTGATGGTCAGGCCCAAGCCCAATGACAGTTGTCAGCATCCTTACCAGGCATGCATTGGTGCATAAGCAAGGACTAGCCAAGCCGTTACTTCTGGGTTTAATTTTAGGAATGTGACAATCTGCAAAACTAGGGCCCAACATTTGATGCCTACCCAGGTGGTATCCAAGTAATGGGCATCCATGAGAAGATGGAAGGGCTAATTCACATGGGGTAACCAAGGTGGGTGCAGAAAGGTAAGTCTTTTTAAGTGTAATTTTAGATGTCCCTCATCCATACAAAGTCCCAGGAAGCCCTTTGGTAGCCTATTTAGCTTAGCTATTCGCAAAGCCTGGTATCCAATCAGTTACCAAGATTACTCCAAGAATTTCCTTACCTGGCAGGTAGTCTTGAGTGTGAGCAAGGGGTTTCCTTTCTGGACTTAGAGAGCTGTCTCTGACCTTTTTTAATATGTTCCCTAAATAGATCACTTGTTGCTGCCAGAGTTGAACTTTCTTATCAGAAACTTGATAGCCAAAATTCCTAGGGCTTCCAAAAATCCTGGGTTCCCTTCAGGCATTTTTTTGCTGCCACCAGGAGGTCATTAAAAGAGTCAGGTTAGGGCACTGGGTTTGTATTCAAAGTCTTCATGGAGGAAGGCCTAATCAAAGATGGTAGTGAGTTCTTTTTTTTTTTCTTTTTTTAATTTTTATTTTCAGCAAATCAAAGAAATTTAAAAAGCATTCAAACAGAATAAAATGAAAAGAAACAAACAAACAAAATACCAAGGGTCAGATATACTTATACAAGAATTCTATAGAGCCTTCAAACAAGCAATACTTTTTGAGTTATGTTTAAAAAAATTCAGAACCACAATAAGCTCCTTCACAAAGCAAATAATATTGAAATAGTGAAATCAAGTGTAAACCCAACAAAAATATATAAGTTATAGTCCAGTATTCCTCATGAATATACATACAAAAATTCTCAATGAAGTAGTTGCAAACTGAATACAAGAGATATAAAAAAATAATATTCCATGAATAACTGAACAACTGTTTTTTTTTTTTTAGAAGACCATACTTCATATACAGGCTGCATGTTTTGGGATAGCCTGCACTCCAGATGTTTGAGACCTACATGAAAACCAAGCTGCACATTTACAACATATGTGCAGGGAGGCCTAGGTTCAGCCCATGGAGGTAGATCTGTATAGCAATCTACAGATTTAATGCAATCCCTATCAAAATTCCCACTCAATTCTTTACAGAGATAGAAAGAGCAATCTTAAAATTCATTTGGAATAACAAAAAACCCAGGATAGCGAAAACTACACTCAACAATGAAAGAACTTCTGGGGGAATCTCCATCCCCGATTTCAAGCTGTACTACAAAGCAATAGTGATAAAAACGGCATGGTATTGGAACAGAGACAGTCAGGAGGATCAATGGAATAGAATAGAAGACCCAGAAATGAACCCCCAAACCTATGGTCACTTGATCTTCGACAAAGGAGCTCAAACTATCCAGTGGAAAAAAGACAGCATTTTCAACAAATGGTGCTGGTCCAACTGGAGGTCAACTTGTAGAAGAATGCAAATTGATCCATACTTATCTCCTTGTACAAAGCTCAATTCCAAGTGGATCAAGGACCTCCACATAAAACCAGCTACACTGAAACTAATAGAAGAGAAAATAGGGAAAAGCCTTGATCACATGGGCACAGGAGAAAAGTTCCTGAAAAGAACACCAATGGCGTATGCTCTAAGATAAAGAATTGACAAATGGGATCTCATAAAACTGCAAAGCTTCTGTAAAGCAAAGGATACTGTCAATAGGACAAAGCGGGAACCAACAGATTGGGAAAAGATCTTCACCAACCTTACATCTGATAGACGGCTAATATCCAAGGTATACAAAGAACTGAAGAAACTAGATTCCAGATCATCAAATAATCCTATTAAAAATGGGGTAGAGTTGAACAAAGAATTCTCAACTGAGGAAACTCGAATGGTTGAGAAGCATCTAAAGAAGTGTTCAGCATCCCTAGTCATCAGGGTAATGCAAATGAAAACAACACTGAGATTCCACCTCACACCAGTCAGAATGGCTAAGATTCAAAACACAGGTGACAGCAGATGTTGGCAAGGATGTGGAGAAAGAGGAACACTCCTCCATTGTTGGTGGGATTGCAAGCTGGTACAACCACTATGGAAAGCAGTCTGGCGATACCTCAGAAAATTGAACATAGTGTTACCTGAAGACCCAGCTATACCCCTCTTGGGCATATACCCAGAAGATATTTCAACATGCAACAGGGCCACATGCTCCACTATAGAAGCTGGAAAGAACCCAGATGTCCTTCAACAGAAGAATGGATACAGAAAATGTGGTACATTTGCACAATGGAGTACTACTCAGCCATTAAAAATAATGAGCTCATGAAATTCTTAGACAAATGGATGGAGCTAGAAAATATCATCCTGAGTGAGATGACCCAATCACAAAAGAACACACATGGTATGCACTCACTGATAAGCGGATACTAGCCCCAAAACACACAATACCTAAGACGCAACGCATAAACCTCATGAAACTCAAGAAGAAGGAGGAAGACCAAAGTGAGGGTGCTTTTGTCCTTTTTAGAACGAGTATCAAAAGATTCAACCAGAGCTCCCAGGATCTAAACCTCCAGCCTGAGAACAGACAGGGGCAAGCTGTCCTCTGAGAGACTCTAACCAGCAGCTGACTCAGACAGATACAGACATCCAGAGCCAAACAGTGTATGGAGCTTGAGGACTCTTAAAGAAGAATAGGTGGAAGGATTGTGGGCCCTAAGGAGATAGGAACTGCACAGGAAGATCAACAGAGTAAACGAACCTGAACCCTTGGAGCTCTCAGGGTAGGTGAGTTCTTAAATCCGGGGACAGAAACATTCAAGTTAGCTGTCCACTAATTCTGAGCTCTGGATCTTGCCATTCAAAGGCAAAAAGGTTTTGGCTCTCGGGTGCTAAGGATAAGCTGAAGAAAAAAAATCTTTCAACTCTAGCACCAGTGGTGCTCAGTAGGAACAGCACTCAAGAGGGTATAGCAATTAGTGACTGTTGGGTGGATATCCATAACCCATTTGTTTACTTCTCTTAAGTCTTGTACCAGTCTATGCTCATTAGTTCTGGAACTTATTGACTGGCAGGAGGAGAATGTTCCAGGCGAACTGACATGGACTTAGGATCCCTATCTTTAATAGCCTACTGTGATGATTTGTATATGCTTGGCCCAGAGAGTGGCACTATTAGGATGTGTGGCCTTGGTGGAGTAGGTGTGTCACTGTGGGTATGGGCATAAGACCTTAGCACCTGTAAGCCAGTATTCTGCTAGCAGCCTTCAGATGAAAACGATGAAGATGTAGAACTCTGAGCTCCACCTGTACCATGCCTGACTAGATGCTGCCATGTTCCCACTTTGATAATGGACTGAACCTCTGAAACTTCACCTTCCAGCTTCATCAAGACAGAATGTTGAGCTCCACTATGTACAAGGAAACTGGTGGGTTTCCCTTCCACTTTTAGGATAACCCTAAAAGAGTGGGGCATCTGAAACCTGTCACCCTTTTTCCTCATCTTTAAATTCATCTTCTAAGGCCAGAGTTTGAATAGGGCTTCTTCTTCCTGGCCCAGAGCACCTTCTCCTCACAAAAAGCACATTAGTTCTTTCCCAAGTGGGGCATTTTCAATCCTTATGGACCCCCCTCACCTCCTTCTTCAGAAGCCATCTGTTTTAGGTGTCTCCTATGATTTTCTGGCTCAGCAGCACCTGCCAAGGGGATCTTTGCCAAGTCACCTGTCTGTTGCCTTTCACCTCTTTTTCCTCTATTCATTTCTCTGCCTTTATCTGCTTCTCCCCTGCACTTTCACTCTCATTAAACACTTCATCTGTCACTATCACTAACTATCTTAGAGTCTTTTCTCCTAAACTCTCAACCTTCTGGAGCTTTCTCTTGATATCTGGCTGACTACTTAATAAGAGCTAGAGATACTGCTGCTTTTGCTTCTGGTGATTCAGGGTACATGTGGGAGTACTCTTGGAATCACTCCATGAACTTTTCTAAGAAAGCAGCGGGGCTCTCATTAACTCCCTGACTAGTGTCATAAACTTGGGCCAGTTTAGTGGGCCATCATGTGGCCACCTTGAGACTTGCCAACAAAGCCTGATGATAAACCATGAGTCTCCCCTTATCTTCCGTGATGTTAAAGTCCCAATTTGGAAAGGGTAATGGAAAGCTGATATCAATAGTTGCTTGATTATTGGTGTGTTCCCCTGTGGGGCCAGTAATCAGCTTCCTGGCCTCAGTCTGGATTCTCTTCCACTCCTCTGTGGCAAAGAGAACCTGCAAAAGCTGTGGACAATCATCCCAAGTGGGCTGGTGGGTAAAGAGGACTGTCTCTAAGAGACTAATTAAATCTCAGGAGGTTATCTGAAAAGGGGAGTTCTGAGTTCTTCATTTATAAATGTGTCTAGTGGAAAAGGCCAATAGTGATAAGACTGGTTTCCTTGATTATTGACAGACCCAGCAAAGGTAGGAAGACAGACTCAGGCTCAGAAGATGCCCCCTATCGGCTTCATGTTCCTGTAGTAGGTCTCCCCTCCCCCTGCCTGTGGTGGAGCTGTGTGCAGCTGCTGCTGAAAGGGCCTCACAAGGGGGAGTCCCTCATGCTGATATGGGAATAGGCTCACCACCCAAGGACACACGAGACCATCTCGATGCAATTAGCAAAAAGGTAGTTTTTTAATATCGAGGGGCCCCTCGGTTCGAATCATATCTCACGCAGGAGACAGGGGATTCGACGAAGACCCCAGGAAGTTGGGAACTTTTATAGGTAGGGGGTGGGAAGAGCAGGGAGATTTGGCGCGGTTACACATAATTGGATATTTTAAACATCAGCAATTTGCATAGACCAGTTATTTTTGACCATGAATCTTTGGACTCAAGAGTACCAGATGACCCATTACTCATTTTCTTGTTTAGACTTGTATGCTTTTGCGTCCTTGCTTCTTTTTTCATTTTTGGTCACTCTGCCCCTGAAGAGGCTCAAAATTATTATTATTATGGCTAATTTTAACAAGTTGTTAGTGGCCTCTGCTGACCATGAATTTCTTGCTCTGTGTCTCAAGATGTTTTTAATTTTTTTTACCCTAACACTGCTAAACCTCCTGAGGAGTTGAATAAGGTTGGTGTGGAAAGATAACATCCTCCTCCATTCCTCCTTGGAAGAACCAGTAGAGGGATGGTGCAAAAGGAGATGGATGGTCCTGTGTCTCCACCTTTGTACCCTCAGGCTTTTTGATAGTCACGGCAAAAACTTCTGCCTGAGGTGGGGCTGCCTGTTGCCTGGGGGAAAAAAGGTTTTATCCAAGTGGGCAGGCCCTCTAGGAGGTCTTGCCAAACCACCACATAAGGTATTTGGTAGGGCTTGCCAAATTTGGATTTGAAAATGACTTTCTCAATCCTGTAGACTAATCCCAGGTCAAGGAATTCCTGTAGGGGTCACCCAGTGGTTAATTTGTCTTTCTTAATAATGACAGAAAGATTATCTCCCCTAGACATTAACATCCTTAAAATGTCTGAGAAGCAGTTCTGGAGGAGTCGAAGGCACTTGTTCCATGTTAAATGTCCATCAATGTCACACTGTAACAAGAAGCACAAGCACAAACAATTACTCTAGACAAACACAACACACAAGAAATATTCATTTTTTCTTCTCTATCATACAGGAACAAAAAAATAACAAGAAGATGGTTATCCCACACAAGAAAAGAAACTCATCTCTTCCTCTCTGTCTAGAAGGATGAGGAATAACCAGAAGGAGGCATTCGTGGCTCATTGAGGCCAGTGCTTCAACCCAGATTGGGACAAATAGTTTCCTGGTGGACTTAGAATGTCTTCAAGTACCATGTGTCCATGATCTCCTAGTGCAGCTGCCTTAATTGCCTCTCAACACAGATACAGATTCAAAACTAATTTTCAAGCCTGACAGACAAGGTACCACTCAGAGTTTATGCACAAACAATGACTCAGATCATGAAACCAAAGTTACTGTGGAGCTGAACAGACATGGACAGGCAACGATGACACAGGTTACTATTCTGAGCACAGACACCTGGAACCAAAGTTATTGTGGAGCTGCACAGAACCAATGTGATGCCAAGAACACAGGTGACCAGGGTATGTGGATGCCTGTAACCAACGTTATCGTGGACTCATTCAGACAGGGAATGACAACAATGAAACTGACTATAGAGCTACATAGACAATTACTAATATCAAGACCTCGACTCAATCCTGGAAATAATAAGGGCATTTCCTGATCAATGTACCAAAATGTTGTTCCTCATTTCAGAGTTCCAAAGACCAACCAGGAGCAGACTCCAATGTGATCAAATTAGGGTCTCTTTATTCAAGCTCAAGCTTGGGCATATTCACTGCAGACTATGATACAGCAGGATGGTTTGGTGAAGAAGCCCATATCTCTCACTGGGACAAGGTTTTATAGGAATAGGAGCAAGTGAGGGGGTGTCCATCCTGACAAGCATCTAACTGAGTAGCTATTGTAAGCTGACAGGTGGTTACTCTGAAACAAGCCTGCAAACTGTCACAAATGATATGAAAGTACATCTGAAGCAATCAGACTAATATTTGATCAACTGTTGGTAAGAAGTAGCTATGTAGTAACTCTGGCCAAGGACAAGGATAAGCTGTGGGGTCCTTCCTGGTAGTTGAATGCAGTTTGGGTTCAGTTGTGGGTCAAGTTCTCAGGCTTTTTTTTTTTTTTTAAGACCAAGGCCAATCCCAAGATGGAGTAGGTTTGGCTTCTCAGAATTGTGTCAGGTCTGATCTATTCTTTGCTACATGGGAAAAAACAGCAAAAGCAACATAGGTTTTAGTGTACACAAAACAATATTAAGGTAGCCTTTCTTACTGGAAGAAAAAAAATGAACCAAAGATGGAGTAAAGTACTAAGTTGGCATGGGATGTCCTTTCTCAGCTGATCTCTGAGCACAGATTTGTGTAGCCTGTCCAGCCATGTGTGAGGTTACTAACAGAGTGACTTGTCTTAATGATCACTTCATTCTAGTAACATTTACTTTTATTTAATCATCAAATGTTTCCTTGCCTAAGAAGCTTCAGTAAATTATCAACAAAAAGAATTAGTAAAAAACAAATACAAATGTCAAGCAATCCAGCAGTAAAATGATGTTATGAATACTAGGAATGTGTGTTAAACTCTCATGGTATTTTATAAACATCTTAATATTTGTGACAATCCTTCAGGACATGTAATTTGAAATCTTTAGTGTAGGACATTATGTCATTGTTATTTTAAGGAATTCTAATTTGTGTTTCTATAATAACTAATAAAATACCACCAAATATGGGCAAATATATTTTAATACATTCAAAAAATTATAAATTGTAAAATAAATCTTTGGAGTAACACAGGTTGTATTTGAGGCTTGATGTGGATGAATTTAATGCACCAGTAAATTTAGTATTTTCAGACACTTAAATCCGGGGACAGAAACATTCAAGTTAGCTGTCCACTAATTCTGAGCTCTGGATCTTGCCATTCAAAGGCAAAAAGGTTTTGGCTCTCGGGTGCTAAGGGAAAAAAAATCTTTCAACTCCAGCACCAGTGGTGCTCAGTAGGAACAGCACTCAAGAGGGTATAGCAATTAGTGACTGTTGGGTGGATATCCATAACCCATTTGTTTACTTCTCTTAAGTCTTGTACCAGTCTATGCTCATTAATTCTGGAACTTATTGACTGGCAGGAGGAGAATGTTCCAGGTGAACTGACATGGACTTAGGATCCCTATCTTTAATAGCCTACTGTGATGGTTTGTATATGCTTGGCCCAGAGAGTGGCACTATTAGGATGTGTGGCCTTGGTGGAGTAGGTGTGTCACTGTGGGTATGAGCATAAGACCTTAGCACCTGTAAGCCAGTATTCTGCTAGCAGCCTTCAGATGAAAACGATGAAGATGTAGAACTCTGAGCTCCACCTGTACCATGCCTGACTAGATGCTGCCATGTTCCCACTTTGATAATGGACTGAACCTCTGAAACTTCACCTTCCAGCTTCATCAAGACAGAATGTTGAGCTCCACTATGTACAAGGAAACTGGTGGGTTTCCCTTCCACTTTTAGGATAACCCTAAAAGAGTGGGGCATCTGAAACCTGTCACCCTTTTTCCTCATCTTTAAATTCATCTTCTAAGGCCAGAGTTTGAATAGGGCTTCTTCTTCCTGGCCCAGAGCACCTTCTCCTCACAAAAAGCACATTAGTTCTTTCCCAAGTGGGGCATTTTCAATCCTTATGGACCCCCTCACCTCCTTCTTCAGAAGCCATCTGTTTTAGGTGTCTCCTATGATTTTCTGGCTCAGCAGCGCCTGCCAAGGGGATCTTTGCCAAGTCACCTGTCTGTTGCCTTTCACTTCTTTTTCCTCTATTCATTTCTCTGCCTTTATCTGCTTCTCCTCTGCACTTTCACTCTCATTAAACACTTCATCTGTCACTATCACTAAGTATCTTAGAGTCTTTTCTCCTAAACTCTCAACCTTCTGGAGCTTTCTCTTGATATCTGGCTGACTACTTAATAAGAGCTAGAGATACTGCTGCTTTTGCTTCTGGTGATTCAGGGTACATGTGGGAGTACTCTTGGAATCACTCCATGAACTTTTCTAAGAAAGCAGCGGGGCTCTCATTAACTCCCTGACTAGTGTCATAAACTTGGGCCAGTTTAGTGGGCCATCATGTGGCCACCTTGAGACTTGCCAACAAAGCCTGATGATAAACCATGAGTCTCCACTTATCTTCCGTGATGTTAAAGTCCCAATTTGGAAAGGGTAATGGAAAGCTGATATCAATAGTTGCTTGGTTATTGGTGTGTTCCCCTGTGGGGCCAGTAATCAGCTTCCTGGCCTCAGTCTGGATTCTCTTCCACTCCTCTGTGGCAAAGAGAGCCTGCAAAAGCTGTTGACAATCATCCCAAGTGGGCTGGTGGGTAAAGAGGACTGTCTCTAAGAGACTAATTAAATCTCAGGAGGTTATCTGAAAAGGGGGAGTTCTGAGTTCTTCATTTATAAATGTGTCTAGTGGAAAAGGCCAATAGTGATAAGGTTGGTTTCCTTGATTATTGACAGACCCAGCAAAGGTAGGAAGACAGACTCAGGCTCAGAAGATGCCCCCTATCGGCTTCATGTTCCTGTAGTAGGTCTCCCCTCCCCCTGCCTGTGGTGGGGCTGTGAGCAGCTGCTGCTAAACCTCCTGAGGAGTTGAATAAGGTTGGTGTGGAAAGATAACATCCTCCTCCATTCCTCCTTGGAAGAACCGGTAGAGGGATGGTGCAAAAGGAGATGGATGGTCCTGTGTCTCCACCTTTGTACCCTCAGGCTTTTTGATAGTCACGGCAAAAACTTCTGCCTGAGGTGGGGCTGCCTGTTGCCTGGGGAAAAAAAGGTTTTATCCAAGTGGGCAGGCCCTCTAGGAGGTCTTGCCAAACCACCACATAAGGTATTTGGTAGGGCTTGCCAAATTTGGATTTGAAAATGACTTTCTCAATCCTGTAGACTAATCCCAGGTCAAGGAATTCCTGTAGGGGTCACCCAGTGTTTAATTTGTCTTTCTTAATAATGACAGAAAGATTATCTCCCCTAGACATTAACATCCTTAAAATGTCTGAGAAGCAGTTCTGGAGGAGTCAAAGGCACTTGTTCCATGTTAAATGTCCATCAATGTCACCCTGTAACAAGAAGCACAAGCACAAACAATTACTCTAGACAAACACAACACACAAGAAATATTCATTTTTCTTCTCTATCATACAGGAACAAAAAAATAACAAGAAGATGGTTATCCCACACAAGAAAAGAAACTCATCTCTTCCTCTCTGTCTAGAAGGATGAGGAATAACCAGAAGGAGGCATTCGTGGCTCATTGAGCCCAGTGCTTCATCCCAGATTAGGACAAATAGTTTCCTGGTGGACTTAGAATGTCTTCAAGTACCATGTGTCCATGATCTCCTAGTGCAGCTGCCTTAATTGCCTCTCAACACAGATACAGATTCAAAACTAATTTTCAAGCCTGACAGACAAGGTACCACTCAGAGTTTATGCACAAACAATGACTCAGATCATGAAACCAAAGTTACTGTGGAGCTAAACAGACATGGACAGGCAACGATGACACAGGTTACTATTCTGAGCACAGACACCTGGAACCAAGGTTATTGTGGAGCTGCACAGAACCAATGTGATGCCAAGAACACAGGTGACCAGGGTATGTGGATGCCTGTAACCAACATTATCGTGGACCCATTCAGACAGGGAATGACAACAATGAAACTGACTATAGAGCTACATAGACAATTACTAATATCAAGACCCAGACTCCATCCTGGAAATAATAAAGGCATTTCCTGATCAATGTACCAAAATGTTGTGCCTCATTTCAGAGTTCCAAAGACCAACCAGGAGCAGACTCCAATGTGATCAAATTAGGGTCTCTTTATTCAAGCTCAAGCTTGGGCATATTCACTGCAGACTATGATACAGCAGGATGGTTTGGTGAAGAGGCCCATATCTCTCACTGGGACAAGGTTTTATAGGAATAGGAGCAAGTGAGGGTGTGTCCATCCTGACAAGCATCTAACTGAGTAGCTATTGTAAGCTGACAGGTGGTTACTCTGAAACAAGCCTGCAAACTGTCACAAATGATATGAAAGTACATCTGAAGCAATCAGACTAATATTTGATCAACTGTTGGTAAGAAGTAGCTATGTAGTAACTCTGGGTCATGGGCCAAGGACAAGGATAAGCTGTGGGGTCCTTCCTGGTAGTTGAATGCAGTTTGGGTTCAGGTGTGGGTCAAGTTCTCAGACTTTTTTTTTTTTTTTTTTTTTTTTTAAGACCAAGGCCAATCCCAAGATGGAGTAGGTTTGGCTTCTCAGAATTGTGTCAGGTCTGATCT
The DNA here is from genome assembly GCA_021653895.1 of Mastomys natalensis. NCBI lineage: Eukaryota > Metazoa > Chordata > Mammalia > Rodentia > Muridae > Mastomys > Mastomys natalensis. Next base: position 1,125,529 of record JAJTUV010000385.1, read on the forward strand.
ATTCTTTGCTACATGGGAAAAACAGCAAAAGCAACATAGGTTTTAGGGTACACAAAACAATATTAAGGTAGCCTTTCTTACTGGAAGAAAAAAAATGAACCAAAGATGGAGTAAAGTACTAAGTTGGCATGGGATGTCCTTTCTCAGCTGATCTCTGAGCACAGATTTGTGTAGCCTCTCCAGCCATGTGTGAGGTTACTAACAGAGTGACTTGTCTTAATGATCACTTCATTCTAGTAACATTTACTTTTATTTAATCATCAAATGTTTCCTTGCCTAAGAAGCTTCAGTAAATTATCAACAATAAAGAATTAGTAAAAAACTAATACAAATGACAAGCAATCCAGCAGTAAAAAGATGTTATGAATACTAGGAATGTGTGTTAAATTCTCATGGTATTTTATAAACATTTTAATATTTGTGACAATCCTTCAGTACATGTAATTTGAAATCTTTAGTGTAGGACATTATGTCATTGTTATTTTAAGGAATTCTAATTTATGTTTCTATAATAACTAATAAAATACCACCAAATATGGGCAAATATATTTTAAATACATTCAAAAAATTATAAATTGTAAAATAAATCATTGGAGTAACACAGGTTGTTTTTGAGGCTTGATGTGGATGAATTTAATGCACCAGTAAATTTAGTATTTTCAGACAAAAATCACAATCCACAATTTTTCTAGTCATAAGGTAATTTTTTATTTTTTAGAAAGCTTAAGACTTTGGCCTTATATATTTTAATGTAGTAGGTTAGGAGAGAGATGACTTTTCTAAGTCAAGCTGTGGGTAAGTACTTACTATAAGAAAATTGTGAGTAAAATAAACATGCTTATGTGATTTATCTAGCTCAGCACCCTTCACCTAGCCCTCATAGACACAATTCCACAACATTTTTCTAAATTTTTTAGAACATAACTCTACCAGCAATGAGTTAATATATTAGTATCTGGCATTCATGTTTTGTTTTAACACTTTCCAAACAATTCATGCAGTGTTATTAATTCATACATTTATTTATAATGCATAGAGAAAATGTCTTTTACTGACCAGTATAGTTTCATATTTGTCTTTACTCATTGATAAAATAATGAAGAAAATATAAAGGTCCCTGATCCTAATAGTAAAAATTGTACCACCAAGGAAAACACAAATATTTCTTTTCAAGCAGCTGATACACAAATACTGTGACTAGAGCTCTGAAGGAGATGACAGGATACTGAGATCCACTCAAGTCAGAAAGTTCAGGTAGAATTTTCTGCATAATTATATGGAAGTAAGGACAGGAAGATCAATAGAAAATGTGCATCTTAAATTATCTAAGTTGAAATGACACTACAAATCGCCTGGCAAAGTCTTTGCTGGGATTGAGTACAGGAAATGTGTGTAATTATTTGTTTTAATGTTAAAAAATGAAAGTAACATCAATCTTATTGGATTTTGTTTTGAAAAGTTCATTTTACTCTGAGATGAGCAGAATTATAGGTGCTCAACTCTTAAGGACTAGCAGCTGAGAGGCTGTTACAATAATTAAAATAATTAATGATATTAACATAGACATTAGAGAAATATATATATATATATATATATATATATATATATATATATATATAATTTCAAATTGATAGAATAGGATAACACAGCATATGTTATGGAGGGTTATACCATTCTGTTAAATAAGCACTGAGGATTACACTTATTCAACTTCATCTGAATGAAAACTGAATTTAGTCAAGAAACATGTTATTTCTGTCTTTATCATTAATTGTTTCTGATAACTGCTCTAGTCCTCAATAGTATATGTTGCATTTTACCCACCATCCTACCATTTTAATTAAGCACTTTAAATCTATATTAATACGGAAAGTGTTGTAAACTAGAATTTCAGATATCTTTGTGCCATTGGCTTCTCTTTGTATCTTATTTATTAATGATAATATACTGGAAATAACAGAGCTTGATCAGCTAATTCTGTAGCACACAAAAGAATTACAGGAGTATTGTCTAAGTATTTTCATTATATAGTCACTTAAACAATGTATGCTTAATTGGATCTCATTCTCTGGACATCTCGTGAAATCACATTTTCAACCCTATTATAGAGTCTGTCATAAGGGAAATAATAAATATTTTATAGAAAGCTTTCTGAGATTACTCAGTGTTTACACATATCTTTCTTCCTTTGATTGAGAGGGATTATTTCTCTTTTCTTAATAAACTATCTTGGCATGGGTTGTGTGACACTATTTATGGAGAGACATGGACAAACACTGATTTACTTAAGGTAGACTAATTGGTGACACATCTATATAAAGAAATCTCTCAAACCAATTGAGCTAAGCAATGAGTTTATTAGGGTTACTTAAAGAAGTATTTGTGAGAGTTCAGTACAGAAGCAGAAATGATTCAAGGATAGCTGTATCACTGAAAGACAACCTAGCTGGTCGGCAGCTCATTAAAGCTAGAAACTTGGAGCTTATTATACAAACTGTAGGCAAAAGATTACTTGTGGATTGCCTTGGTGCTCTTTGAATTTTGATGCTAATCTTGCCCGCATTGAAGAGTGCATCATGTACCAGGTGATTCCATGTGAATTGCTGTCCAATTTAACTGTGATTGGGCAGTGGAAAGGAAAGGCCGGGCTAGAGATTTTAGAGAATGGAGAGAGGAGGGAAAAAGAGGAAGATGAAATGGAAGGATGAGATGGAAGGATGAGAGATGAAAATGGAGGAAGAGGAGGTAGAAGATAGAGTAGATCCATGTGGCCTGGAGGAGCTGCAAGTAGCTAGGGATCTCATAGGTGGGCAATAGAGTAGTGTAGTGGTATACTTGCTCAATCTAGATAGGCAGCTTGTAAATATATTAACTGAGTTGTGTGCTCTTTGCACAGGTATATTGGGGTTGGAGATTTACCAATATAAATCTGGCTGGTATAAATATAAAAGTCTCTAGTTTTCCTTTCACAGGGCTAAAAGGAGCTGAGTGAGACTGGATTGATCATAGGTGTTCTGCAGACCAGTCATGGTGTGAATGGCCTGAGGAACATTAACTCCAGGGATTTTCCAGAGAAAAATAGTTTGGTCGTCTTAGCAAGTCAGCCTCAGGAACCAGGACCAGCAGCAAGTGGAGAACAGAAGAGCTAGCATGGATTTGAATGAGACTGGGGCGTTGATGGTCTCAGAGGCTAACGGGACCAAGTGTATTTTTAAAAATTACACACTGCAATTCCCTGCCAGTAAGCTCAGCTAGCCTAAGACTCTTTCTCAATAGTCTTCAATGGTTATATAAATTGAGGAAGGAGGTATCCAGTGTATATGTTAATTTCAGAGGCTCCTGAATTTTCATTTCTTGAAGGACTTCTCAATTAGATAGAATATATCAACTCAAAAATAATTGCTATACAACATTTTTTATCTATATTTACAAGCTGTACTCTTCAACAGTGCATTAATGTCCAAATCAAAATAGAGCAGAAACTATAATAATACACTTCTCAGAAGTATATTACATATTCTTTTATTTTAAATAAATGTTTATCGATTGTAGATTTTTCTCATATGATGATTATGATTCTCACATGATGATTATGGTTTTTCTTCTCTCAGTCTCTTCCAGTTTCTCACTTCACCTTTCATCTACATCCACTCCTTTTTTGACACTCTTTATTAAACAAGCAGGCTTCTAAGGGATTATAATAAAATAAAATATATCATGTATTCTTAATTGTTAAAATCAATATTTTTATTCTGTATTCAAACAATATTACATACAAAAAATGTGCTTTATGTGTGTCTTATGTATATGCATGTTTAAATATAATATTAATGCATATAATTACATATAAAAGGGATGATTTGCATTCATATGCATAAGCAGACACATATATGCAGATATATGTATGAATAAATATATGGAAAAATAGAGATGATTTGTGTTTTTTTCTGAACATGACAGAATCTAAAATCGCTTAGTAATGGCATCTGAGAATGACTATAGGTACTTAGTTTGATTACATTAGCTGATATTAGAGGACCCATCTTAATTGTAGTTGTGATCCTCCTTTAAGCAAGAATGTGAGTTGAGCATTTGCATGTAACACTTACCAACTTTGCTACTTTCTTGTCACCCTGACTACATGACATGAAGAAATGTACTCTTGAAATATGAATGGATGAATTCCTTTGTATATTGAGTTGATTGTCAGGGTATTACATCAGGAAGAGAAGAAATAGACACACCCAGAGACACAGAGCCAGAGAGCTATCTTTCTCTTTATATGTGAGTCCACTGATTAAGGGCAAATAATGTATACATATTTTTCACATCTTTTAGAAATTCCAAAATCATGCTATTTTTATTGATTTTTGGTACTCATTATTCAAGTAAAAAATTACATTTGCAATATATGTATATTTATGTAACATCATATATGTATATACATAAACTATATTTTTGATTTTGAATAATCACAAATTTGCCGTTATGTAGATTTTTTTGGACTTAGAAATTATTTATACTTTTAGATTGCATTTAATTTTAGTGGTAGTGGACTCTTATGAGTATGCTATATTGTATTTGAAGAGATTCACATAGCTTCCTAACTGTACTCATATAATCCTTAAAATAGAAAAAGCTGAGTTCATATGTACTCATTGATATTTAAATGTAGGCTTTCAACTTAATTTCTCTTGTGACAAACTTATGTCAATTTAATCCTCAGATATATTGAGACTATCCATACGTTATTTAAGCATAATGTTGATGAGTTCACAACTGGATTTAAATGAACACATTGTGCTCTTGTAGGGTGAGAAAGTGATCTCTAATATGCCACTGGTCTTTAATAGGGGTGTGACATGATTTATTTAGAGTTTCTATTGCTGTACTAAAGCTCCATGGCTAAAAACAACTTGGGGAGAAAGGGTTTATTTTACCTTAACTCTCATGTCACACTCCATCAGGGGAGAAATTAAAGGAGAATCTCAAGGCAGTCAGCTGGAGGCTGGGAATGATGTAGCAGCCAGGGATAAATTCTGTTTAGGACCTTGCTATCCATGGCTTGTCTGTCTGCTTCTTTATGAAACTCAAAACCACTTTCTCAGGGTTGTTCTACTCTGAGTGTACTGAGCCCCCTCAGGTAAATCATTAAGCAATAAAATACTCCATGGACTTACTTACAAGTCAGTCTAATGGGAACATATTTGATTGATCTTTCTCTTCTCAGGTAACTCTATCTTTTGCAAAGTTAACAAAATCCAATCAAGAAATCTAACTTTTAGGATTGTATGACGTCTATAATTTAATTTACATGCATTCTGTAATAAATAAATGTTTTCACAGATTATTGTATTTTTGTTATGTTTGGCTTACTTGTTTTTGACTTGTGATTATATTCTGTAGAGCTGTTTGTTTCTTCTATGTTGTACCACTTCTTCCACCAGAAAGTAAAATATTTGTTTCCTCCTTTTTGGTCAACATTTGTTCCAGTTGTCATTCATTATTCTTTCAATATTTTTACAATTTTTCATTTGTACTATGTGGTTATTATAGAATATAATATGCTAATGTTTTCTTTTAGATATGCAATTGAATGAAAATGAACAATAAAAACATAGATAAATCCAGTAATAACTTGAATATTCAATTTCGTACCTGTGAAATAGGACTGAGTAGCTAGGAGATAATTCCTTCTATTCCAAGAGAAAAGACTGTATGTATACTTCTCTTTTAACTTACTTCAGCTTGGTTATTTCTCTGAGACTCACGGCTTGCATGAAAAAAATTCACTCAGAGTAATAATTTACCATTCAGAAGTGACATACTTAAAAACAAGCCTTAGTTGTATCCTATTCCTGTTCCTTGACAAATACATTAGTATGTGGAAATAGGTGAGCAAATAGGCTACATTTTTTGTTGAATGTAATCAGGGCTCAATTAGTAATTTAAATATGGAAAACTTCCAACTGAATTAGCAAATTTCTAGTTGGATGATTTTATTATATCTAACACAAGTTTCTATTTCATAATTAAATAAAACTTCATCTCAAATTTCTTTTGTAGTATTTATCAATTACTTTCCTATCTATTTTAAAGTTTATTTATTTTGTAGAACAAAGATAAGAGCAAATATATACAAGATATTTGCAAGTCATGATTACATAGCAGATTTCCTTGCTGTTGATAATAAAGTAGATGGTTAATCTTTTTATCTTCAAGTTGCAATCTGTATACTCACACATGTGATGTATTCATTTCTAATCTATTATCAATTTGCAACTCATTTACACTTTAAAAATGAGAACATATATTGTTTAATCCCAATCAGGATCCAGGCAAATTGATCATATCCTAATTGTAGATAGAAATCATGTTTAAAACAAGTATATTAAGTAAATGTTAGATAACAAGGCATGGATGCTGGAAGACCAAAGTGCACTGGTTATAGGAAATTTCTATTTTTTTTTAAATAATAAACCCCATTGTTTAATATTTAAATCTTTCCTTAAATTGTCATTTTCCCTGTGGTTGCAGAGGAGGATTACCCTGAGCTGTAATCAGAAAACCTGGGTCAAGGAGTATATTGATAATAAGAAAATAGAGAATTGCAAGACTTTTCTGTTTTTACTCTATTTTCCATCTCTAAATTAAGACCCTGCAGATTTAGTTTACAGAAAAATGAATGCACTTTTTTCTCTCTCATCATCTTCAGTCTCTTTGCTCTTTTTCCAGCAAATATGAATGAGTTTCTGACTCTATGGTCTCATAGCAGGGTGAAGAGTGAGAGCAGGACAGGGTGTGCATGGAAACATGGGAAGGGAAAGAAGCTGAATCTGGCAGAGAAGAGCCTGCCACAATCTAGGGGAACTGAAAGAGAAACAGAAATTATGCAGAGCTGGGTGGGGGGGGGGAAAGCTCTAGAATGTATTCTTTGTAGTACTTGAAGACAAGTGTTTCCAAAGTCTTTCACCTTGGATTTTTAAAGTACCTATAAATCTAAATTATAAGTCATTTACTAGGATGAGAAATTCCCTTAAAATATCCTCTTTTTTCTTTAAGATTGAGGACAATTTTAATAGAGCTTTAAAGAAAAATTCCTAAGGAGTCAAGCTGTAAATCTTCTCATCTTCCTGAAGGAGGAGAATAAGGAACAGAAGTGTTTGTGTGTGAGGGGGAGCCAAAAATTTCAGTTAAACCATCAAAAAGGTCAGTTACACCGTGGCATAGAGAAGGACAATAGATAAAAGAGTACTGAAATCCAAAGTGTTAGGGAAAACATGCTTAGCACAGAACTAGAAAAATGACAGTTGAAAGGTTTTTGGTTTGTTTGTTTTGTTTTGTTTTCTGGGTGATTCATAAAAGAAGACTGACTGATGAATTTGCTAAGCCATGGGCTTGTTAACTACAGTGCTATCCTTAAGGAAGAAGTTCTGGAAGGAAAATTGCAAGATCTCATTAAAAGGACAATTATTTTGCCTTTCTCTATAACATGGCTTAAGATGAACCAGTCTTAACATGTCAGGAGCAGCCCTGCATATACACTAAAGGTCTAAAATCAGCCATAGGCATAAAGTCAGCAATAGGCCTGACATACATACATGCTAACACAATGTCTTGGGTCTCTGTGGAAAAACACTGAAACAGAAGGCTATAAGCTATTGTAAACAGGCAGCTTCTGTGGAAATTTACCAGACCTAGTAGTCATAGGTCTTATAAATAGGCAGCCTCGGTGGACAGTACCAACTTAGATAAGGACAAGTGAATCATAGGCAGAGCCATAGTGACCTGTCCCCTGAACCTACACCCAGCTGATATCCTGTTCTGAAAGGTATCTGTACTCCCCCTGAACACCTATGCTCCAGTGCCATTCCCTTCCCCACATGCTGCCTTTTTGTGTTTATAATCTCTGTGCAAATGAGTAAATTACGATGTGATTTAAATAACAAAATAAATTAAATTAAAAAAATAAAAAAATAAAAAGCCAGTTGGCCAGACAGGACTTGCACAATTTAATACGTGAACCGCCTTAGCAGCAGGGGTCATTGTCTGGGCCAAAGTATTTGTGAGAGTGAATGAAAATGGATAGGCACCTGGGCTCCACAGAGAAATTGTTTTGCTTTTTCCTCTCATGCCCCACTGCTAAGAAACTCTTGGGCAACAGATTGGATGTGTTTCTGTTTCAGGCTCTTTATTTCTAAAAAATGGACAAAATAATAGAACATTTTAAACTATAAAAGTGTTTAGGACATTCCAGTACCTATTCAAATCTTGATAAATCTCAGCAATTATTATGATTAACTATAATTAGATTGGATAATGACCTTTATTGAACTAGTATGATTCCACATGAACATTCAACTAATTCTTCTTAAAGACTGTCAAGAACTGCTAGTAGAGAATGAAAAGGAAATCTATATAGTAGCTTATAATTATACCACTGCCTTTCTTTTTAATTCTGTCACAATTTAAATCACAAAGGCTTTCACTTCAAGGGTCACTGCCTACTTACTAATCCACAAGTTCTGTATATATATTATTAAAGTATTGGTTTTAAATCATTGATCACCTGCTTCCATGATTAAAACAGCTTGTAAGCAGTTGAAGAAATGTAGTGAATGCGGTGGTTACTGTCATGCTGAGCTAAAGGTAAAGCTTATATGGAGAACAAAAATTTCAGTGCACCATGAATTCATCTTTAAATTTACACCATGTGGCAATCAAGTATCATTATTACTACTAATAAAAAAATCTGAGGAATGATTTTAAATTGGATAGTGGTGAGACATGCTTTTAATCCCAGCAATTTGGAGCCAGAGGTAGGCAGAGCTCTTGAGTTTGAGGCCAGCCTGGTGTACAGATCAAGTTTAAGGACAGCTAGACCTATGTAGAAAACCCATGCATCAGAGAAACAAAGCAAAACAAGAAAACAAAACATCTTTAATGATTTTATAGGTTTCACTTTATATTTGTTTTCTTTTATAGACTAATGGTTTATGATGATAGTTCATTTCAATGAACAATACAATTTAATAGAGCATAAATTGCTATGAAAACTAAATTACACTTGATTCTAGGGAAAATGTGTGAAAAAACTGTAGATGTACAAGTTGCCAATAATTGTCAGCATTTTGAAAATAAAATATAATTATAAAAATAACCTTATTGATACTTGCATATGCTCTGTCTCTTTGTCTCTCTGTCTCTATCTCTGTCTTTGTCTCTGTCTCTCACACACAGACTATATATATGTATATATGCATACACATGTGTCTTTACATTATACATATATGATGTTCCTCATATCACCCATTAAGATACTCATTCAGTGAATCATTTATAATGTCATTTTTTTCGATGATACTGTACTGGTTTTTCTGAACATCATTGCAGCCATTTGCTTACTGGCTATATGTTATATTCTATATTTCATCAATTAAATTGTCCATTTAAAGTAATTTAAAACATGTAGAAAACTCCTTTAAGCTTTTATTTTAGTTTTTTGTTAATTCCCTAAACTATAATATAAGGTTGTAAATTAAGCTTAAACTTCTCTGCTTTTAGTATTCTACTTTGTTTTGTTTTAGCATTGGAACAATGCTAATAGAGTTTAATAGAAAAACTCCCAAGGAAGACATGCTATTATTTGTAGTAGCTACTCAGAGGTGGGAAATGGAGAAAATAAGAAATAACCCATGCTGTATAAGTTGCCAAATTAGGGTCCATGATATGATAGTAGGTAGCCCCATGCCAAGAAACAGAAAAGGAGGAGCTTTTAAGAAATGTAAAGTAACCTACAGTAGAGAGAAAGGGGGGGGAGGGGGGAGAGGTAGAGGAGAGGTAGAGGGAGAGGGAGAGGGAGAGGGAGAGGGAGAGGGAGAGGGAGAGGGAGAGGGAGAGGCAGAGGCAGAGGCAGAGGCAGAGGCAGAGGCAGAGGCAGAGGCAGAGGCAGAGGCAGAGGCAGAGGCAGAGGCAGAGGCAGAAGCAGCAGCATACTTCAGTTCTGGCCAAAATCAAGGAAATAAAGATAACAAAGGGAAAAGAAAAGTGGACCTTAATGTTCCTAAGTGCTGAACCTCCTAACTGCTTCATTTATAGGGAGTGTACTCTAAGCCAGTACTTTGGGGATGAAAAAGTTTGATACTTCATTAAAAGCATAATTACTCCATGTACCTCTTCAGCATACACTAAATTGAGATTTCCCTTCTAAGTATCTTCTGCCTTCCTGAGAACTGGTCATTAGCCAGGTCATTGACCTTGTCTTCCTTAAATGCTAGGTATCCCTGAAAGCCTGAGTTTCTATTCTATTTACCATTTGTATTCCTTTAATGAGTTTTTACTACCTCCCATCTCCTAGAACATGTAATGTTCAAATAAATAAAGAACAAGATTCTAAACTGGAGCTTCAGGACACTCTGGCTACTCTCTGGGTAGGATGATGTCCTTAAGAGGAAAAGGGGAAAGGAGGTCTTTTAGTCATGGAAGAAATTGATTTTCACTTTAAAATTTTTATGGGAGAATATTTTCATTTTCTAGTTGTCTAGTACAATTTCTATGTCTTTTTCTTATCATTCTTATCTCTACAGAGGCAATTATTCATACCATGGTGAAATTATGGTAATAACCAATATTGCTTTTTTAAGTAGAAGTGGCAATTGTGGTATCCATTGGTCATATCTACCAGATCCCCCAAAGTTCCTCAAGTTTTGTAATTGTATAACTTTCAGATTTAGGCAAGAACGTCCTTTACCTGGAAAGAGATAATGTAGAATTAAAGATAAGAGTTAATAGAATTATAAATCCTACCTAGTCAGGGAAGCCAGATACTCATGATTGGAGCATATATATGTATATATACATATGCATTTATAACATATATATATAAAATATGTGTGTATTTGTGTGTGTGTCTATTTAAATTCTTAGAAAACATAATTTTATTATTATTATTATTATTTAATCTTTTTTTTTTACAGTCTAGTCATTTTCCCTTTCCCAGTCTACCCTCCAACTGTTCCTCATCCCATATCTCCTCCCCGGTCTCCAAGAGGAAGTTCCCACACCCCCATCTGCACCCCACCAGAACTCCTCACTCCCTGGGGCCTCAAGTGTCTCCAGGGTTAGGTTCATCTTCTCTCAGTGAGGCCAGACCAGGTTCTCTGCTGTATATGTGTTGGGGGCCTAATATCAGCTGGTGTATCCTGCCTGGTTGGTAGTTCAGTGTCTAAGAGCTCTTGGGCTTCCAGATTAGTTGAGACTGCTGGTCTTCCCATGGGGACACCCTCCTCCTCAGCTTCTTCCACCGTTTCCCTAATTCAACCACAGGAATGCCCAGGTTCTGTCCATTGCTTGGGTGTAACTATCTGCATCTGTCTCAGACAGCTGCTTGTTGGGCCTCTAGACGGGCAGCCATGCTAGGCTCCCCTCTGTAAGCACACCATAGTACCAGTAATATTGTCAGGCCTTGGAGCCATCCCTTGAAGTAGATCCCAATTTGGGCCTGTCACTGGAATTTGTTTCTCTCAGTCTTCTCCATTTTTGTCCCTGGAGTTCTCTAAACAAGAACAATCCTGGCCCGGACCCTGGTTCTTTTGCCTGGGGTAGACCCTAAGCTGGTATGCACCTGTGGAAACAACGGATCCTGAGACATCCTAGAGGGACCCACTACACCCAGAGCAGAGGGTAAGACACCTTGCCACTACCATGCCCCAGAGTTACAACCGGGAGCCAGTTGGGGCTTAAGGAACTAGCAGGCACCCAAACCATGCCCCTCCGGAATACCACCTCCATTCCGCCCAGACCCTGGTTCTTTTGCTTGGGGCAGACCCTTAGCTAGTCTGCTCCTGTGGAAACACTGGATCCTGAGACATCCTAGAGGGACCTACTGCATCCAGAGCAGAGGGACCCTGGTACTTCTGCCTGGGGCAGACCCTTAGCTGGTCTGCTCCTGTGGAAACACCTGATCCTGAGACAACTTAGAGGACCTACTGCATTCAGAGCAGAGGACACTTAGCTGGTCTGCTCCTGTGGAAACACTGATCCTGAGACAACTTAGAGGACCTACTGCATCCAGAGCAGAGGACACTTAGCTTGTCTGCACCTGTGAGAAACATCTGATCCTGAGACATCCTAGAAGACTTACTGCATCCAGAGAAGAGGAGCTTAGGATCACAGGAGCACAGAGACATCTGGAATCCGAGGAGATCTGACACAAGCAAGAAAACTGGAAAGACAGACCCATCAGACACAGTGACACAGGTACATAGAGTAACCAGATGGCAAAGGCAAGCCGGAAACACAAGCAACAGAAACCAAAGTTACCTGACATATAGAAACCCAGTTCTCCCACATAGCAAGCCCTGGATACACATCACATTGGAAAACAGGACTCAGAATAAATCACTTTTCATGATGATGATAGAGGATTTAAGAAGGACATAAGTAACTCCCTTAAAGAAATCAGGAGAACACAGGTAACAGTAGAAGCTTAAAGAGGAAACACAAAATCCTTTAAAGGATTGAAAGAGAACACAGGTAAACAGTAGAAGCCCTTAAAGAGGAAACACAAAAATCCTTTAAAGAATTACAAGAAAACACAACCAAACAGATGAAAGAATTGAATAAAATCGTCCAGGATCTAAAAATGGAAACAGAAACAATAAAGACATCTCAAAGGGAGACTACTCTGGAGATAGAAAACGTAGGAAAGAGATCAGGAGTCATAGACGCAAGCATCACCAACAGAATACAAGGGATAGAAGAGAGAATCTCATGCACAGAAGATACCATGGAAAACATTGACACAACAGTCAAAGAATATGAAAAATGCAAACAGCTCCTAACCCAGAACATCCAGGAAATCCAAGATGCAATGAGAAGACCAAACCTAAGGATAATAGGTATAGATGAGAGTGAAGATTCCCAATCTAAAGGGCCAGTAAATATCTTCAACAAAATTATAGAGGAAAATTTCCCCAACCTAAAGAATGAGATACCTATAAACATACAAGAAGCCTACAGAACACCAAACAGACTATACCAGAAAAGAAATACCTCCTGTCACATAATAATCAAAACACCAAATGCACAAAACAAAGAAAAAAATACTAAAAGCAGTAAGGGAAAAAGGTCAAGTAACATATAAAGGCAGACCTATAAGAATTACACCAGACTTTTCACCAGAGCCAGAAGATCCTGTACTGATATCATACAGACCCTAAGGGAACACAAATGCCAGCCCAGACTTCTATACCCAGCAAAACTCTCAATCACTATAGATGGAGAAACCAAGATATTCCATGACAAAACCAATTTGCACAATATCTTCCCACAAACCCAGCACTTCAAAGGATAATTGATGGAAAACGCTAACACAAGGAAGGAAACTACAACCTAGAAAAAGCATGGAAGTAAACTTCCAACAACCCCAAACAAAGATAACTACACAAACATAATTCCACCTCTAATAACAAAAATAATAGGAAACAACAATCATTTTTCCTTAATATCCCTCAACATCAATGGACTCAATTCTCCAGTAAAAAGACATAGACTATCAGACTGGATACATAAACAGGACCCAGAATTTTGCTGCATACAAGAAACGCACCTCAGTGACAAAGACAGACATTACCTCAGAGTAAAAGGCTGGAAAACAATTTTCCAAGAAAATGGACCCAAGAAACAAGCTGGTGTACCCATTCTAATATCAAATAAAATAGACTTTCAACCAAAGTAATCAAGAAAGATAAGGAAGGACACTTCATACTCATCAAAGGAAAAATCAACCAAGAACTCTCAATTCTGAACATCTATGCTCCAAATGCAAGGGCACCCACATACATAAAAGAAACTTTAATAAAGCTCAAAGCACCTTTATTATTGCACCTTACACAATAATAGCAGGGGATTTTAACACCCAGCTCTCTCCAATAGACAGATTGTGGAAACAGAAACTAAACAAAGACACATTGAATTTAACAGAAGCTATGAACCAAATGGATTTAACAGATATCTATAGAACATTTCATCCTAAAACAAAAGAATATACCTTCTTCTCAGCACCTCATGGTACCTTCTCCAAAATAGACCATATAATTGGTGACAAAACAGTCCTCAACAGATACAAAAAGACTGAAATAATCCCTTGCATCCTATCAGACCACCACAGACTAAAAATGGTCTTCAATAATGACAAAACCAAGGGAAAACCCACATGCATGTGGAAACTGAACAATGCTCTACTCAATGATGACTTTGTCAAGGAAGAAATACAGAAAGAAATTAAAGACTTCCTAGAATTTAACAAAAATGAGGAAACATCATACCAGAACTTGTGGGACTCCATGAAAGCAGTGCTAAGAGGAAAACTCATAGCTCTAAGTGCCTACAAAAAGAAATTGGAGAGAGCATACATTAACAACTTGACAGCACATCTGAAAGCTCTAGAATAAAAAGAAGCAAATACACCCAAGAGGAGTAGGCGTCAGGAAATAATCAAACTCAGGGCTGAAATCAACTGAGTAGAAACAGAAAGAACTATACAAAATATCAACAAAACCAGGAATTGGTTCTTTGAGAAAATCAACAAGATAGATAAACCCTTAGCCAGATTAACCAGAGGGCACAGAAACAGTATCCAAATCAATAAAATCAGATCTGAAAAGGGAGACATAACAACAGAAACTGAGGAAATTCAAAAAATCATCAGATCCTACTACAAAGGCCTATACTCAACAAAACTGGAAAATCTGGATGAAATGGACAATTTTCTAGACAGATACCAGGTACCAAAGTTAAATGAGGAGCAAATAAACCATCTAAACAGTCCCATAACCCCTAAAGAAATAGCAGCAGCCATTAAAAATCTCCCCACCATAAAAAGCCCAGGACCAGATGGTTTTAGTGGAGAATTCTATCAGATCATCAAGGAAGACCTACTACCAATTCTCTTCAAACTATTCCACAAAATAGAAACAGAAGGAACACTACCCAATTCGTTCTATGAAGCTACAGTCACACTCATATCTAAACCTCACAAAGACTCAACAAAGAAAGAGAACTTCAGACCAATCTCTCTTATGAATATTGATGCAAAAATACTCAATAAAATTCTAGCAAACCGAATCCAAGAACACATCAAAACAATCATTCATCATGATCAAGTGGGCTTTATCCCAGGAATGCAGGGATGGTTCAATATTCAGAAATCCATCAATGTAATCCACTATATAAACAAACTCAAAGAAAAAAACCACATGATCATCTCATAGATGCTGAGAAAGCATTTGACAAAATCCAACATCCCTTCATGGTAAAAGTCTTGGAAAGATCAGGAATTCAAGGCCCATACCTAAACATAGTAAAAGCAATATACAGCAAACCAGTAGCCAACATCAAACTAAATGGAGAGAAACTTGAAGCATTCCCACTAAGATGAGGGACTAGACAAGGCTGCCCACTCTCTCCCTACCTATTCAATATAGTACTGGAATTCCTAGCCAGAGCAATTAGACAACAAAAAGAAGTCAAATGAATACAAATAGGAAAGGAAGAAGTCAAAATATCACTATTTGCAGATGATATGATAGTATACTTAAGTGACCCCAAAAACTCCACCAGAGAACTCCTAAACCTGATAAACAACTTCAGCAAGGTGGCAGGTTGACCCGATCAGTGGTTCCTTAGTAATTCGTGATGACCCGAGGAGGACCGCAACCTGAGAAGAATGGGCGAGAGGGAAGAAGGACTCAAGGAAGCATTTGCTTGTCAAGAGTTGTGTATTTGAGCGCAAAGTGCTTTTTTATACCATGTTTTACAAGGGGAGGGGGGAAGAGGGACCAGGTGGTGTGAAAGTACAGAATCTTCTCGGCCTGTGCCCTGGAACAATAGGTGGTCTACCTGCTTTTCTTAGAGACATGGTGCACTGCTTCTGTGGTCCACCTGCTTTTCTCAGAGACATGGTACACTGCTTTTCCTATCTGTAGCTGCCAACCCGTCCTGTGGTCTACCTGCTTTTCTCAGGGGACATGGTACACTGCCTGAGAACAGCTTGCTGGTGCCAAACAGAATCTTGTGGCTGCCAAGCTGCAGGGGGCACTGCACAGGTGGGGAAAGGTAGGGGGTGAGTAAAGGGCGAGGATCCTGGCTTCCAACATCTCCCCTTCTCTGTTTAGATGGAGAGGGCATCTTGTGGTCAACCCCAACTATGTGAAATTAGAATTTGAAGGTCTAATTATGGGGGGTCTTGGGCAAGTGTACAACCCAAAACATTGATTTGAGATGAGTCACGTTAATGGTCGAAGGCTTTTAGTCTGTCGACAATGGTCAACATCAAGGGACCCCGAGGTGGATGAAAGTAGGGTGAGGGCCCTGTCTTAGGCTATGTAGGCTGCACCCACTCCCAGCACCATGCACTCCTTTCCGGCTGCATTTGGTGGGCCCCTGGGAAGTGGACCTACAATAATCCTGTCATTGGGCTAACTCACAGCCATACTAATCCCTTTGTGAATGCTCAGGTAACCAGCCAATTGTCAGTGTGGGGTGTAATATTGCCATAAAGGAAGACTCCCCGATATTAGAGGGCCACATCAAGGCAGGCCTTGGTTTAGGAAAAAGCCAATTTTTGTTGGGGTGATCAAGAGTCCAGGCTCCCTAACAAGAGAAGCGAGAGCAGAGCCAGGCATACCAGGAATTCTTTTTGAGGACATGGAAGTCTAGCGGTCAGCCATAGGGGGAGGCAGGGGGGCTGGCAGCTGTGCCTGTCTCCAGCAGAGCCACTTCTGGATCCTCTTCAGTCTTTATTTGGTGGTAACTAACTTCAACCGGCTTCTTGATGGCGGAATCAACCTGGTTCTTAACAAAACTTGTGAGACAGTTAAAAGCCCAAGGGCCAAACGAGAGAAGCAAAAGAATGCCAACAAGGGGTCCTAGTATACTAGGCAACAGGGTGGTAAGCCAAGGAGAGGTAGACAACCAATTTTGATACCATGACTCTTGTTGTTCTCTGGCTCTTCTTCTTTCCTCTAAGCTCTTTTTGACTTTATCCAGGCTATTTTGGACAAGCCTGTCTTATCGGAGTAAAAGCAACACTCTTCTCTGAGGCAACGCAGAGACCCCCTTCCTTAAGGAAGACAAGGTCAAGTCCTCTCCTGCTTTGTAGCACTACCTCAGAAAGAGAAGCCACAAAGTCTTAAGGTCTTGTACTCCTTCCCTCAAATTATTTAAATCTTTATCAATGAGGGATTGGAGATGAGTATAGTGATTATTGGAAGTCACCAAGGAGGCTATACCCGTGCCTGCACCGATGGCACTAATCCCTAGTATGACTGACAAGGTGAGGGCAGTCAGGGGTTCTCTCTTGGTTCTCAGAGAAGTTCCTTGATCTATAATGTTGAGGAAGGGCTCTGGATCATGTATGAAAAAATGTGTGAGAATGTTAACAACTACACAATAATCTCTGGAATATAGAAAGCTGGGATTAAATATGTAAGGGGTCAAGCCAGAAGCACAGCCAAAATATGTACCAATGGGTGTCATGGTGTATAAAGAGGTATTATTGAGGATCATTATCTGATTGCATACCGGAATCAAGTCCTTAGGGGGGAGCATGGAGGGTCTCAAAAGGCAAAGACCTATTCCTGAAATAGAGCTAAGGGTTAAATCTACTTCAGGTGAATGAGCTTTAAGGAGTCTACTACCATCATTGGTAAAAATGGGAGGGGAGAGGACAGCTATCCCCTCGTAGAAGGGTGGAGTAGTTGAAAAACAAATCCAGCATTATGGATATTTAGAATCACTGGTATTATGGATGGCCTCAAGAGAAGCATTTACCAAGGAAATAATGAGACCAGCAGAACTAAGAGGGCCTTTGGGAACAGTGGGCTGAAACATGGTAGTCAAAGGCACCAGGAGAGAGAGTGAGGACGAGGCACCAGGGGCGGTGACCATAGGCTTGGGGGTCGGGCTGAGGGGCTTTGAGGGGTGTTGTAGGGCAGGATTGGGGCCCATGGTGGCAATATTTTTGTTAGGGATGGTCTTAAGAAGTTTTATTGTAAAGGTGAGTCCCATATCGTATCTGGATCCATAAATGCGGAGACCCCATTGTCTCCCCTGTAGCCATTTTTCTCCAAGTTGTTCCCTGATTCTGTAAAGGTTACTGAAGGGGATTACAATATGGGGACTTTTCACACTGTGAGTGTTGAACATCTTTGAAAGTGGCACAGTTGGGCCGCTCTGTAGAGTTTTTAACAACCTTAATTGCGTCCCATGTGGAGGAAGGTTTCCAATAAGCATCTCCTGTAGTCTCACATCCCCAATTTTTACAGTAAAACTCTTCGTCCCTCCCGTGAGCTGCCTGTTGTCTAGAGCGGCCATCATGAGGGCAAACATAAATATCTGACTGTAACACCATACAGCAGGAAAATTTATTGCTGCAGCCAAGTCCTGCAACCTGGGCCCTTTGTGAATTATCATGTAGGGACAATTGGCATCCGTATGAACCTGGAATATCCCAGGTCCCTAATCCGGCTGCCAGGTCACAAAGATCGACCCTTAATATTGGCCACTCGGGGTTGGTACCCAGGGAACTATGGGTGCTGGCAACATCTCCCACCTGGTTCATAATAACCCAGGTGAAGTTATACATTTGGTAAGGGGATTGTCGGGGCCTGATACTCACAGTCTGATAAATCTGGAGCTCAAGTAGGAGGAGGGGTCGAAGTCTCCTCGAAGAATATCAAATAGAGGCTTAAGCTCTCCAGTTGTCAATTTTAGATAGGGGCGTAACCAATTAATGTCCCCCAAAAGGCATTGAAAATCATTAAGTATTTGTAAGGAATCTTTTCTGAGTTCAATTTTTTGAGAGAGGACCTTAGAAGGATGAAGTTCAAAGCCCAGGAATAACTGTGGGGGCTGTAGCTGGACCTTCTGGGGGCAATCTGTAGCCTGAGGTCCTGGAGAGCAGTTACCAATTCCTGACCAATTCTGAGCAGGGTGGTCTCATCAGGGCCTGCTAGAAGGATATCATCCATATAATGGATAATATACAATTTAGGGTATCTCAGACGAAAGGGATCAATAGCCTGGGCCACAAACTTCTGGCAAAGGGTGGGACTATTGGCCATGCCTTGAGGCAGGACCTTCCACTGAAATCGTGGAGATGGCCCAATGCAGTTAACAATGGGGAGGCTAAAGGCAAAGCACTTACTATCTTCTGGATGTAGGGGGATACAGAAAAAACAATCTTTCAAGTCAATAACCATCTTGTTGTAACCCTTAGGTATTGCCACGGGAGAGGGGAGGCCAGGCTGGAGGGCTCCCATTGGGACCATGGTCTTATTAATTTCTCTGAGGTCCTGGATCAGTCTCCATCTGCCTCCTTTCTTTTATATCACAAAAATGGGAGTGTTCCAAGGGGAGGTGGAGGGTTCAATGTGGTCAGCATCTAACTGTTCCTGCACCAACTGCATGGCCGCTGAAAAGTTTATGTTGAGGGAGGGGCCATTGGTCGAGCCAGACAGGGAGATCTGACTTCCAGGTGATTTTATCTGCCTGGCATGCAGGGGGAGCAATGGCCCTTAAGAAAAATTTGAATCATAACCTAGTCCTGAATGTAAGGTCTTTGGTGTAATAACAATTGGAGTGGGATTCCCTGGTTGTGTCTGCCCAAACCTTGTCCAGGAATAAACCCTTGGTCCAGCATCTGGTGGGTGACAGCCGCAGAGGGGCTAAACATAAGGACTCCCATTTGACTTAATATATCTCGACCCCATAAGTTTATAGGGAGGCCAGGTACAATGAATGGCTTAACATGCCAGTATTGCCCTCAGGATCCTCCCAGGTTAGCATTGGGAGCTTTGAAGGGTGTTGGTGGACTGGCCAATGCCTTGAAGGTGGGTTAAAGAAGGCTGACAGGGCCAAGAGGGGATCAGGAGGCTTGTGAGATAACTGTGGAGTCGCTCCTGAATCAAGAATCCCTCAAAAGTCTTGCAATTAAGTTTAAGTTTCAATTGTGGGCGTTATTGTGAAAGTCTTTTGACCCAATAGACATCTGAGGACCTGGGGTAGAAGCACCCGGGAGGGGCCCAAGAAGGGTTTTGAGGTGTCTAGTGGAAGGGGAGGGCCTGTGCAAGGCGCTGTCCCTGGCGGATGTGAAGGGGCCCTCTGGAGCTAGTGGCCAACACTTTAATTTCTCCAGAGTAGTCGTTATCAATGATTGAAGGGAAGATGGTAATGCCTTGAAGTGTGGCAGACGCTCTGCCCAAAATAAGATAATAAGTCTGGGATGGGGGGGTGCCCAAATATACCAGTAGGAATTATCTGGACTCCTTCTCCAGCTTCTAATATTGTATCAGAGGAGGCACAGAAGTCCAGTCCTGCGCTCCCTGGGGTAGCCCTGTGGAGGGCTGAGGCTGGTTTGGGAGTTGTTGTTGAAGGGTTTGGTGTGGCCCTGCCTGGCTGTTCCCCGAGGCTGGCAGGAAGGAGACTGGCTGATGGGCCTGGGGCTGGCCCCGCATCCTGTTTCCTAGAAGGGGAAGGAGGGGATTGCCCAGAATATCAGTTTTGGAGTGGCAGGCAGCAGCCCAGTGTCTGCCTCGCTTGCAGGGAGGGCAAAGGGTCGTTGGAGGCGGGCGCTCTCCCCTTAATTGGGGGGGGGGCTGAGCCATGGGTCTACTCTGAGGGCACTGTTTAGCAAAATGACCCAGTTGACCACATCTGAAACAGGCAGATCTTGTTGCCCCACCACTAGTGGCTGCTCCCACAGCCAGACTGATGGCTTGTGAAACCTTTTGGACAAAGGGCTCCACATCCTTGCAGATACGGATCATCTCATCTAAGTCTTTATTTTATATTTTCCTTGAAGGGCAGCCCTACAGGCAGAGTTAGCATTCTCATAAGCAAGCTGTTGGAGAAGTTTATTTTCCCCCTGGCCAGGTCCCAAGGATCTCTCAGCTGCCTCTAGGAGGCGAGCAACGAGCTCTGAAAACTCTTCTTGATTGCCCTGAGTGATTTTAGTCAAGGTAGAAAGAACAGCACTTGGGAGGCAGAGACAGGCAGATTTCTGAGTTCGAGGCCAGCCTGTTCTACAGAGTGAGTTCCAGGACAGCCAAGCTACACAGAGAAACCCTGTCTCAAAAAACAAAAAAAAAAAAAAAAAAAAAAAGAAAGAAAGAACAGAGTCTTTCATGGGAATGGCTCTCCAGGCACTCATAGCTGCCGAGGAGGACTGAGCCAAGAGACCTAAAGAAACTTTTTGTTGTACTTGGTTAGAAGCATATTTTCCTCGACCTAGGAGTTTATCAAGCGTGTGCTCGAGAGATTGGCTTGGGCCTGGGACCTGCAGCGATCAGCCCAATCTGCCTGCCAGGAGAGGAATTGTCCCTGAGTCAGGACTGACTGGGCGATGGTGGAGCCATTCATTGGGAGTTAAATATCCACCTCCACAGAGACTCTCAAGGAGGGAGAGTGTAAAGGGGGTGTTGGCACCATAATTTCGGACGGCAGAATTTAACTCTTTAAGATGTTTAAAAAGAAGTTTTTTAAAGACTATGGAGTCTCTTGTAAAATCCTCATCATTACTTTCATTTTCAATTTCTGAATTGGGCTCATCTTCAGAAGAATCAGCCTCAGTCTCGGGCTGGGGGCAAGGTGTTCGAGAGGGCCTGTGAGAGGAACGAGAAGGAGGAGGTGTGGAAGGCGTGGAAGAGGAGGGGGGGTGCTGAGCTCCGGACCAAACTGCGAGGGGAGGCGGTGGAGTCTGCCGAAACTAAGAATCAGAAGCTGTGACAGGTGTTTGTGAGGGAGGGGCTTGAGATTGGGTGACAGGAAAGGCTAGGCGGAGGGAATCTTGAGAAGGAGCAGAGGAGGAGCATAGTACTGAGAGGCGGAAGATTTGGTTTTGGAGGCTGAGGATATCTGTCAGCTCACGAACCTGGGAAGAAAGGTGGTACCGCATATCTGAAAGAGAGTTAGGCAAAGAGGCCAGGAAGGTTGGAAAGGCGAGTGCAGGGAGGGGAGCAGAAAGTACTATAGGAAGAGGCCAGTCAGGGCTGTGCTGACAGGCAGCTTCATCTTCAAGAATGGCTGCATCACCAGAGTTCAAAGCCTCTGAATCAGGGAGAGCGGCTGGGGGAGTCGCTGAAGCTGTCAGCTGTAAGGGCAGCAGAGGAGAAGAAGAATGATGTTTAGCAGCAGGGCAAGGGGAACAGGGGGAGCAGGTTTCCAAATAACAGGGTTGCAAAAGTGAGTGGAGGAAGGAGTCTGTGAGTTGGAAGCAGCTGAAGAATCACAAGGTGGAGACTGAAGAATCAGGGTGGAGGAAATCAAGAGAAGGTAAACTTGGATAGAGGCGAAGTGGTTTAGAAGGAGGAGAAACCTGATCAGGAGCAATGTCTATAAGAATGAAAGAAACGGAAGCCTGGGATGGAGGCCGGGAGGACTGATGATATGGGCAGGTAAAATTAAGCCGAGACTGTGACAAGCAATATTCAGCAACAGACAGGAGTTGTTGCTTCCCTGTATCCTTATCTGCATCTTCAATAATGTCCCTAATAATACCCAAAAAGAGAAAATTGTTGCAGTAACAACAGCATCGCCTTCAGTTTTAATTTTCTCATTTAATTCACAACCTACCTTCTGCCACTTCTTAGGATGGATGGTAGGACCATCAACCATAAACCAAGGACACTTCTCATCAATAAAAATAATAAAAGTCATAAGATCCTTTCTCTTAACCTTTATTCCTTTCTCCCTGAGCGCACATTTGAGGTCCTTTATGAAGGATGCCTCCTTTGACAAAGAATGGCCCATTCTGTATGGGACGGAATGTAATGAAGCTTACCCGAGGATGACAGGTCACAGGCCATGATCGCTGCCTCACTCAATCTTGATGTTGCTTGCATGCCTACCGAGGTCCGTCCAGAGGGATCCGTTCCTCAAGCCCCACGTATGGGCGCCACTTGACCCGACCATGGGTCCTTAGTAATTCGTGATGACCCGAGGAGGACCGCAACCTGAGAAGAATGGGCGAGAGAGAAGAAGGACTCAAGGAAGCATTTGCTTGTCAAGAGTTGTGTATTTGAGCGCAAAGTGCTTTTTTATACCATGTTTTACAAGGGGAGGGTGAAGAGGGATCAGGTGGTGGAAAAGTACAGAAAATTCTTGGCCTGTGCCCTGGAACAATAGGTGGTCTACCTGCTTTTCTTAGAGACATGGTACACTGCTTCTGTGGTCCACCTGCTTTTCTCAGAGACATGGTACACTGCTTTTCCTATCTGTAGCTGCCAACCTGTTCTGTGGTCTACCTGCTTTTCTCAGAGGACATGGTAAACTGCCTGAGAACAGCTTGCTGGTGCCAAACAGAATCTTGCTGCTGCCAAACTGCAGGGGGCACTGCACAGGTGGGGAAAAGTAGGGGGTGAGTAAGGGGCGAGGTTCCTGGCTTCCGACAGCAGGTTATAAAATCAACTCGAAACAAATCAGTAGCCTTCCTCTACATGAAAGATAAACAGGCTGAAAAAGAAATTAGGGAAATGACACCCTTCACAATAGTCACAATAATATAAAATACCTCGGGGTAAATCTAACCAAGCAAGTGAAAGATCTATATGACAAGAACTTCAAGTCTCTGAAGAAAGAAATTGAAGAAGATGTCAGGAAATGGAAAGATCTCCCATGCTCATGGATCAGCAGGATTAATATAGTAAACATGGCCATCTTGCCAAAAGCAATCTACAGATTCAATGCAATCCCCATTAAAATACCAACTCAATTCTTTACAGAACTAGAAAGAGAAATTCTCAAATTTATTTGGAACAACAAAAAACCCAGGATAGAGAAAACCATTCTCAACAATAAAAAACTTCTGGAAGAATCACCATCCCTGACCTTAAGCTGTACTACAGAGCAATGTGATAAAAAGGCCTGGTATTGGTACAGAGTCAGGCAGGAAGATCAGTGGAATAGAGTCAAGACCCAGAAATGAACCCACACAACTATGGTCATTTAATCTTGACAAAGTAGCTAAAACCACCAGTGGAACAAAGACAGCATTTTCAACAAATGGTGCTGGTTCAACTGGAGGACAGCATGCAGAAGAATGCAAATCATCCATTCTTATCTCCTTGTACAAAGCTCAAGTCCAAGTGGATAAAGGACTTTCACATAAAACCAGACACACTGAAACTAATTGAAGAGAAGCTGGGAAGACCTACGAATACCTAGACACAGCAGAAAAGTTCCTGAACAGAAATCAATGACCTATGCTCTAAGATCTAGAATTGACAAATAGGACTTCATAAAATTGCAAAGTTTCTGTAAGGCAAAGGACACTGTCAATAGGACAAAACGGCAACCAACAGATTGGGAAAAGATCTTTACCAATCCCATATCTGATAGAGGACTAATATCCAATATATACAAAGAACTCAAGAAATTAGACTCTAGACAACCAAATAACCCTATTAAAAATGGGGTACGGAGCTAAACAAAGAATTCTCAAGTAAGGAAATGTGAATGGCCAAGAAGCACCTAAAGAAATGTTCAGTATCCTTGGTCATCAGGGAAATGCAAATCAAAACAACTCTGAGATTCCACCTCACACCAGTCAGAATGGCTAAAATCAAAAACTCAGGTGATAGCAGATGCTGGTGAGGATGTGGAGAAAGAGGAACACTCCTGCATTGTTGGTGGGATTGCAAGATGGTACAACCACTATGGAAAACAGTCTGGCGGTTCCTCAGAAAATTGGACATATCACTACCTGAGGACCCAGCTATACCACTCCTGGGTATATACCCAGAAGATGCTCTAACATATAACAAGGATATATGCTCTACTATGTTCATAGCAGCTTTATTTATAATAGCCAGAAACTGGAAAGAACCCAGATGCCCTTCAACAGAGGAATGGATACAAAAAATGTGATACATTTACACAATGGAATATTACTCAGCTATTAAAAACAATGAATTTGATAAATTCTTATGTAAATGGATGGAACTAGAAAATATCATCCTGAGTGAAGTAACCCAATCACAAAAGAACATACATGGTATTCACTCACTGATTATTGGATTTTAGCCCAGAAGCTTGAAATACCCAAGATTCAACTCACAGACCACATAAAGCTCATCAAGAATGACAACCAAGTAGGGGGACCACTTCAGTCCTTCTTAGAAGGAGTAACAAAATACTCAAGGGAGCAAATATGGAGACACAGTGCAGGACAGAAACTGAAGGAGGGACCGTCTACAGACCATTCCACCTGGATATCCATCCCATGTGCAGTCACCAAAGGTAGATGTTGATATGGATGTTAGGATGTACATGCTGACAGGAGCCTGATATAGCTGTCTCCTTAGAAGTCTGCAAGAGTCTGACATACTCAGAGGCAGATGCTCACAGCTAACCATCAAACTGATCATGGGGTTCCCAAAGGAGAAGATAGAGTGAAGGCTGAAGGAATTGAAAGGATTCGTGACACCATGAGGAAAGCAACAATACCAACCAAACAGAGACCTCAGCATCTAAACCACCAGCCTGTGAGCGCTTAGGGAGGGACCCATGGCTCCAGCTATATATGCAAGGGAGCTACATATAAGTGGGAGAAGAGATCCTTGGTCCATGAAGGCTGGGCGTCATAGGGGGGGATATTCGAGGGTGGAGAGGTGAGGTACGGGGGAGGTTGGGTGGGGGTACACCAACGTGGAGGCAGGAGGAGGGGGGAAGGGATAGTGAGTTCCTGGGAGTGAGGGGAGGAAATGGGGAAAGGAGAGAACATCTGAAATGTAAACAAAATTTCCAATTAAAAAAAAAAAAAAGAACAATCCTGGGTCAGAATTTTTGACTGTGGGATGGCAACCCAACTCCTGCACTTGATGCTCTGTCTTTCTATTGGAGGTGGACTTTACAAGTTTCCTCTCCCCACTATAGGGCATTTTTTTTAAGGTCCCTCCCTTTGAGCACTGAGAGTATCTTGACACTCTGGTCTTTGAAACATTCTAGAGTGTCCCCCACCTCATAACTCCTGAGATTGACAGTTTCCATTCTTTCTGCAAGTCCTAATTGCTTCAGTCCTGTTCCCTGCCCCAATATCTGATCATGTTCCATTTCTCCTCCCTGTCCCCTTTCCCATCCAGGTCCCTGCATCCCTCACTGCCCTCTCCTGACCCCGTGACTACTTTCTACTCCCTCCCAAGTGGGATTGAGCCATTCTGACTTGGGCCTTTCAGCTTGTTAACCTTCTTGAGTTCTGTGTATTGTATCCTGGGTATTCTCTACTTTTTTGGCTGATATCCATGTATTAGTGAGTGCATACCATACATTTGATTTTGGGTCAGAGTAATCTCACTCAGGATGACATTTTCTAGTTCCACTCACTTGCCTGCAAAACTCGTGATGTCCTTGTTCTTAATAGCTGAATAGTATTCCATCGTGTAAATAAAGTAAATTTTCTGTGTTCATTCTTCTGTTGTGGGACATCTGGGTTGTTTTTAGCTCCTGGCTATTACAAATAAGGCTTCTATGAACACAGTGAAACATGTACCCCTGTGGCATGATGGGTTATCTCTTGGGTGGTATAGCTGGGATTTCAGGTAGATATATTTCCAATTTTCTGAGGGACCTCCAGATTGATTTTCATAGTGGTTGTACAAGATTACAATCCCTCCAGAAATGGAGGAGTGTGTTCTTCTTTCTCCACATTCTCACCAACATGTGTTGTCACCTGAATTCTTGATCTTAGCATTCTGATAAGTGTAAGGAGGAACTTCAGGGATATTTTGATTTGCATTTCCCTGATCACTAAGGACTTTGAAAATTTCTATCTTTTTTTTTATTATTATTATGCTCAATGTAGGTTTTTTTTTTTATTGGATATTTTATTTACATTTCAGATGTTCTCCCCTTACTCAATTTCCCCCATCCACCCCAGGAACTCCCTATCCCATCCCCTTCCTCCTGCTACTATGAGGGTGGACCCCCACTTAACCCCCCACCTCACCACCCCACCCTCGAATTCCCTCCCCCCACGACGTCCATCCTTCATGGGAACAAGGCTCTCTTCTCCCACCTATAACACCCTTGCATATACAGCTGGAGCCATGGTTCCCTCCCTAAGTGCTCCCAGGATGGTGGTTTAGACCCTGGGGGCTCTGGTTGGTTGGTATTGTTGTTCTCCTCATGGGGTCGCGAATCCTTTCAACTCCTTCTGTCTTCACGCTAACTCCTCTATTGGGAACCCGTGATCAGTTTAATGGTTAGTTGTGAGCATCTGCCTCTGAATATGTCAGACTCTTCCAGACCTCTAAGGAGACAGCTATATCAGGCTCCTGTCAGCATGTACATCCTGACATCGACATCAATGTCTACCTTTGGTGACTGCACGTGGGATGGATACCCAGGTGGAATGGTCTGCAGACGGTCCCTCCTTCAGTTTCTGTCCTGCACTGTGTCTCCATATTTGCTCCCTTGAGTATTTTGTTACTCCTTCTAAGAAGGACTGAAGCCCCCCTACTTGGTCTCCATTCTTCATGAGCTTTATGTGGTCTGTGAGTTGAATCTTGAGTATTTCAATCATCTGGGCTAAAATCCAGTAATCAGTGAGTGAATACCTGTGTGTTCTTTGTGATTGGGTTATTTCACTCAGGATGAAACCTTACTAAAGCTCAAAGCACACATTGCACCTCACACAATATTAGTGGGAGACTTGAGCACCCCACTATCAGCACTGGACAGATCATGGAAACAGAAACTAGACAGAGGTACAGTGAAACTAACAGAAGTTATGAACCAAATGGACTTAACAGATATCTATAGAACATTTCACCCAAAAACAAAAGAATATACCTTTTTCTCAGCAGCTCATGGTACCTTCTCCAAAGTAGACTATATAATTGGTCACAAGACAGGCCTCAACAGATACAAAAAAAATCAACATAATCCCATGCAACCTATCAGATCACCATGGTCTAAAGGGTCTTCAGTAACGACAAAGACAATGGAAAACCCACATTCACATGAAACTGAACAATACTCTACACGTTCATAATGGGGTCAGGGAAGAAATAAAGAAAGAAATTAAAGACTCTTTAGAATTTAATGAAAATGAAGACACATCATACCAAAACCTATGGGACACAATGAAAGCAGTGCTAAGAGGAAAACTCATAGCTCTAAGTGCATACAAAAAGAAACTGGAGAGCGAATACACTAGCCGCTTGACAAACACACCTGAAAGGCCTAGAACAAAAAGAAGCAAATACACCCAAGAGGAGTACAAGGCAGGAAATAATTAAACTCAGGGCTGAAATCAACCAAATAAGAAACAAAGAGAACTATACAAAGAATCAATAAAACCAGGAGTTGGTTCTTTGAGAAAATCAGCAAAATAGATAATCCCTTAGCCAGACTAATCACAGGGCAGAGAGACAGTATCCAAATCAATAAAATCAGAGCTGAAAAGGGTGACATAACAACAGAAACTGAGGAAATTAAAAAAAAATCGTTAGATACTACTACAAAAGCCTTACTCAACAAAATTGGAAAATCTGGATGAAATGGACAATTTTCTAGACAAGTACCAGTTATCAATGTTAAATCAGGAGCAGATAAATCATCTTAACAGTCCCACAACCCTGAAAGAAATAGAAGCAGTCATTAAAAGTCTCCCCACCAAAGCATGCCCAGGTCCAGATGGTTTTAGTGCAGAATTCTATCAAACCTTCAAGGAAGATCTAATACCAATTCTCTTCAAACTATTCCACAAAATAGAAACAGAAGGAACACTACCTAAATCATTCTATGAACCCACAATTATGCTCATACCTAAGCCACACAAAGACCCAACAAGAAAAGAGAACTTCAGACCAATCTCCCTTATGAATATCGATGAAAAAAATACTGAATAAAATTCTCTGGAACCGAATCCAAGAACACATCAAAACACTTATCCATCATGATCAAGTAGGCTTTATCCCAGGAATGCAGGGTTGGTTCAATATTCGGAAATCCATCAACATAATTCACTATATAAATAAAATCAAAGAAAAAAAAACACATGATCATATCTCTAGATGCTGAGAAAGCATTTGACAAAATTCAACACCCCTTCATCATAAAAGTCTTGGAAAGATCAGGAATTCAAGGTTCATACTAAACATAGTAAAAGCAATATACAGCAAGCCAGTAGCCAACATTAAACTAAATGGAGAGAAACTTGAAGCAATCCCATTAAAATCAGGATGATATTTTCTAGTTCCATCCATTTACATAAGAATTTATCAAATTTCTTCTTATCCATTCAAGATTCCTCTGTTGTGGTATCTTGATTTAGTTTTATATCCCATTTTTTGATTGTGTTGTTTGATTTTTTTGGTGATTAGCTTCCTGAGTTCGTTATATATTTTGGATATTAGCCCTCTATCAGATGTGGGGAAGATGTTTTTTCTAAAAGTCCAAATCAGGTCCATTAGAATTATTTGATACCCTCACAAGTACACCAATTCTTCTTTGTTTCCATCTTAGTTAGTTGGATGTGGTTCTCAGAGGCCTTTGCTTGGCAAATATCTCTGATTCCCCTAGTCTTTCATTTTTTTAATTTTGTCTGCTGAGAGCATGTTATAGGTGTACAAATGTATGACTGTGACATAAGTTCAAAACACCAGAGAAACTTTTTTCCTGTGTTGAACCTCTTATTTATATATTGGATGCTGGCTAGTATCAGACAAGTCTGGATTTTCATGGTTTTCCTGAATAAATTACTTAGTTGCTTCTGGAGAGCCAAAAACAAATATAAAACTCCTTTTGATTCCTTTAACTGTATCAGTATAGGTCACTAGGATTGTGATCAAACATCCTGTAGATCAATTTATCAATTTACTACTTTTAACTACCTTATAATATTAAGGTAAAATTTAGAAATAACTCAACTACTTCTAAATAAACCTCCATTAGATATACATTTTTAACTTTAAGCCAGTATCTTAACTATTACCAAGTGCACATCAAATGCTTCACTGATTAAATTAGAGGTTTGCTGTTAGTGAATTAAACTTGAAGATGATTTACACCATTGGACTTATTCCCTTCTCTCTAGGTTGATGAATGGCCTGGTATTCTACCTTAGGCACATTCCTATCAAATATAGGACTACCGTTCCCAGTAATACTGGCTTGGAGTTCAGCCATGCAGAACACTGTAAAATTACACTATAGTATATATGTCTCAACAAAGTAAATAAACAATAAAAAAAAAAAACAAACCTTGTTCCCTTCCCTTTCACAAGCCTCCACTCTTTTGTGACCTTTGTAGTCTGGTAGGTTTCTCATCCCAACCTCATCTTGTTCACCTAATTCGTTTCCTTAAGTACTTCCCTTAATAAGGCTTTTGAATCATTTTCTCTCATTTTAGTTTGCTTTTCAAGATGGATGAACATCTAAGCCTTCATTAATATACTTCTCTGAGGAAAAAAAAAAAGGAATGTTAACTGAGATAAACTAAATATGTTGAAAAGGTAAAGGAAAACCTGCCAATAGAAAACCTTTACAAATGAGTACAGCTTAAAGTGAATGACCATATATTATGATTATACGCTTTCATTAGATTTTCTTATAAATATCTATATTGATTGGGCTTAAGTTGTTTTCCATATATTTATACATAAGTATGTTTTAGTTTAGAGAAAGGAATATAGAGTATTAGTTTTATAGAATTCCTTAAAGACATGAAAATAGTGTAGGAAAAGACATGCAACCACTCCTTATTTTAAAATGACACAAAGTTTTTCAAGTGAAAAGCAAATGATCAGAACTGTCCCTAAACATTGCATGTTCCATTACCACAGACTCTGTCATTGATCTGCACCTCCTCCACCTTACAAATATTAACTATTCTACAGGTGACCTTCAGTTTCTTATCAGAACAAAAAGTACCTGAATGCTGAAAGACAAGCAGACAAAGTACATGAAGTGTGACTCTATCAGGAAGTTTTAAAGTCTCTCAACATCCTGTTCCATTTAACCTGGACAGACTGGGCATAAAGCATGCCATAGGAGCTGTGCCATGCTGGATGAATTTACTCCTGGTGAGAAACAACCTGTATGTGAATTCTGTTATTAGTAGCTTAGAGAAAAGTAGAAAACAACCAATTGTGGTTCAATCATGTTTTATAATATAAAACTAAAACTTATCTTAATGAGAAAAAGATATGATTATGTTTTAAAAATTAAGTATATTAATGTGGATTATTTTATTTATTTATTTATTTTTCATTTTTTTTTCTTTTTCTTTCTTTTTTTTTTCTATTCCCAGTCCACCCTCCAACTGTTCCACATCCCATAACTCCTCTTGCCCCCTGTCTCCATGAGGATGTCCCCACCACCTCCCCTCCCAAACCCCACCATACCACTAAACTCCCTGGGGGCCTCCAGTCTCTTGAGGGTTAGATGCATCTTCTCTGACTGAACCCAGACCCAGCAGTTTTCTGCTGGATATATGTTGGGGACCCCATATCGGCTGGTGCATACTGCCTGGTTGGTAATCCAGTGTCTGAGAGATCGAGAGGTTCAGGTTAATTGAGACTGCTGGTCCTCCGACAGAGTTGCCCTCCTCAGCTTCTATCAGCATTTTCCTAATTCAACCACAGGGGTCAGCAGCTTTTGTCTATTGGTAGGGTGCAAATATCTAGATCTGACTCTTTCAGCTGCTTGTTGGGTCTTTCAGAAGACAGTCATGATAGGTCCCTTTTTGTAAGTACTCCATAGCCTCAGTAATAGTGTCAGGCCTTGGGGCCTCCCACTGAGCTAGATCCCACTTTGGGCCTGTCACTGAACCTTCTTTTACTCAGGGTCCTCTCCATTTCCAATCCTGTAGCTCTTTTAGACAGGAACAATTATGGGACAACTGTGGGATGGCAACCCCATCCCTCACTTGATGCCCTGTCTTTCTGCTGGAGATGGGCTCTACAAGTTCCTTCTCCCCACTGTAGGGCATTTCATGTAGGGTCCCTCCGTTTGAATCCTGGGTATCTTTCACCTCCCAGATCTCTGGTACATTCTGGAGGTTCCCCCAACTTCCTACTTCCTGAGGTTGCCTGTTTCCATTCTTTCTGCTTGCTCTCACAGCTTCAGTCCTGCCTCTCAATAACAGATCATGTTCCCCTTTCCCTCACAGGTTCCTCCCACCCTCCCAACTTGTGGTTGCTTTCTTCTCCTTCCCAGGTGGGACTAAGGTATCCTCATTTGGATCCTTTACAGGGGAAAGTTTCCTAACCAGAACTCTAATGGCTCATGCTCTAAGGTCAAGAATTGATAAATGGGACCTCATGAAACTGGAAAGCTACTGTAAGAAAAAGGACATAGTAAATAAGACAAATCGGCAACCTACAAATTGGGAAAAAAAAATCTTCACTAACCCTACATCAGATAAAGTGTTAATATCCAAAATATATAAAGAACTCAACAAGCTAATCACCAAAAAAACCAAACAACCCAATCAAAAAATGGGGTATAGAACTAAACCAAGAATTCACAACAGAGGAATCTCGAATGGCTGAAAAGCACCTTAAGAAATGTTCAAAGTCCTTAGTGATCAGAGAAATGCAAATCAAAATAACCCTGAGAGTCCACCTTACACCAATCATAACTGCTAAGATCAAAATCTCAAGTGATAACACATGTTGTTGAAGATGTGGAGAAAGCTGATCACTCCTCCATTGATACTGTAATTTCAAACTGGTGAAATCAATGTGGAAGTTTCTCCGAAAATTGGAAATCGATCTACCTGAAGATCCAACAATACCACTCTAGGGATCATTATTTATTTTAAAACATAATGGTGATCCAGAAAACACAATACTATTATATGGTCTAATTAAAATTCAAACTCAAAAAAGAGAATTAGCTGTTTCCTGACATGTATCAAATACACAAATGAGACTGGAGAAAATAGTATTGCATATATGAATTAAAATGAGTAAATGAAAAACAGGATAATTTTTACTGGGCTCAAATAATTGGAATGCAAACTCGTAAAGAGGCACTCCAGGGTACAATATTGAAAGATATACTGTGTAGGGTTTGGGGCTTATACATAATATGGCTTTCTTGAACTGATGATTTTCCCTCAAATTTAGATACATGCAGGATGCACATCACATAAGTGGCCATCTCACGTCTAGGGATGCTGGAAATTGAATATACAAGGAGTTTCAACAAGCTCTGATATTTCAAGCAAATTATCAATTATTTTAGAGCTTCCTTTTTTTTGAAGCAATTTAGCGAGGTTTCATACTTGCATCCAGTGTACTGTTTTCTGTTCTAAAAAATGTTATTTGTTCATGATATGCTGTAAAATACGGTGAAGCCAGGTGTGATAGTGCATATATTTTGTTTGAACACTCAGAATCAGAGACAGAGGGAACTCTATGAGTTCAAGAGAGCAATAATATGTTGTGTGTGTGTGCTGATAATATTTAAAACGACGGCACCCGATCTGACTTATAGTTACAGAGCAGTCATGTTCTAGACTAGGCTATGCCTAAGGTCACTTCTTGGCATGTTCTCACTGCTGCCCAGCTCAGGTCACTGGCTCAGGTAGGCCAGAACACTGGCCCTGGTACCCATGAGATGCCAGCATGATAGATGCTCCACCAATCTATCACGCTGTCTCCACAAGACTGGACTGAGCCCAGACCATCCTGCCATCCATACAGTACCCAGTAGAAATGAGACTCTAATGTTTGATGATTATCCAAAGGCTTTACATGTTTGATAATGCTCAATAAACAAGATGCACACACAATTAGAAGTGTGTCCCAATATCTAACCTTAAGATATAAATTGTTACCCAGGACTGCTCTCAATACATCCATGGTCTTCCATGGCTCCTATATCTCTGTCCTCTAGCTCCTCCTCTTCCTCTCCTCTTCCTCTCCTTATTCCTCCCACATTAGCTCTTCCCAACTTTCTGGGAAAATATTCTTCTATATATATATATGTTCTCACAGTAAAATATTTTAATTAGGTTATACTTATATAACATATAAATTATTTAAGGAAAATATTTCTAGGAAATATTAAGAGACAGTCAACATTTATATAAGATAATACTCAGTAGTGCAGAAATGAACTGACTAGTTAATAATCTCACTGTACTATGGTTTGCCAACTTCTAGGTAATTGGTCTGTGGATATTCTTCATTTGCCTAGATTTATCCATATTAAGACCTCACAAATCAGCTACTGAAAGTCCAAACCTTTTAACTAAAATACTAATTTTAGATATATTTGTGTAAATTGAAAGATAATTGAAGGAAATTAGATCACTTTACTTTTAAAACGAGCCTGAATTAGAAAGATATACAAAGAAGTGGACTGGAACCTGAAAACCACAGTTTAAAAATTAAAATCTGCTGCTTAGTTCAGAAGCCAAGATTGAATAAGAAAAAAATTAAACTCAGTATAATGAAAACTCAAGACAGTAATACATTTCTATGGAAGTGGATGTGAAAATAAAATAACTTGATTTTAAGGAAAACAGAGACAAACATGATAAAGATTTTGAAAATAATTTAAGTGAGAATAAAAGGAAAAGCAATTGGAAAATTAAAATTCTAATTAATATAAATCCATGTTTGAGTCCTTGTAAGTCATATTAAAGTGCCAGTAGTATAAAGCAAGGGTTGAAGAAGGTTAAAGGTTCAGTCTAATTATGACTGAACAACATGCATTTTGCTTATTTGCCTCATTCTGTTTATTAGCACATCCATTTGTGGATACATTACTTCATCCTATGTCTTCAGTATAATAATTAATAATAATGCAATGTACATGTATGTTCAGGTTTCTTTTTGAATAATTATTTCATTTCCCATGGATATACAAAGAGTGGGTTTGTTGTATTTTTGTTGTCCTGTTTTTTGTTTCAGTAGAATATAGATATTCTTTTCAGACTTAGTATAGCTTTTGTAATTTCCTTGAAAGAAGAGTTCCTCTTTTTGTATACCTTTACCAGCATTTTTTTTTTTTGATTAAACTACTTGACTAAAACTAAGATCACGTATCACTGTAAATTTGATTTTTATTTCCCTGATGACTACTAATATTAACACTTTCTCCTATACTTGGGCATTTGTATGTCTGCCTTGAAAAAATGTCCATTCAGCTAGCTCATTTAATCATTTTTATTTAGGATATTTTCAATCGAATAAAGGAATATTATCTTGTCACTAGTAGCAATGTAAATAGGATTAGAGGGTATTTAGCTTAGTGAAATACATAAGAGAGGTTACACATCGCTTATACACTCTCATGTATAAATGCTGTAAATATCATTAAACTAAAAGATATAAGATATGAGATGATAAAGGTTTAGATAACAGTACCAAGATACAGTTATAATGTAATTAGTTTTACTATTATACAAGATAAATACACAATAATGCAGAATTTTTCTAAAAATGAAGAGAGTGAATTTACACAATATACAAAAATGAAATCATTTGTTCATGTAAGCATGGAAGAAACAATGGAAAATTCTCAGTTGCTAACATTTGATTACTCCTTAAACACCTATCAGTTTTCTTACACTATGGTCTTCAAATGTGTAAGTAACCTCAACGTTTAAATGGCTTGCTAGTTACTACTTCATACCAGGTACAATTGTTTGCTCTGTTGTCAGGGTTCTGATTTGAAAAGATACCTGCTAATATTTCCTCAGACTAATTCATAAAACTATGAAATAAAAATTGTGCTTGTTAGGAACATTGGCTTTAAAAGTATAAACTGGATTTTCAGAACCAGAAAGAGAAACCTTAAATGATCATGCATGCAATATTCTTATTCATGTTATCAAACTCACATGTCACTGACTGATATCTCATCCCAAAATATGCAGGAGGCAAGATAGGTATGATGAAAGTCATGGGGATGAATTGGACATCAGCTGTCACTATTTTCCACCAGAGAAGGAAAATAGAGAATATTAAAATGTTCACTTTTTCCTTTACAAATAAAAATTACCTTTAGAGTCACTAAAAATATTAATGGTAATTTTATTTTTAGGTAAAGAAAAAGAAAAAACTCTCAGACTACTAGCCTGAAGAAAAAAAACAAAACAAAACAAAAAAAAAAACCTACAGGCACCAGGGAATGCTGAAGTGAATATAATTGTCTTCTTCAGAAAAGTATAACTCAACTGGTTTTCTCAAGTTGTCAGTCCTGAAAACCTATATGAATACAGATAACATTATATGAATTGAGCCAAATATGCATATATACATATATATATATATATATATATATATATATACACATATATGTATATGTAATATATATATCCTCAATATATGTCATAGAATGCCAAAATTCATTAATAATTAAAATTTAAATTTAAAGTTTTATATATATTTACATATATACATGTTTGTATGTATATACAGTGTATGATTATGATATAATACACACATACTCAACATTTTATATATATATATATATATATATATATATATATATATATATATATATATATGAAAGCCAAGGTGTGTGTAACATACACACAAACACACACACCACACACACACACACACACACACACACATATATGTACATATATGAAGAGGCTATGAGTTTGAGAAAAAGCAAGTAGGGATACATAGAAACAGTTGGAGAAAAGAAGTGGAAATGATATAATTATTATATTCACATTAAGTAAAAAGTATTTTAAATGGTAAACATTATGTTGTATGTGATTTATTTTCTTAAGAAAATGGCTAATGAAATCCTGATAAAATATGTAGGAATGGAAGAAGCAAGTCAAATTATAAGTAGTTACAGAAAAATGGAAGCAACTTTCTCAGCACAATAGTGTCAATTTTATATTGATCTTCCACTATTTGCACTTTCATAGTATATTAAGATTTCAATCAGAGGTGGACTAGAACCTGGAAGGTAAAATCATTTATCTGTGTCACTGCTACAACCTTGAGAAGATGAAAAGGAAAGTCTTGTGAGAAATGCCTACGCTGAGGGAGATAAACTGGCCTTTGCCCACTGATGGAAGGAGAATGGGCAATGTGAAAGGAAGCCAGAGTTTTGCCCTCTAAAGAGTCATCACAGAGCACCTCAGAGAATTTATGGTCCCTGTCTAGTTCAAACATTTTCTTTGCTGAGTTGTAATTTATTTTGTTATCTCACAGCTTTCATTGAAGTTTGCTTTAGAGTTATAGCAGTCATCACAGTTTTGTGAAGTTCCAAAGTCTACTCCCCTGTAGTGAATGAAAATCCATGGACAAACTTAAGGTACGCTCAGAAAGCAAGTACCCTTAAGCTGGCTGTACTCGCTAGGAAAGAAGTACTCAAATATCTGAACTAATACAAACCATTAGTTGTTTGTGCTTATGCTTATATTTTTTCCTTTTCTACACAAAGGAACTGATACATTTATGTTGTATCTAGGAAATAGACTGCTTGCTGTGTAACAATATCATCCTAGCACTATAACTGAATTATGTCTTCTAATGTTTTATAACAGCACATGTCAGGATTCTAACTCTTTTGCCGGAAGTAACATTATAAGACCTTATTGGTATTTTACTTTCTGGTAATACAGTTATATAAGTTTTTCTCTTGATACTCTAAAGAAAAGTTCATAGACTGTGTTTATGCCACTAATATTCTTTTTCAACATTTTCCTGTTTAATGTAAAGGTCAATTTTCTTTTCTATCCATTCATTTTAATATTTCTATATTGTTGCTTCAAGAGATCAATAATAACATTTTCATGTTGGATTTAAAAACGACATGACTTGGACCTATATTTATGTTTTCTCGATTAGTTTGGGAAAATGTTTAATACTGTTAGAAGGGAATGTATCCAGTGAATACATAATCTAAATAGTAGAGGTGTTAATCAGAATGTATCCAGTCAGTTGCAAACGTTAATATCTGCTTGAAGCCACAAAGTAATTTAAATTAAAAAAAAAAATAGAATTTGAACTCACTGGTTTCTCTGTATGCTTTCAAGTCAAAAGCACAGAATATTTATTTAAGAACATTAGTGAGTTATAAAAATGCAAAGGAAAAATATGATATTTAGGTAGGAAAGGTCATATTTACAAAAAAAGTTATAGTCTTAAAAACTTGAAATGTCAAGATAATGTAGAAGGCTATGAAGTAATTTTGCAAACTTACTGTTTGATTGATTGAATCTATTTCTTAGGAATTACCAAGCAAATGCAAGCTAGCACACTTGGAAGAAGTTCTATATGAAAGGTGTATTTGTATGTTTTCTGAAGGAAGACTGTTACAGTGTTTACTAAAGGTGCGGATTTGGACAACAAAGGTACCTTGTTAATTCTGTGGTTTGAGAAGTAGCGTGGCATGTAGAGAATTTTTAATAGAAAATTAACAATATGAACATTTGTGAAAAATGTATAGATAGTCTCAATGTTTAAAAGTAAAAGAGTTTAAAACAGAATTTTGATTTCTGTACAGGGTGTGATGTTTTAAGAGAAGGAAGAAATGATGTGAATATGGAAAACATTTGCAAGAGTCAAGTACTGATGTAAATTTTAAACATTATTTTTATTAACTTTGGTTAATGAATATCAAAGCTACTACTTTTGATACTATTAAGCTAAGCCTATTTGTAATCTTCTATGTTTATCCATAAACCATGGAGTCCTATATTCCAATTTTAAATGATCTCCTCTTGTGGGAAAACGGGGCCAACAGCGAGGGAGTCCCAGAGGCTTCCATGAGGCAGGACCCACATCCAGGAGAAAGTCTAAGGTTCTAAGGGCTGGATGATATGAGGAAGTCCTTGGTTCCAAAAGGGATTATTATCATGGTGGATGGTGGATGGATCTGGATGTACCCACCCCCCCCCCCAAACTCAGGACAGATCTGAGTTAAGTAGGGAGGGAGAAAATGGGAGGTTCTGGGGGCAGTTTAATTGGCTCTGCCCTCTGGCCTTCATTAGTATGTAAGTCTCTAGGGCCTGAGGCCCATAGTCACACCCTCTACATGTGCACTTTGGGAGGGGCTGTAATGGCCTACATGACTGAACAATGTAGGTCCATGGACTGCTTTTCTGGGGACGTGGCCGAACTCCTGCCATTTCTCCGGTGGAGTCTCAGGGTTCTAGGCCCATGCCCAGCCAAGAACCAGGATACCCTTACCCAGTCCCACATCCTCTGGTGCTTTCAGAATTCCTAATCTACTCGCATGTGGATTGTGTGACATTCAAAATTCAGTACTTAAGTTTATGGGAAATTTCTGCCTGATGTCACAGTTCAGGAAAAGAAAAAGGAATGGGAACACAACTATAATAGCACTTCTGAACTTACTTCAGTCAATGAGTCTTTTTTATCCCTAGATTTCAGATAATAAATTATTTCCAGAAAAATCATAGCTTAAGGGGGGGAAATCTCTAATGACTGAGAAGTACCTAAAGAAGTATTCACTATCCTTAGTCATCAGGGAAATGCAAATCAAAATGACCCGGAGATTCCACCTTACACCAATCAGAATGGCTAAGACCAAAAACTCATGTGAAAGCGGAGGCTGGTGAGGATGTGGAGAAAGAGTAATACTTCTCCATCACTGGGGACACTACTATAGTTGCTTACACCTATATAGTTATTCTCCTATTGCACCAGTATTTCTTGCAGGTAGATTGTGATTTAGGACTGGAGGGTCAATATCTGTTTAAAATTGATGATTAGTTTTTCTTCTTCTGGTATTATAAAGAGCTTTTCAGCATTATGAACACTAGTCATTATGGATGAAGGCTATAGTTAGGTACCAGCTCTATTTCTCCACAGTTAATAAAATTATTAAGTTATGCCTTAGCCACAGGACCTTACTATTAGGCTATGGAGAATAACCATTACTCTTGATAATAGCCTGTGGTGACTTTTTGGGGGATGATTTTGTGGCAACCTTCTTTTTTGGCAAGGACTCAACAAGGTTAAATCATTTCTGTCACTAATAGCTGCACATGGTGACACGTGATATTTGTTTGGGACATTGTCTCCTACTTTTTAATGATTCTTTAAATTCTTTTTCCCATATGTATATATTATATAAAGCATCCACAGTGTTAGGTTTGCCACATAGCCCCTCTGCTTTCTATTGCACCTCTATTTATTATATCTTCCTACTCTAGTATCTTCTTAACCTATTTATATCATTATATTCTAAACCTACTTCAGATATACTCTTTCCTCTTGAAACCTTAAATGCAACTGTCTCTTAGAAATTTTATTACTGGGAAGAAATGTAGGACTGTGAAAGGATAGCATGGTTTCTGGTTGAGCACTGGCTAGAGATGGCCAGAGACTCAGCAGGTTGGAGACCTCACAGG
Source organism: Mastomys natalensis (assembly GCA_021653895.1). NCBI lineage: Eukaryota > Metazoa > Chordata > Mammalia > Rodentia > Muridae > Mastomys > Mastomys natalensis. The sequence goes on from JAJTUV010000385.1 coordinate 1,165,891, forward strand.
TTTCCCTGTAAGGGACTGCATACATTTCACCACACTTCCAGACTCCAAGCCCCTGACATGAGGCTAAAGACCTCCATCAATCTGTGCCTTTCAGGCACATAGCCACAGCCCTCTACAGCCCTTCCCAAATAGAGGTTTGTGGCATAGGTAGTGGGTGTGACTATAGGCTGCAGAGCCTCAAGACATCTCCATATTCATAAGATACCTAAAGGCCAGAGGGCGTAGCCAAGTAAGCATTCCTTCCCTGACACTCCTCCTCGAAAAAGGTATTTAACCTCAGGCCTGCCCTGAGAATATACGTATAGCTTCATCCATTTTCCACCATGACAATAAACATTTTAAGACCTTGGACTACCTTTGGAGCCTGCCATTGGGAACCATGGCCGTCTAACCCCCCACTGAGAATCTCTCTGCATTCCAGACACAGAGACCCAGCCAAGACCCAGCCAAGTGAGTCGCCCTGACTAAGAGTCTCACTCCCCTCAGGATGCCTCAGGAGCTCATGTCTCCTCCTTTCACCTTTGACTGTTGCTTGATCTACATCCCCAGCTGCCTTCTGGCCTGGGGACACACAATCCAAGAGCTCCAGCCTTTGCTGTGTCTTATACTGTGTTCTCTCCATCCCAGAGCGGAGCCTTGTGGCTTCCCACAGCCCAACAGACATCTGCTCAGTGCAGCATGGAGTGAACTTGGTCAAACTCCCGAGCATCTGCCATCCTGAGCCCCAGCCCCAGCCCCTTGGGGTGACAGACATGGGACCCACAACTCAACCCACAGGACCCACGCCCATGTGCATGCTACAGCTCAACCAAGAAACACCATGACCATGGCAGCTATTACAGTGAAAGCAATTGGGGATTGTTTACAGTTTATAGGTTTAGTTCATTATCAGCATGGTGAAAAATCACAGAAGCATACAGGAAGACATAGTGCTGGAGAGGAATTGTGAGTTCTACATCCATAGGCAGCAAGAAGGAAGAGTCACACTAGGCCTGGTTTGAGCATCTAGACCTTAAAGCCTACATTCAGTGACACAATTCCTCCAACAAGATCAACAAGCCTGTTCCAACAAGGCTACACTTCCCACTTCCTAATAGTGTCACTTCCTATGAGCCTATGGGACTATTTTTATTCAAACTACAACAGCTTCTTGATCCCCGTCCCTTTTATTTTCTTACAATGCAATATTTGTCCTTTATGTTCTTAATTACCTTACTTGGTATTGTTTCTAGTTCGATCCATGTATTTATACAATTTATTTTTGGTAACACCTGAAAACTATCCCATTGTATCCTTACAGTCTATTCCTCATGTTCTATCTAATATACATTCCAGATATATTTTATTTCATTCTATGTATATTTGTATATGCTTTTACAAGATTTTGTATGTGCAAATGTATGAAGAAGAGTCATAAGATATGGCAGGATGTGAAGGATAGGAGGAAGTATGAAATGTCTTCCTCAATCATCACTCCACCTTATTTTATGGGACAGGTGTCATATTTAATCTACAGCTCAGCAAATCCAGTAAAAATACTAAATAGCATGACACTGTCCATCTGTCTGCAGCAGCTCCCTACCACTAGAATTTTTATTCCCAGCTCTTGATATATGTACTGGGTACATATTCTTACTTCCTCATACTTTTATTGCAACACATTACCTAATGAGCAATCTCTACAGCCCCATAAAATTTGGTATAGTAAAATATAAAGGGAAGAAAGAGTTTTAAATAGTTATACTTGATACTACCATCTTTGCCTATTGAGTAAATATGTACTTTTCCTATTTCATTTTTGTTAAGCAGAAACCAATGATTAATGTCACATTTAAAAGACAGAGCTTAAAAACTATAGTCTATTCTCATTGCATGATTTCCATTGGTAGTTTCTATTAGAATTTGAATTTTCCTATAGAAAAATTAAGTATGAGAATTAAGAAAAGCAAATTTAGTGCTCCCCACAATTTTGAATTTCTTTTAAAGAAAATGTGACTCATTTGTATCGATATGGTGAAAATATCCATTTGTGTTTTAAGTAGCATAAAATCAAAGAACAGAACATTTCACTTATGGGTAAAATCTGTTTAAATTGTCACTTTACAAACACCAGAGCAGATTTGTAAACCTACTAGTTGTTTGAACAATTAAACACCCTTCTGGTAAAACCATTTGTTTCTCTAGCTGCACTCCAGAACATGTAATATAGGAAATTGTGAGTATGGTTATTGTTTTAGCCTGGAAATGAAGATCATCTACTATTAATTGAAGTATCCTTCTTGAGTGTTTTTGAGCATAAATAATACATACTACAAAGAAATAGGTAGGAGTTTGCACAGTGTAAAGTGTTGTATTGAATCTCTTCGGATCTTAATGTAAGTCTGCTCCAGAGACAAGATATCTCTATGACAAGGAAAAAGCATGATACTCTAATTATCCCTTATTATCATCCTTTCAGTACTTAAAACATGGAAAATAATTTTCATAAAGATAATTTGAACTGATATTCATTGAATCATAACTATAGTTTACTATTACAAATAATTAATTCATACTTTAAAATGGGCATTTAAAGTAAAGCAGTTATAACGTAATGTAATCTGATTCTCAAAAGAAAAATGAGCAAAAAGTCTTCATGTAACTATTGGCATGTATTTATGTTGTTTTCAAATGATCTGAAATTATAATATGATATATTTTAAATATTGAGATTAGCTATTATGGGATTTCAAACAGTATGAAAATTGTAAATGTTAGTTATAAATGGAAAATAGATATTTGGTAAAGTTCTTTGTTTTTGAAACAAATTTAGCAGATTTGCTAGGTTTCAGTGAATTAAATGACCAAAGAAGGAGAGTTGGAAGAACACAGTAAGGCAGATATACTTAGAAAGCAGCTGTCATCTTCACTCACCAGGAATTACTCCATGGTAGAGATGGTTGAGCATTTGATCTTTAATAAAGAAAAGACATGTCGTTTAATACCACTGATATTGCACTTCTCTCAGCCATTGCCTGCCATTTTCTTTAAATATCAAAGCTAGTAAAGAGGAAATCTAAGAATAGAATAGGTTATAACCTGCTGTCTCCCTCAATGTTTTCTTTGCATTTTATCTATTTACAATATATTTAGGGCCAAACTGGCATTGTTCTTATCTTCAACAGTGACTTGAAATAGTCTTTAAAGTTTAAAAACATGGTGTAATATATTCTATTAGATATCCCTAAGAGTTTCTCCATCTCCTGGTTCATATTTTTGAGATTGAACAGAAAGACTCACCATGTAGCAATATCTTAAATCAGCTTTACCAAGAAGCATTTTTATATACTTTTCACTGTAATGAAGAGGTCACTTGCCAGTTCTTACATAGAATACAACTATAATATTGTTAGTTCTATAACTCAAAAACGATGTGATCCTCCAATTATTGCTTTGAGATATGACATTATTTTTTAATCAATTTCAAGAAATGTTTGTAATTTTAAACAATAGTATATATTTATGGCTGATGCATTATAATGAAAATATTTGTTATATTTTAAAAGACTGTACCATTTGTAAGACCTCATAGTCAAAGTTAATCATACATCTTCAGATCACTTAAGACTTAAGATTCGTCTCTTATTGTATACTCATCTGTTTAACTTGTTTAACTTTCCTTTACGAAAACACAGTAACAGCCAACCTTATTTGCCTTGTAATTTCCATGTAGTAGCATTTTATAACCTAAGCTAATGTATAGCTATAATCTTAGATTATATCTTCTGTGCCCTTGACAAAAACTAAAGAATAAACATTTGCTTTTGTGTTAAGATGATCAATTACTGAAAAACAGAAAATTTAGGATTTTTTTTAATGTATCTTAAAAATAAATATCCATCATAAATGTTCAAGAAAACATACATACATTGGTTGATAAACATGTTGCTAGTAATACTGTTTGTTATTTGGGTCAGTTGTAGTCAATGGAGTGACTTCATCTCTTATAAAATTCTGGTTACAGGGAAAACATCCACACAACTCACTGAACATAGAGAAGTCAAACTGGTACCTGCATGGAACCTTCACCCCTACATTCTAGTCTCTTTAGTATGGAAAGATACTCTGGTGACACAGAAAGAGAAACTTGGACATGAATCCACGACACACACACACACACACACACACACACACCACCGTGTGTGGGTGTGTATATATATGTATATATATACCTGTTTTGACATGTTTGGATGTTGTTTCTTGGAGGCCTCTTCTTTTCTGAAGAGAAAATGAAGAAACTCGGGTTGAGGGAATGTGGGAAGAGTAAAGGGAGAAGGAGGCTGGGGTTAAGATACACTTTATTGGCAAAGCATGTATACATATATATACATGTCACTACACATGCACACGTATGTGGTATTTGTGTTTTCAATAAAATGATACCTAATGATATTCTGCTATAATTGTGTATCGGTGCCTTGTTCAGTTGTCCTCAGAGTACCTTCCTCCAGCAGCAAATGAGTCCAGGTGCAGAGATACTTAGCTAGACGTTATGTGAAGAAAGTATATAAATTGGAAGCCTCTTAATTATCTCTCTGCTAGGAGATATGGGAATCATACAGAAGAAAGGTTTGAAAGACTGTAGGAGTGAGAGGGGCTGTAATAGACCAGTAGAACAGTCCACTCAATCAACTAAGCAGAGCTCATATGGGCTCACAGAGACTGAAGTGGCAAGCATGGATCCTGCAATGTTCTTGAATAAGTCCTCTGCATGTATACAACAGCTGTTTTCCTGGCGTTTTTGTGAAACTACTAACCATAGGAGCTTGTGAGTCTCTGGCTTGTTTGCAGTCTGTTGGGATTCTTTTTCTTCTATTTGTATTGCATTTGTCCAGTCTTTGTATTAGGATTTTTCCTTGTCTTACTGTAACCGGTTTTTGACATGTTTGGATGTTGTTTCTTGGAGGCCTCTTCTTTTCTGAAGAGAAAATGAAGAAACCCGGGTTGAGGGAATGTGGGAAGAGTAAAGGGAGAAGGATGCTGGGGTTAAGATACACTTTATTGGCAAAGAATCCATTTTCAAAAATACAAATAAAAATATGTCTGTAAAGTTTCTTTCATGCCTCTCCATGTGATAATTGCTATGTCCTACAAAAGGCATAGCAAAGAAATCCCATTGTTGGTGGCACAAAGCCAGGGGCAGAATCTCAAGACCATATTCAAGAGGCATAAATTCAGAGTAAAACAGACAGGTGTAGGATAACATAATACAGTGAAAGCAAATTATAGAATGCAAAGCTGAATTTATCCTTCCACAAATGACACAACTGTAGATAAATGAGTAAATAAACCATAGTATTTGTAATATTGTTATGTGGGTCAGTTGGGATCAGCTGTATTCAGTTAAGTAATCCTTTGAAAAACTGTTAAAGCCTTTTGTAACTTATTCAGATAAAGATAGACAGAAACACCCACTCAGATATAGACAACCCCACAAGGAGAGATGCATTCAAGCAGGTACAGATTTACACTTTTCCAACAAGCAGGCAGGAACAAAAGGAGATGCAGGGCAAACAATGCACAGAATTAAAATCTGGAACTGTTCTTGATCAAATTATTCTAGAGGATGTGATTTATTGACTTTTGTCTTTAATATGACAAGGATGCATTATTAGGGACTTTCAGTTTACTATGACTATTCAAACTGAAGCCTTTTGGCACTTATGTGAGTAATCACTAATATGTTAGAAGTATGGAGACATTTAAAATTTCTGCCTCAAATTTGAAGATACAGAAGAAAAATTAATTGTATGATTTTTTAATTTTATAATATATTTATTCTCATCTTCATATTAATCAGTTTCAAAGTTGGTTGATCAAAATTAATTTTAAATCTTTTATTTCTTCCATATAAATACAAGTAAATTATTCTATAATTTAACATGGCAAATCTCAAATTGCATTTGAAATATTTCTTTGACATTTATAAAGTAAAAATAAGTATATTATTTTGCTATATTATTTTTATTGAATAGTTAATTTATTTTTCAATAGCTTCTCATAAGAGCTGTAAACATTCTTTAATCTGTCAGACTGTTTGAATATAGATTGTGGAAAAATAGCAGAGTAGGATGTCTCAGTTACTTGTTTTCTCTTCTATATAAAACTTTCACTGGCAGAAAAATGTAGTAGAGCTGTTTTAAACTCTTGAGATATAAAAGGTTTATAACTTTCAGGAACGTTTCTTGGGAGAAAAATTGTGAATAGTTTCAGTCTATGTCAGCTTTGTGAGGAAATAATTCAAATTACCACCACTTTATTCCAACATGCTGCATCTTTATATGTTTTAATTGAAAATCTCAAAAATATCTTGGAGGAATGAACTTTGGCAAAAATGATGTGCCCTTAAAATATTAGTCATAGCTGTTGGTGCTTCTAGTCACAGAGATGCATACTAAGAGTGAAATAGCTATTAGTGTTACTCCTAGTCTTGCTGAAAATACTTTCCCCCTCAACAGATGTGACTCTAGGTTTTGTAAGGATCAAGAACTACATTTTGCTTCCTAGGTAGTTCAACAGCCATAAGGTAAAAGAATTTCTAATTTATGTCATCTTGACAAAACATCTACAGAAATCCAGGAGGGAGGAACATCAATTAAGAAATAGCCTCACTGGGATCAGGCTGTAGGCAAGCCTGTGTGATATTTTCTTAATTTCTGATTAATGCAAGAGGGCTCAGACCATTATGGGTGATGCTACCTCAGAGACTGTGGTCCTCCTTGGTCCTATAAAAAAGCAATCTAAACAAGCCATAATAAATAAACCAATAAGCAGCATCCTTTTTTGGCCAGTACTTTAGCCCTTCCTTCAATTTCTAGCCCTACCTGAGTTCCTCTCTTGACTCATTGAATGATAAACAGGACTTTGGAAGCATAAGTCAAATAACCCCTTTTCTCCCCATGTTGGTAAGGTCATAGTGTTTCATATTAATAGAAATTCTACTAAGACAGTACTTATCTTGTAGAATAAACTTTTCACCAGCATTTAATTATGTAAGGTATTTAGACTAATAAAATGAATAAATACAGAAAATAGGTAGTGGGTGACAAAATTGTGGATAGGCATGAGAAGATATCTTAAAATTAGTAAAGGAAGGGTTTACAAAATTTAGACAGTGAGTCATGAGGATATCTCAACCTCCTGAATGTATTTAATAATAATAAATTACACACTTTAAAATGGTTCTTACAGCAATTTTATAATGCTTGTATCTCAACAATAAATAGTGAAAACAATTGAATTTTGCAGTGTATTATTTACTAGAATGATGGGTTTCTACAGAATTTAAACCTACTATAATATTGTTGAATCATTCATAAATTACTGTGGAGCCCATGATCAACCCCAATCTCTATAAAAGCTCTCTTTGGTATTTTCAAAATAATTCCACTGAACTTTAATTTTATTTTCTCAGGTATAATGTTGTCTATTTTATAGCAGGACAAATATTACTAATTGTTTTTCTATATAATAAATGTTCAAACATATGATACTACTCTTAGTAGACAAGTATGAAAAATTTAATTTTTCTCTCATTACATACGTATTTTGGCAGATTTGCAAAGATACCTACAAGTTTGACATAAAGTAAACTTTGTTTTGATGACACTATCAAGGTTTGTGTTGCTTTATGGGGCATTGGATAAATAAAATATTTCTTCACATTATTATCAAACTGAACCATCATAAAAATATAAGTAGTTTATAAGCTTTTCTGTTATATTCTTTTTTATTCTCCAGTTCAAGTTTCTTTTCCTTTTCCAACAAACCTGCCTGTTATGTTTTTGATGTCTGTGTTGTTTTGTGACAATTGAAAGAATATATTATAGATCTCTTAATGAATGATGGATTTGTGCCAATGGATATACACAGAAATCATGGGAAACAGTACAGAAAAATTTATATCTAAGCCATTCTACTCATCATCTGTGGAATCTGATTTTAAAATTATTATTATACAATCTCCTGAGAAATATGTCAATGATACTAATCAATTCTCTGAACTTTTTTATTTAACTCTAAGAAGTTGAAATTTTTAGGAATAAATAAATACATGAACATTTGCTAATTTATGCTACTGCAAAACAAACTTTCTCCATATTTTTTATTATTAATCATTTTATTTATTTGCATTTCAAATGATATCCCCATTCCCAGTTCCCCCTCCAGAAACCCCCTGTCTCTTGCCCCTTCCTCTTGTGGTTAATAACAACAAAAGTTCATTTTACCACAAATAGTTTGGCTATTGCTGATCTAGAATGACTCTGCCTTTATCATCTTCATAGAATCTAGTATGAAGAAGTAATATACATGTGAGACAAAGAAAAAAACAGGCCTAGCAGACATGCATTATCTGTTCAGAATATTCAGCTTCTCAGAATTTTCCTCTAAGTACAAAACATATAATAATAAAGCCCAAAGAATATTATTTTCCACATTCAACTTTAATATTCCTTAACTAAATCTTTGTTTATTTTCTCTATATGAAATATAGAAACATGTTAAATAAATTATTGCCAATTTCAGAAGGAAAAAATGATGTTAAGTTAAAAGCAAAGGGCTTTAGGCAGAACTATTGAACATTTTGAAATCAATCAATACATAATTTGTGAAAGAATAGAGGCATAAAGAAGAGTCCAATTACATTTCTTAAAAGTGGAGTCTATGTATCTTTACACATCTATTATATTCACTGCTCCCTTCTCTGATGCTCTGCCAAATACATCATGCTGCATATTTCATGCTAAATATAATAATATAAATTCATATAAAAATAGCAATAATCTCAGTATTCTCAAACTAAAAGTCTGAGATATCTATGTTAACCAATATATTTGAAGATTATTAAGTTTTTAAACATTCCAGTTTTTAGACATTCAAACTTTTGTCATATGTGCAGGCTGAATAAAATTTAAAAGTTTTTCCTCTCATATCAGCTTTGCTACTGAAATTAAGGATTCCATGGTATAAATAATTAAGCTTATCATACTCTTTGTGTGCCTATGAACTTCACAACAACCTTAAACCATGAAGATCGCCAGGCAATGTTGAGAGTTAGTACTGCTCTTGTAATCCTGTAACTTTATACTTAGAAAGGCAGAAAATCTGTGCTGGCTAACTCCAATCTCTTTCACTTCTGTCATTTTTCGTAGCTTAAACCTCTTCCCTCATTGTTCCATTTTCGTATGATCCTAGTGTTCCTCAGATAAAACATGACATCAACACCAGCTTATAATTTTATTTTCTTGGTTTTTCCTTTAAAGTAATATCACATAAAATATCAAAGAATGTTTGTTATGTGTTATAGAGTAGTAAACAAAGCAACATCTAGACATTAAAATTTCATAGCCAAGAAGTACTTTAAAAATATTCAACATCCTTAGTTATCAGGGAAACACAAATCAAACTACTTTGAATTTTTATCTTACACAAGTCAGAACAGCCATGATCAATAAAACAAATAAAAACTCATGTTGCTGAATATGTGTAAAAAAGAGAAACACTTGTCTATTTTTGGTGGGAGTAGAATGTGTACAGGCACCATGGAAATCAGAGTTACAATTCTGCTACAAGCTGGAAATACATCTACCTCAAAATTCATCTATAACATTCCTGTGCATATACCCAAAGGATTCTATATATTACTAAGGAGATATTTGCCCAAATGCATTCTCTGCTGCACTATTCATAGTATCTGGAAATTAGAATTAGAAAAAGCCTAGATGCAGATAATGGAGAAATAGATTTTTAAAAAAGCTACAATTATATAATGAGTAATACCCTGCTGTTTTAAAAAAAAATCATAAATGTTTAGGTATATGGTTGGAGCTTTTAAAAAATGAAACCAACCTATTATGTCTAGTGAGGTAACTGAGACAAAAAAAAAAGACAAATGCCATAAGTATTCATTTTTTTACACAGATGATAGCTGTTAAGTTTTTTGTAAGGAGGCTATAGTCTGTATGACCACAGAGGTTAGATTTAGACTAAGGTAGGAGAGCTAGAACTCTCTACATTGAAGAAATAGAGAGTTATGGATAGGTGAATGGTGGGATTGAAACCGAGAATCAAATTCAAAGAGAGTGAGAAGAGAAATTCAAGAAAGAAAATATGGAAGAATGCAGCAAAATTAAGGACCATTTGAGGAGTCATATGAAAACCTAGTACATTAGAAATTTCCTAAAATCTATACAAATAAGAAGGCAATTTAAATGAGATTGCCAAGCAACTGGAGATATGAAACTTCACATTAGTTTGTAACCAAATAAAACTTTCAATTCTTGGAAATAAATATATTTACTTGAATCATTGGCCAAGTGGACTGCAAGGAAAGTCCTAAACAACATTAGTTGCACTTCACATACCAATTGTAAGGCCCTATTGCTGAAGACAGCACCTATACAACTCACTGAAAAGTAAAGCTAGTGCCTCTCTAGAGCCTTCATGCTTTACAAACAGCATCATGGTATGTGGTCTTACTTTACATGCTACCAGAGCATAAAGTTAAACATAAATCCAGTTAGAAATCTCTAAATCTAAAATGATGGCCTGCCTGTGATTTGCATTCCTGCAATAGTGGGGGTAAAATGGCTTGAGGGAGTAACCAACCAATAACTAACTGAATTTAGGAAGTTCTCCATGGGATGATACTTGTCTTAGGGTTTACATGATGTGAAGAGACACCATGACCAAGGCAACTCTTACAAGGACAATATTTATTTGGGGCTCTCTTAAAAGTTCAGAAGTTCTGTCCATTATCATCAAGGCTAAAGCATGACAGCATCCAGACAGGCATGGTACAAGAGGAGCTGAGAGTTATGCATCTTCATCTGAAGGTAGATAGGAGAACACTGGCTCCCATGTAGTTAGGAGAAGGGTCTCATTGTCTACCCCCACAATATCACACTTCCTCCAATAAGGCCACACCTATCCCAACAACACATCCTGATAGTTCCACTACCTGGACCAAGAATATTCAAACCACCACAATACTCAATCTGACACTGCATGGGTAACTTAGAACATGAGACAGATAGGCCAGGGACCTAAGATAAAAACAAATTCTTTTATTTCGATGAAGGAAAGTAGGAATTAAAACATTACTGTTGACATTGTGCTATACTCATAAAGCAATGTCTTATTCAGCCAAGTTATGTTTTTTCCTGTTTATTGACATTTATTTTTTATTATTTTTGTTTGTATGTGTTTATATATGTATATTTTGGGTATCCAAGGCAGGCAGAGATAACAGTTATCATAAAAGTTTCATTAATGATTATAGCAAGATAATTGGCATAAGTGTTTGAAATCAAAGTCAGGTCATCTGGAAGAGCATCAAGTTCCTTTAACTTCTGAATATCTCTTTATCCTTAATAGTGTTAGTGTCTTCAGTGGCATAGCTACTAATATGTTGTTCACATTCCAGGAAATAATTACCATTCATGGCTACAAAAATAATCATTAAAAACCATGGCTGAAAATAGCGGATGTACATGTAGCTTGTTGGTGAAAGTGTGGCTTCTGTGGATGGTTAGGCTTTAGAAAGAATAATGGAGAGTGAAATGATAGCCAGTATATGTATCATGAAATTGTTAAATAATACAAAATTAATTACATTTTAAGATTAGCCTGTATATACTACATGGGAAGAACGTGAACAAAAGTACTGAATCTATTTTAACATTCTACATAAAAGCATGTACATTTTCTGTTCACCTAGTTTTGGTAAAATAGAAAGTGTTTAAACACAACATATAAGATGGAATGTGCAAAACATTCTGTTGGAAACATTGCCATTTAATACATGATTAGTTTTCAAAGTATACTTACTGCAGTCAGATAAAAGTAAAATCTATTTTATGATAAATGACTTTAGAAAGAAAAATAGAACAATAGTTGGAATGAATTTGATACCATGCTATATTTCATTCATATGTTACTAGAAGTGTTATCAGATGAAGTTAGACTGAGAGATTCAATATTTTAATCCCTGATAAATCTTCATTTGATGCAATCTTCTATGAGACATAGTACAAAACAAAAATAGTAATCAAGGCTAAACAAAAGCTAGAATTGAAAACACTGAGTTTTATTCTCTGATTTTTAAAGGAAATGTTCACATTTTGGTTAGTCTTCTATAATTATAAAGAATCATTAACTAGTTTCTAAAATGCATTACTTTGATGCCAATTTTATTTCACTTAAAGGATTACAATTGCCTTTAATAGATTTAATGATCCAACTTAAGATACAATTTAAATTAAAAAAAGCTCCTTAAAGTCCTGAAGTATGTTTAACCTAAAGTATTTTTCAATATCAAAGAACAAATTTTAATGTTTTTGATAACATGTAAAATATAAAAATTGGGCAATAACCTAGTAATATAAAAAAAAAAGAAATTTACCAGCTACTAGATACTTAATTACACAGTCAAAAATAATCACTTGTTCAAGATAGGTACTATAATAACAAGTAGAAAATATTCTAAACTAAATATAGATAAAATTCAATATACAAGATCTTTCAGATGCAAAGTAAGGAATGTTTTCTTTTTTTTCTGAATTTCTTTGATTCTATTTTATTAATTAATTAATTAATTTACTTTACCTCCTTATCACAGCTTTCCCTCTCTCATCTCTTTCAGCCTCTCCTTCTCCCTTCGGGTCCTTCTATCTCTCTTCCCTTTCTCCTTAGATAAGGGGAGGCCTTCCATTGGTTTAAACCAGGCTTGGCCTATCAAGTTGTATAAGGAATAAGCACATATTCTCCTATTGCAGGTAGACAAATCACCACAGTTAGGGAAAATGATCCCAATGCAGACAGCAAAATGAGAGACAGTATTTTTCCTGTTGTTATGGGTCCCACATGAAGACCAATCTGCATATCTGTTCCATATATGTTGGGGGACTAGCTCCATCCCATTCATGATTACTGGTTGGTGGTTCAGTCTCACTGAGCTCATATAGGCTCAGGGCAGTTGATTCTATAAGTTTCGACAAGGTGTCCTTTACCTCTCTGGTGCCTTCAATTCGTCCTCCCTGTCTTCCACAAGATTCTCTCAGCTCTGCCTAATGTTTGACTTAGGGTAGGTTTCTACATCTGTTTCCATTGGCTGCTGGGCAAAGCATCTCAGATGACAGTTATAATAGACTCCTGTTTGCAAGTATTGCAGAATATAATTAATAGTGTGAGGGGTGGCTCTTTCTCAGGAGTGGGACTAAAGTTGGGATAGTCATTTGTTGGTCATTTCCTCAATACATGCTTATTGTTTATCCCTGAACATTTTGTAGGCAGGAAACTTAGTGGACTGGAGGTTTTGTGGCTAGGTTGTTGTTCTCATCTCACCATTTGAAGTCTTCTTTAACTTCTTTCTTGGATGACTTGGAGTTCTGATTATACAGGTCTTTATTTGGTTCGAGTTACACCAAGATATATTAATATTATTTGTGGCTATCATGAAGAACATTGCTTTCCTAATTCCTTTACCAGTCAATTTAGTGTTTGTATAAAGATGGACTCTGATTGTTTTTTGAGCTACAATTAATAGCTAGCCACTTTGTTGAAGGTATTTATCCACAGTAAGAGTTCTCTGGTAGAATTTTTAGTGTCAGTTATATATACTATCATATCTTTGAATAGCTATACTTTGACTTCTTCCTTTTCTATTTGTATCTCTTTGAAATCTTTTTGTTGTCTTATTTCTCTAGTTAAAATTTTAAGTAATATATTGAATAAAGAGTGGGCATCTTTGTTTTGCCCATAGTTTTAGTGAAATTGCTTTAAGTGTTTCTCCATTTAACTTGATTATGGCTGTGAATTTGCTATATATTACCTTTATTATATTTAGGTATGTGTCTTGTACATACGTTATGTCACCAAGACTTTTATCATGAAGGGGTATTGGATTTTGTATGGCATTTTTAGCATTTACTGAGATTTTGTTGAAGTAAGAGTAGGAACTAATAACTTTTTTAATTATTATTTCTTCAGTGTCTGTTGTTATGTCCACCGTTTCATTTCTGATTTTGTTAGCTTGGATATTGTCACTCCGCCCTTTAGTTAGTTTCACTAAGGGTTTGTCTATCTTTTGATTTTCTCAAAGAACCAGTCCTTGATTTTGTTAATTTTTTGTATTGCTCTTGGTTGCTAATTTATTGATTTAAGTCCTGAGTTTGATTATTTCCTGACATCTACTCCTTTTGGATATGTTTCTTTGTTTCCTTGTTCCTTTCTTTCCTCCTTTTTTTCTTTCTTTTGTTCTATTTTATGAGAGAGCTTTCAGGTGTGCTAGTATGAGATCTCTCCAACTTTTTTATGAAGGCACTTAGTGATATAAGCTTTCTTCATAGCACTGATTTAATTATGTCCTATTAAGTTTTTGCATGCTGGGTCTTCATTTTATTGAAATCTTGAAAGTCTTTAATTCATTCCTTTATTTTTTTTCTTTGAATCACTTGTCATTGAGGAGAGTGTTGTTAAGCTTCCATGGGTTTGAAGAATTTCTTTTGTATCTGTTGTTTTTGAAGTCCAGCTTTAATCCATGGTGGTCTGATAATATACAGGGGTTTATATCAATTCAAGAATTGCTTTGTTAACTGAGTATGTGGTAAATTTTGAAGAAGGTTCCATGACATGCTGAGAGGAATTTATATTCTTTTGTGTTTGGGTGAAATGTTCTATAGATATCAGTTAGTTCCATTTGATTCATAACTTCTGTTAGTTTCATTATGTCTCAATTTAGTTTGTGTCTGGATAATATGTTTATTTGTGAGAATGGGGTATTAGCTATTAATGCATGGGGTTTGATCTGTGATTTAAGCTTTAATGTTTTTTTTTTGAATGAATTTCAGTGCCCTTGCATTTGGGGCATGGATATTCAGAATTGAGACATAATCTTGAGGGACTTTTACTTTTTTTACTATGAAATGTCCTTCACCATCTAATTTGATTAATTTGGTTTCAAAATATATTTTATTAGGTATTAAAATGTTTAAACCTCTATAGGAATTTTAATCCAGCAAAATGGCTGTCCTTGCAAAGAATGACATCCAAAGACCTTCTAGGTCTGTGTAATAAAGCTAGCATGCAGACATTACTTTAATCCTGTAGCTGAAATATACACACAGGTTTAATATATAATATACAGGGGTTTATATATAAAGCATCTTTAGTTTCGAACACTGATCATCAAAAGAGAAACTGATCAGAGAAATAATGAAATCAACAGATTTTGTGAACCAAATAGACCTAAGAGATATCACAGACCCTTGAACTCCAAAACAAAAGAATATACCTTCTTCTCAGCACCTTATGGAGTGGCTCTAAAATTGATCATATAATCATTCATAAAACATGTTTCAACAGATATAAGGAGATTGAAATAACCTGTTGCATCCTATGAAATCACCATTGATTTAAGCTAGACTTCACCCACAACAGATTCAACAGAAATACTACAAACCCATGAAAACTGAACAATTCATCTCAGTGATAATGTGTCAAGGAAAAAATAAAGAAATAAATTAAAGACTTACAATATTTCAATGAAAATGAAGGTATTATGAAAAAAAATTATTTGGCATAATGAAATCAGTGCAATGAGGAAATTTCATACCACCAAGTGACTTTATAACGAAACTGGAGAGATTTCGTACAAGCAACTTACCAAAACAACTAAAGGTTCTTGTACAAAAAGAAGAAAACACACTAAAGAGGAGTAAACAGCAATTAAACTCATGGGAGAAATCGATAAATAAGCAACAGAGAGACAAATACAAAGAAGGATAAAAAGGATCAGCTGGTTCTTGAAGAAAATCAACATGTTGAACAAAACATTACCCAAACTAACTAAAAGATAGGAATATAGTACCCAAGTTAACATAATCAGAAATGAATAGGTAGAAATAACACAAACAGAAAATTAAAAAAAAAATTGTTGTCTTACTTCAAAAGCCTGTACTCTAGAAAATTGGAAAATATAAATGAAATGCATAATTTTCTAGACAGATAACCACTTCCCAAAGCTTAATTAAGATCAAGCAAACCATTGAAACAGTCCTGTAATGCTTAAGGTAATAGAAACAGTCATTAAAATCTCTCAACCAAAAAAAGCCCAGGGCCATATGGTTTTGGTGCAGAATTCTACCAGATGTTCACAGAAAAGATAATACTGATGTTCTTCTAACTACTGCACAACATAGAAGCAGAAGGAACATTGCGAAACTCATTCTATCAGGCCATAGTCACCCTGACACCTAAATCTCACAAAGACTAAACAAAGAAAGAATTTCAGACCTATTTCTCTTCTAAACATGTATGTAAAGATATGCAATAATTTGCAAATTGAATCTGTTATATAGCTGAATAAACATAAAGGTGTTCACCAATTTGTGTCTGAGACTGCACTTAAAAATATCAACCAATAGTCTAATAGTCATAGTTGGTGGTAAATCTATGAATTCAAGTGGCTAAGTTTATATATGTACCCTATGATGCTAATTTTAAATAGTGAACAGCATTGCTTTGAGTCTGAAAACAATGGGATTCTATAGTCAGATAACAAGTTATCTGTTTCTAAGGGAGTGTTTTATTATATAAAAAACAGTATCAAGAATTAATTTGAAGAATACAGTAAGCTTTCTTTTAACAAAACAAATAGATATGTATGATTCTACTGATCAGTTGAAAATCTAGACAATGGTTCACAGAAGCCTCTTCCACCATTTCACCTAAATATCATAATTTAATATTCATATTCAGGACTATGGCATGATTCATATTCAGGACTCCAATGGCATAACTGGAGTACAATCTTAGATTTGAGCTTCTAATATTGATACATATATTATAAGCTTCTAATTGAAGTGTTTAGTGATTTGATTATCTCTTCTTGCATACATGAATTTAGATAGCTTCCTATTGCAACATTCTTTTTGAACCAGCTATGCTTTTCCCTAATTCTTTGTGCATTTATTCAAATCATGCGATGGAAGATAATGGTTATGTAAAGACTCACAACTGATCAAAGCACTGAGAATAACTGGCTCTTGGGTGTTCTTCCCTAAGTGGGATATCTATATCATACTCTGACCCCCAGAGCTCAAGGAACATCACAGAAGAAGAAATAAAAAGAATTTAAAAGTTACGATTCTCTTCTCAGTTGTGTTCAGCCTATAAGTGAGTTCCAAAATGGCATTCTACAGTTTAACTGCAATTCATTTGATCATTATTAGCTTATTTATAATTATTATTATTATCATTGCCATCATTGTTATCATCATCATCATCATCATCATCATCATCATCTTTGGGTCTTAGAGCTTCAATTATGTTATTTGTGTTGCATGTTAGTTATTACTACCTATCTATATTCCAGAAGCATAATGTCTGTTAGACTCTTAAACCTAGTTGTTTAACTAAATACAACTACATACTAAATCAATAATCTTGTAAGAAAGATAATCATGTATTAAATGCTGATAACTTACCTTGATAAATAGGTTGACTGGTTATAAAAAAATGTTAGAATATTACTGAGGATTTTGTGTTATTCAGTGTCCCTCTTTCCAAAAACTTTCTTCATTTTTCATGTGGATATGACAAATGTTTGCTGTTATGCTTGCTTCCTGTGATGGCTCATTTTATGTCAGCATGAAACACAATAGAGTCATGGGAAAGGAGGGAACCTCAATTGAAAAAAATTCCTTCAGAAAATTCTGTTATGAGGTATTTTCTTAATTATTGATTAAGGAGCCATTGCCCAGACAATTGTGCTTCCCCTGGGCTGGTGGTCCTACATTTTAGAAGAAAGTCCACTGAGCAAGCAGTGAAGTTCAAACCAATGAACAGCACTTCTCCATGGCCTCTGTATCATGTTCTGCCTCCAGGATTCTGATCTGACTTTATGCAATAAGCAGTGAATTGGAAGAATAAGCCAAGCAAACATTTTGTTCTCAGGTTGCTTTGGTCATGGTGTTTTCATCACATCAGAATCCCTAACTAGGATTTTTCTACTATTTAAACATTGTATATTAAGAACTGTGATATAACTCAGTAGTTCAAATGTTTTTCTAGAATAGCTATGGTGCTGGGTTTCTTTTCCAGCCTCATAAAAACAAAATGTAAACATGTACATAAAGAAATACTCATATCTTGAATTGTATAAACCCATGTCATTCATTCTTAAAAATTTTAAACTACAAACTGTATGATATATCTTTAAATAAAGCTAAGTGCATGTTTTACCTAATTGAATTGTATTCTAGTACTTTTTACATAAGTATTATCATTTATATTGACCCCAATAGGGATTGATAAAAATTAATATATAATATTATATATGTCACATTGAATTCTACCTGGCTATTATTTCACTTTTAATTTTTAAAGGTCTTTTCATAATTAATGCTTCTTTCTTTTTTCCCTTTTTCTTTTCTATTGAAAATAGTTTCTTCTCTCACACAATACAGTCTGACCAAAATTTCCCCTCTCCACTCCTCACAGTTCCTCACACATACCCTTGCCCGCCCCCAGAACCACTTCCTCTCTATTTCTGCTTCAGAAAAGAGCAATCCTCTGAAATGACAGCCTAACAGAACAAAACATGATACAAAAGACAAGCCAGCATATGGAATTTAGACAAGGTAACACAAAAGCAGACAAAGGAGTCAGAGATACACTTGCTCACAAAGTTGAGAGTCCCACAAAAATACAGTCATGATTTATATGCAAAGGTCCTGGTACAGAACCATACAGGCCTTATGTTGACTGCTTTAATCTCTGTTAGCCCATATGAGCCCTGCTTAGTTGATTCAGTGGGTTTTATTCTTCAGGTACCTTCCATCCCCTCTGATTGATAACTGGACAAGGGACCAAATCTAGGTCTCTGGACTATGCAATTTCAGACAGTGTGAGACATAGGCTCTTCTCTTCTCCATCAAGTTCTGCTCAGCTACTGACTCAGGACATCTTACAGGCAGGACAGGTTGTAAGTGAGGGTTTTGTAGATAGGTGGGTGTTTGTGTTTCTCTTTTTCTGTAGCCTACAGAGTTCCTACTTATGCCAAGGTGACTAGAACATAGGGTGAAAGCTCCATGCAGGAACCAGTTCAGTTAATCTATATTTAATGAGTTGTGTGAATATTGCCCTCATCAATGGGGCCCCACTACCAGTATTCAGGGAGTAACCTTCTGTCCTAGCTTCATTGTTTAGGGATCTTCATGGACCCTCTTCAGTCAAAAATTCAACCAAATGAAACCCATTTCACTACTGGAAACCATGCCTGGCTACAAATGATGGCCAGTTCAGAATGTATCCACTATTACTAGGAATCCTCACTGGAGTCGCACTGGTTGACTTCTATAAATGTCCACTGTGCTAGATTTCCCATCTCATCCTTATTGCTCCCCAGTTTCAGTATTCTCTTCCCACATTTCCTTCATTTTTCCCAACATCTGAGGCATTTTGAAAATTTCTTGGAAATCAAGAAAAGTTAAATTTTAATTTGCATGTAAACAGTAGATGCAAAGACATTGAATAGCCTCAAATATGTTTCCTGGATATTTCATTATAGTAATATCTGTGAAAAATATTAGGAAGAAGATAAATAATTCTTTGAGACATTTTTCAAAACTTGAAAAGAAATGTATCATGAGTTTAAATAAAATAATTCTACCTATGAATTTAAAAGTCGCAGTTCTCAAAATGTGGCTACATCATCCATTCTTTAAACCAGATTATCATAAAATAAAAATCAAATAAATGTATTATTGAATGCTCTGAGTATTTCTAGTACAGTATATTTTCTAATCAATCAAGTAAAATTTAGCTAATTAAACTCTTGCATTTGTATAAATTTATGATAATAAATTTTGCTTTTAAAATAGTAAACATTTAATTTATAAATATTTAAATAAAGAAAAAGTTAAAGAGAATCAAAATTATAGATTAATCTGGAAACTTTGCCATAAATAAGAATAGGTATAATTTTATATTTAAAACAACATATTATTTTGTTTGTTTTCTTTTCTTTGTAATTGTCTCCTTAAACATCAACCTTTTAATAATTTAAAAATAGTTTCATTAGGCCGGGCGGTGGTGGCACACGCCTTTAATCCCAGCACTTGGGAGGCAGAGGCAGGTGAATTTCTGAGTTCGAGGCCAGCCTGGTCTTCAGAGTGAGTTCCAGGACAGTCAGGGCTATACAGGGAAACCCTGTCTCGAAAAAAACAAAACAAAACAAAACAAAAAAAAAAAAGTAGTTTCACTATCAAAATCTACTTAAATGTTATCTAAAAGTTTACAGATACATCAAAAAAATTCATAGTGTGTTCAATTCTGCTCCCACAAGACTTCTAAAATTATTAAGAAATGATAGCTTGAATAATGACCTGTAACATTTGAACAAATTTTCTCATGCAATAATCAAAACATTATAAGCATTATTACATACTCTTTTGAAAATATTGTAAAATTGAAGAATACACTCTTTTAAAATGTCTCATTTCCTCTATGGAAACAATTTTTTTTACTAATATTTTGGAAGAATGGTCAGAAAACCTATTAATCATGTCTGTCTGAAGTTGTAAACATTAAAATTATTTATTTACATGACATTTTTAAACATATCTAAGCTCTGTATGTCCTCATATATGACATCTAATTGCCTCTGCCAATCTACTGTTGCCTATGACCATATCCAGCCTATTATAATACTTTGTAGTCTTCTCTTTATTTATCCACTTGAGAAAATGTTGTTGTCTTCAATATATTTCATAAAATCTCTTTAAAATTATTATCTTCTAAATTAAAAGAAAAAAATTGGAAAATTTTCTGGCATTGTTTAAGATTCCCAGATGTTCAACAGCTGGCTTATCACCTCTGTGTTCAATAGTTAGCAAAATAGAAAAGATCCAGGCTATCTTTAAACAGTGCTACTGGTTAAGCTTATGTTAAACCATATGCCATTACAAATTTAATCCTAACCACAATAATGGCTTACATATGATGAGATAAACAGTGCTTTCAATAACAAATTAACCTAATGCAGTTTCCAAAGATTCTGCATAAAACCTTAAAATAATTTGCCTTTCCTATTTTAATGTGAACAATGACAACAATAATAACAGCAACAAACTTTTTGGTTGAAACTGTAAGAAAAATGAGACAAAAAAATCCAGACAGAGAAAGGGTGAAAAGGTATTCCTTGAGCTTCTACATCTGGAACCTGAAGAATTCCATGAGGGTGACAGTTGAACAGGATTAACTCATAAAGGGTGACCAGAGTCATGAACATTCAGGATCATATCAACAATGTTTGAGCTTGTGAAGAGAGAGAGAGCACAGAGCTGTGCTACACATGAGAATCAGGAATGTAAATCCTAAACATCGTGAAATATCTGGTTCATACAACAATTTCAATGAAAAGCACCAGACATAGTGAAATAAAGAAAAGTTTCATTGCAGAATAGAAGAAGAAAAAAAAAAACTTAAAAAAAATAGAAAGAAAATGGCTAAAATGACAAATAAACATTTTAAAAGTTGAAACTTGGTGAATCTCATGATATGGGGCATGCTGATGATTTTCTGGGTTAACTCATCAGAACTAAGGAAGTTACTTCTCATATAAAACATCCAGCCCCCACGTTTTGCATCTTCCTTCAGAAATTTCTTTCTATCAGAGACTAGGTAGTAGGCTTTAGAGAGGCAGACATTAGGAGACTCTTAAAGTAACAAGGTCTTCTGCTGTTTTGGACAACTTAATCCATTCTCTTGCCAATTAAACAATTATATCTACTGCCACTAAGTTAATGGAAAAGGCAGTCATTGGATATAAAGATCTAGGAAGAAAAAGCACTGAGTGACATATACAAGCAGAGTTTCACTTGGTTTTAGTAAAATTCATCTTCTTCATTATGTAAAAATCTACAGCAGTAAAATAAACAGGTTTTCAAAAAAGAATTCAATCATATGTATATGTTTTTCTAAATATATCAATTTGTGAGACTCTGAACTTGTCGTGCAAAACTTCTCAGTTTTACACTAATATTTTCTAGCTAACTTTCCATAAAATATTCAGTTAGGTTTATTAAAATATGTTTTAAGTGTACAACCTTCCTATAGACAACCTTCCCATGGCATCTTTTCACACTTTTTAATTTACTCTAAACTTCTCAGTATGGCAAGCCATTACATTCTCCTTAAGGATATCCTATGTAATACTTCATTTTCCTTCATATATACATATACAACACCACTCAGCAGTCTTTTCATTTCTAGAAAATGAATATTTATTTTTTAAGTGGAGAGTTAGAGCCTTTTTATTTACAGAAATATGTGTCCCAGCACTTTTGTCTGTAGTAATAATTCTTATATTTATCTCCCTAAAATATCAGGGAATATTCAAGGGCCATCTGCATACTATATTTACTGGTTTTTCTCTGCATTAAAAGATATGTTCTTTCAGGAAATGTTCCTTTTCTTCATAGCACGTGCTCAGTAGGTAGGACAATTATGAAACAGAGTACATGCTTATAATTACTTATCTAATTGAAGAATAAATAAATAAATTTAATAATGATAAAGTCATTTTTATTAATTGACATGTTTTAAAATTATAAATGTAGCATATGTTAATTAACAAGATCTCATAATTATATTATAATTATTTAATGTAGAAAATATAACCAGTTTTCAAACATTATATCAATTCACATCCCCAATATTATTGATTTTTAAATGAACATGACATTGGATATAACTATTGGTTGTTTGATTATAAAAAAAAAATAAAATGAACAACGTGGGGCTAGAGATGCAGCCTTGTGGTTGAACACCTACTTTGAATTTCATGGCCCTGGATAAATAACCAAAAATAACAAAAGCACCACTTCCTTACAGTGTCATTTCATTTGCCAAAGTACTTGCATAATAAGTAAAAAAAAAAAAAAAAAAAAAAAAACAAACAATTTTTGTCTAGAAGCTCCATGTTAAACAATACTTAATGAAATTAGGAATAATTTTATGGTTATACTATTTTAACCGAATATTAGGTTTACCCTGAGGTGATGCTTTATCTTGTTTCAGGTTTTTAGCCTTGTTGGCATGTCAAGAATTGATTTTAGTTCATGAGGTATGCCTTAAATATCAATTCCTCCAAAAAAGTTATTTATACCACTAACATTTCTGACACTTTTATGTCAGTTATTATTAGAGCTCATAGTGTCTATAGCAGGGTGAGACAAACAGCTACTTTCTCTTTGGCACCATGTATAACTCCTGATAGAATTTGGAACACTAACAATTAGGGGTAACCCTTTTGACTGGGGCAGACACCTAGTAGGTCTGCTCCCATAGAGACACCTTATTCTGAGCCATTATAGAGGAGCCACTGCACTCAAGAACAGCTGGTAAGAACCCTCATCCACTACCCCACACCCCAGAGTTACAACTGGGAGCCAGGGGTGCTCAGGAAGCATCAGCCCGCCACTAAAGAATACTACTTCCTTTCCGCCCTGCACCTGGTTCTTTTGGCTGAGGCTCTTGTGGAGACACCTTACCTGGAGACATCCTAGAGAAGCCACTGCCCGCAGAGCAGCAGGATTTCAGGATCCCAGAGGCATCCTGAGTCCCAGGATTCCTTCTACCCAGAAGCTTAGGATCACAGGATCAGAGACATCTGGACTCTGAGGAGTTCTTAAACAAGCAAGATAACTGGAAAGACAGACTCCAGTCAGACACAGTGAGCACAGGTAACACTAGAGTTAACCAGATGGTGAAAAGCAAGTGCAAGACCACAAGCAACTTAAACCAAAGTTACTTGGCATCATCAGAACCCAGTTCTCCCACCATAGCAAGCCCTGGACACCCCATCACACAAGAAAAGCAGGATTCAGAATTAAAATCATCCCAGACATCCAGGAAATCCAAAACAATGAGAAGACCAAACATAAGGATAATAGGTATAGATGAGCATAAAGATTCCCAACTTAAAGGGCCAGTAAATATCTTCAACAAAATTATAGAGGAATATTTTCCTAACCTAAAGAAAGAGATGCCCATAAACATACAAGAAGCCTACAGAACGCCAAACAGACTAGACCAGAAAAGAAATACTTCCCATCACTTAATAATCAAGACATCAAATGCACAAAAGAAAGAAAAAAATACTAAAAGCAGTAAGTGAAAAAGGTCGAGTAACATATAAGGCAGACATACAAGAATTGCGCAAGACTTCTCACCAGAGACTATAAAAGCCAGAAGATCCTGTACTGATATCATACCCTAAGAAAACACAAATGCCAGGCAGACTACTTTATCCAGCAAAACTCTCAATCACCATAGATGGAGAAACCAAGATATTCCATGAGAAAACCAAATTTACAAAATATCTTCTCACAAATCCAGCACTACATAGGATGGAAAACTCCAATACCAGGAGGGAAACTACAACCTAGAAAAAGCAAGGAAATAATCTTCTAACAAACCCAAAAGAAGATAGCTATACAAACATCATTCCATCTCTAACAAAAATAACAGGAAGCAACAGTCATTTTACTTTAATATCTCTTAATATCAATGGACTCAATTCCCCAATAAAAAGATGTAGAGTAACAGACTGGGTTAGTAAACAGGACCCAAAATTTTGCTGCATACAAGAAACACACCTCAGTGACAAAGACGGATACTACCTCAGAGTAAAAAGACCTGAAAACAATTTTCCAAGCAAACAGTCCCAAGAAACAAGCAAGAGTAGCCATTCTAATATCAAATAAAATCGATTTTCAAACAAAAGTAATAAAAAAGATAAGGAAGGACACTTTACACTCATCAAAGGAAAAATGTACCAAGATGAACTCACAATTTTGAACAGTTATGCTCCAAGTGCAAGGGAACGCACATACATAAAAGAAACTTTTCTAAACCTCAATGCATACATTGCACCTCACACAATAATAGTGGGGGATTTCAACACCCCACTCTCAGCATTGGACTGATCATGGACACAGAAACTAAACAGAGACACATTGAAATTAACAGCAGTTATGAACCAAATGGATTTAACAGATATCTATAGAACATTTCATCTTAAAACAAAAGAATATACCTTTTTCTCAGCACCTCATGGTATCTTCTCCAAAATAGACCATATAATTAGCCACAAAACATGCCTCTACAGATACAAAATAGATTGAAATAATCCCTTGTATCCTATCAGATCACTAGGGAATAAGGCTAATCTTTTTTTTTTTTTTTTTTTTTTTGGTTTTTCGAGACAGGGTTTCTCTGTGTAGTCCTGGCTGTCCTGGAACTCACTCTGTAAACCAGGCTGGCCTCGAACTCAGAAATTCACCTGCCTCTGCCTCCCAAGTGCTGGGATTAAAGGCGTGCGCCACCACCACCCGGCTTAGGCTAATCTTTAATAATGGGAAAACCAAAGGAAAACCCACAGGAACATGGAAACTGAACAACACTCTACTCAGTGATGACTTTGTTGAGGAAGAAATACAGAAAGAAATTACAGACTTTTTAGAATTTAAAGAAAATGAGGACACACCATACTGAAACTTGTGGGACTCCATGAAAGCAGTGCTAACAGGAAAATTCATAGCTCTAAGTGCCTACAAAAAGAAATTGGAGAGAGCATACATTAACAACTTGACAGCACACCTGAAAGCTCTAGAACAAAAAAAGCAAATACACCCAAGAGGAGTAGACATCAGGAAATAATCAAACTCAGAGCTGAAATCAACAAAATAGAAACAGAAAGAACTATATAAAATATCAACAAAACCAGGAGTTGGTTCCTTGAGAAAATCAACAAAATAGATAAACTGTTAGCCAGATTAACCAGAGGGCACAGAAACAGTATCCAAATTAATAAAATCAGAACTGAAAAGGTAGACACAACAACAGAAAATGAGGAAATTAAAAAAATCATCAGATTCTACTACAAAGGCCTATACTCAACAAAACTGGAAAATCTGGATGAAATGGACAATTCTCTAGACAGATACCAGGTACCAAAGTTAAATCAGGAGCAAATAAACCATCTAAACAGTCCGATAACCCCTAAAGAAATAGCAGCAGTCATTAAAAGTCTCCCCATCAAAAAGACTAGTACCAGATGGATTTAGGGCAGAATTCTATCAGACCTTCCAGGAAGACCTAATACCAATTCTCTTCAAACTATTCCACAAAATAGAAACGGAAGCAACACTACCCAATTTGTCCAATGAGGCTACAATCACACTCATACCTAAACCTCACAAAGACCCAATAAAAAAAGAGAACTTCAGACCAATCTCTCTTATGAATATCGATGCAAAAATACTCAATAAAATTCTAGCAAACTGAATCCAAGAACACATCAAAACAATAATCCATCATGATCAAGTGGGCTTTATCCCAGGAATGCAGGGATGGTTCAATATTTGGAAATCCATCAATGTAATCCCCTATATAAACAAACTGAAAGGAAAAAAAAAAAACACATGATCATCTCACTAGATGCTGAGAAAGCATTTGACAAAATTCAACATCCCTTCATGGTAAAAGTCTTGGAAAGATCAGGAA